>OZ024787.1:81463-257133 GCA_964017065.1 Haliclona indistincta | reverse complement strand
GCTTAATTTTCAGCGAGCGACGAGAAATCCTGCCGACAGACAGACAGACAGATACACAACACGACTACTGTGCTGTATGCCCCGTGGCTCCGCCCACCGAGGCATAATAAAGCACCAAGGGTGCAGATGCCTCGGTGGAATGCCACCATTTCACATACAACAGCTGCAGCTATTATTATACCTTGTACAATGTAGAGTAAGTGATTAATAATCGACCGTCATGTATTTTCGGACGCCGTATTTTTCGGACTGCTTGAACAGCGCACTCATCCAACATATCACAAGAAAGCAACTAGCCAGAGATGTGCTAGGGCATCCACAATGACTTTAGAAATCTATTGCACTACACGTACGAAACAGAAAAGTACATTGTCCGTATAAACTCTTTATCGGACGCGAGTTCGGATGCTCGGACCAACGCCTGTACCAAGTGTCAACAGCATAGTACACACCGTTATAGTTACTAGGAAGCTCCAGAGTCTAGCAGCAAGAGCAGCAGCACTCGAGGTGCACTGGGAGACCCAGTACGGCCCACTCGCCCACGTGCGCGGGGACTCGTCATGGTCATGGTTTCGCAATATTGGGAGTACGTGGGTTCGTACAACAGTCAGTCGGCACTCGGGCAATATTCAGTTCTTTTGTCTGTTCCGTTTCTAGTAACTGTAGGTGCTATTTGGCCAGTTTAAAAAGACTGCAGCGACTGTAGTACGAAAGTAAATATCCTACTCCTGAAAGCGTGGGCATGGTGACCTTCCCCGTGCACGTGGGCGAGTGGGCCGTACTGGGTCTCCCAGTGCACTTCGCGTGGTGCTACTGTTACTGCTAGACTCTGGAGCTTCCAGGTAACTATAAGTTTATAACTGTGCGTACTATGCTGTTGACACTTGGCCAGCGCTGGTCCGAGCATCCGAACTCGCGTCCGATAAAGAGTTTATACGGACAATGTACTTTTCTGTTTCGTACGCGTAGTGCAATCGATTTCTAAAGTCATTGTGGATGCCCTAGCACATCTCTGGCTAGTTGCTTTCTTGTGATATGTTGGATGAATGTGCTGTTCAAGCAGTCCGAAAAATACGGCGTCCGAAAATACATGATGGTCGATTATTAATCACTTACTCTAGTATAATAGTTATGCAATCAGAAGCCAATCAGCGCTGACCACTAATTCAACAGCTGGGCGTGTCTAGCTAGTTGGAGTGCATGGCACAAAACACGAGCAATCGAGATATAGCTTGCTTACACCATTTCTTTAGACATGCGCTGCTATCTATCCTGTAGTGAAGTTCTAACCTGTCAGCTTCTAGGCAGTCAATTGTGGGTAGTTTTGTGCTACGGCGAACTCTAGATCGCCAGCAACTGCCATCGATCGCGAGGTAAGCAAATTTTTAGCCTTCAACAGCCAGACTAGCGGTAGTCGTGGCATATTTAGGGTTGAGCGGAAAACAAGATGGCGGCTACACTTAGGCTAAACGCAATAATTCACGTATATCTTGGCAGTTGACGACATCAGGGGTATTTTAACTACCTAGGGGCTATCCTGAGAGGTAAGCGCTTACAATGAGTCTACTAATAAGTACTACAAGGGCAGTTGCTATGGGTATGACAATATGGCGTCTCGCCTGGAGAGGCACTAAGTACGGCACTGCCATATCTTCGCCGCACGGGCGTTTCAAGCTAATCTAACGTTCTGAAGCTCCTTGCACGATTTGTGCGATTACAAAGAGACCTTCAGAAGCAAAAGAAACCAGGTCTAAGATGGTAAACCAGAGTTCACGTGGTCTCCCGTTTGTTCATCTTCTTTCTTACAAGTAATAAAAACATTTTAACCAAAATGCAAGAGATTTAGGGTTGGTACATTTATCGAAAAAGTATGGAAACAAGATTTTGAAATGAAAAGTATTGTAACAATAGCAGTGTAATGCTACCTCCCTATTAAATTAACCACAACTATCGAAAGCAGTTAATTTAGGGAGGTAGCATTACACTGCTATTGTTACAATACTTTTCATTTCAAAATCTTGTTTCCATACTTTTTCGATAAATGTACCAACCCTAAATCTCTTGCATTTTGGTTAAAATGTTTTTATTACTTGTTTCTTTTCTTTTTTTATTAATGACTTAGTTGCCACTTATGCTAATACAGTGTAAAGAAAACTATTCCACTGACTGCACTGGATCGACTCTGCACTGCATGCAACACGTACCATGCAACATTAGCTAAGCTTAAGCTAACAAGCTAACATTCTTACAAGCCTGAACAGACAAATCCAGTGTAACAGTGAAGATTTGCTCGTTGTCTGCTGTGAACACTGCTAGTGGCAGCAGCACTCGCGTTCCAAGCAATTTGTACTAAGGTGCGCTTGTATTAGAATAATTTCATACACGAGCGTGCGCGAGTAGGCGTAACCTACTAACGGAGTTCAAACAGAATGATGGAATGGAGTCTGTTATGGACCAAAATTCGCCGTTTTCCTGAAAATACTCGCTTCTGCTAGTGTTTTAGGCTTAAATAGATATCAGGTGCACTGCTCACAACGACTAGTGTAGTTTATGTGTAGTTTTTGTCTTGAATAGCTCACTAGCCACGGCGCTAGGCTCTCTGAAGAAGAATAAGAAGAAGAAGAAGAAGAAGAAAGAAGATGAACAAACGGGTGACCACGTGAACTCTGGTTTACCACCTTAGACCTGGTTTCTTTTGCTTCTGAAGGTCTCTTTATAATCGCACAAATCGTGCAAAGAGCTTCAGAACGATAGATTAGCTTGAAACGCCCGTACGGCGAAGATATGGCAGTGCCGTAATAGTGCCTCCAGGCGAGACGCCATATTTTCATGCCCATAGCACCTGGCATTATAGTCTTTATGAGTAGACTCATTGTAAGCGCTTGCCTCTTAGGATAGCTCCTAGGTAGTTAAAATACCCCTGATGTCGTCAACAGCCAAGATATACGTGAATTATTGTGTTTAGCCTACCGTGTAGCCGCCATCTTGTTTTCCGCCCAACCCTAAATATGCCACGTCTACCGCGTGGCATAATTATTCTTCTTCAGAGAGCCTAACGCCGTGGCTAGTGAGCTATTCGAGACAAAACCTACACAGAAACTACAATAGTCGTTGGGAGCAGTGCACCTGATATCTATTTAAGCCTAAAACACTAGCAGAAGCGAGTATTTTCAGGAAAACAGCAATTTTTGGTCCATAACAGACTCCATTACATCATTTTTTTTTTCTAGGTACAGTATTTTATATAATATAATACAGTACAAGTGATGATGATTATACATCAATTAATGATAACAGAAGGAATATTAATGATTAAACTTGGAGAGTGATTAAAGTTTAAATGGAGATGTTTGCTTCAGCTGTGATGAGGTCAACTGAAGCAGCTGATTTGATGGCATGGCCCCTAGATGAGCGGGCCCCACGAAGACACTGGATAGCAGAGCGAAGGAGGCTGAAGGAAAGTTGACATCTTAGCCAGTTGAGAGTTGTACTGTATGGCTTGTCCCATTTGAACTCCGTTACTAGGTTACGCCTACTCGCGCACGCCCGTGTATGTAATTATTCTAATACAAGCGCACCTTAGTACAAATTGCTTGGAACGCGAGTGCTGCCATGCTGCTGCCACTAGCAGTGTTCACAGCAGACAACGAGCAAATCTTCACTGTTACACTGGATTAGTCTGTTCAGGCTTGTAAGAATGCTAGCTTAAGCTTAGCTAATGTTGCATGATACGTGTTGCATGCAGTGCAGAGTCACCTAGCTTAGGCTAGCTATACTAGCTGATCGCCGGAGTGCATGGCGATGATGCAGTCCGGCATGCAGCTGATAGCTCAGAGTTCTCTCTTTATACACTGTATTAGCATAAGTACCAACTAAGTCATTAAAAAAAGAAAAGAAACAAGTAATAAAAAACATTTTAACCAAAATGCAAGAGATTTAGGGTTGGTACATTTATCGAAAAAGTATGGAAACAAGATTTTGAAATGAAAAGGATTGTAACAATAGCAGTGTAATGCTACCTCCCTAAATTAACTGCTTTCGATAGGTGTGGTTAATTTAATAGGGAGGTAGCATTACACTGCTATTGTTACAATCCTTTTCATTTCAAAATCTTGTTTCCATACTTTTTCGATAAATGTACCAACCCTAAATCTCTTGCATTTTGGTTAAAATGTTTTTTATTACTTGTGTATGTAGGTTTAGTCACTCCCAGTGATCCAGTCACAATCACTAATGGTGGTCATGGAACCCTCTCATGTAAGTTCAGTGGCTACCTACCACGTAACCCAACCTTCAGCTGGGAGAACAGTCAAGGAATTATGCCACGCGGTAGCAGTGGCATATTTAGGGTTGGCCGGAAAACAAGATGGCTGCTACACTTAGGCTAAACGCAATAATTCAAGTATATCTTGGCTGTTGACGACATCAGGGGTATTTTAACTACTTAGGGGCTATCCTAAGAGGTAAGCGCTTACAATGAGTCTAATAATAAAGACTATAAGAGCAGTTGCTCTGGGCATGACAAGATGGCGTCTCGTCTGGAGGCACTAAGTACGGCACTGCCATATCTTCGCCATACGGGCGTTTCAAGCTAATCTAACGTTCTGAAGCTCCTTGCACGATTTGTGCGATTGTAAAGAGACCTTCAGAAGCAAAAGAAACCAGGTCTAAGGTGGTTAACCAGAATTCACGTGGTCACCCGTTTGTTCATCTTCTTTCTTCTTCTTCTTTTTCAGTCAGTCTAGCCCCGTGGCTAGTAAGCTATTCAAGACAAAACCTACACAGAAACTACACTAGTCGTTGGGAGCAGTGCACCTGATATCTATTTAAGCCTAAAACACTAGCAGAAGCGAGTATTTTCAGGAAAACGGCGATTTTTGGTCCATAACAGACTCCATTCCATCATTCTGTTTGAACTCCGTTACTAGGTTACGCCTACTCGCGCACGCCCGTGTATGTAATTATTCTAATACAAGCGCACCTTAGTACAAAATTGCTTGGAACGCGAGTGCTGCTGCTGTTCACAGCAGACAACGAGCAAATCTTCACTGTTACACTGGATTTGTCTGTTCAGGCTTGTAAGAATACTAGCTTAAGCTTAGCTAATGTTGCATGGTACGTGTTGCATGTAGTGCAGAGTAGATCGAGTACTGAGTCAATCAGCATAAGCTAAGCTGAAATCATGAGTTCTCTTTTATATACACTGTAAAAGCATAAGTGCCAACTAAGTCATTAATAAAAAAAGAAAAGAAACAAGTAATAAAAACATTTTAACCAAAATGCAAGAGATTTAGGGTTGGTACATTTATCGAAAAAGTATGGAAACAAGATTTTTGAAATCAAAGGATTGTAACAATAGCAGTGTAATGCTACCTCCCTAAATTAACTGCTTTCGATAGTTGTGGTTAATTTAAAAGGGAGGTAGCATTACACTGCTATTGTTACAATCCTTTGATTTCAAAAATCTTGTTTCCATACTTTTTCGATAAATGTACCAACCCTAAATCTCTTGCATTTTGGTTAAAATGTTTTTATTACTTGTGATGATTAGTGATGATAGCAATTTCACTATTCAGTCATCAGTAGATCAGACTATGCTGACCATTGGATCAGTGATACCAACTGATAGCGGTGACTACACATGCAGAATGAGAGGAGACAATAACGCTGAACTGAGTGGAGTAGTGAGACTATTGATGATAGATATACTACCAAGTGCAGTAACCACAAGATTCACCACTGGCAGTAAGTACAATAATCACTATCTAAAAGTAGTGCAACAGCATCTAACATCTGTGTGCTAGAATAAAATCAATTCTTTTGCTAATATTATTGTATCCACTCACAGCCTCTCCTGTGACCTATAACACTACCATATTTACAGCCTCCACTACCATTGTAACTGAGTCTCCAATGGCTGATACTACAGTAATAGCTGCATTCACGAGTATTATTGTTGTCATGCTTGTTGCTATATTGATGCTGGTGGGTGGATTTTGTGTGTACTCTCGACTTCATAAATAACGCGCCACTTTAACTAATGGTACATTATATGATGAAGTGAATAAAGCACACATTGTATCAGAGCAGAGAGGAACTGATCTTGAGGCAGATACTGGTCAGGTGTATGAGGATATCGATGATATAACTGCAGCAGCTGATGGTGTGCTTGCTACTTCTAATATAGCTTATGGAGTCATTCAACCACCAGGTCAAGATGTGGATGACGAGTATTACATATGAGACAGAATAATTATAGTGAAATTTTTTACATGTGTATATAGTTTAGTTATTAGCTATATCATTGTCATGATGTTTGTAATACTGAATAAAATGCAAAAACTGTATGAGCTAAAACACAAAAATATTACCTCTACTCCAGTCACTGACTCGCCTCTTTCACTAGCGGCAATGGTAGCAGTGATGAGTGTTGCTCTTCTCGTTGGAATGATTACATTATAGTTAGTTAGACTCAATGTTACACATGCAAAAACATAAAACAAGCTACTTCAGTGGAAACATAAAAGACTGATCAGGTATCTGGGATGGATAACCCATCGATCATCAAGACTGTGCTGATGAGTAGAACTACGTTCCTTACATAAAAGTGTAATTTGAACACACTACCATTTGTACTAACAGAAAATTTTATAAGTTTCATTCACATTAGTAGCCTGTCCATCTCTGTACGTAACTGCCCCACCCCTTGGTCACACCCCCTCCCTTGGTGACCCCAGATGCATCAGGTAAGTCTGATTTGTTCCCTGTAAAACAGAGAGAGAGCATCAAAGAGGAAAGCAGTTTAGGTAAAGAATTACCAAACAACGGATGTTACCTTTAATAGTTTCTTGTAGGAAGCTTCTCTCCTGCTGGCTGAGCTGCAGTAGTCGTGTCATGATGGGTACTAGTGGCTGTCTCTCCTCGCTGCTTGTAGAGTGAAGGAACTAGAGACCAGCGACCATCATCACGGCTACGTCAGACGATATCACATGAACCAACCTTTAACACAATATTCTTGAGGTACTCCATGTTTGAGACACTTTCATGACGCTCTTGATTACGCTCCAACCTTCAGAGGCAAGATGAGTGGAATGATCAATAATAGAATGCGGTCATACCGACGGATTTCTTCTTTTAGTAGTTTAGCTTGGTCTCCGAGTCGCACGCAATTTGCTTCACTCTCGTGGAGTAGCTCAGCAAGATGTGACACCTTCTGCATAGCTGACTGGAGTTGCTTCTGCTGCTTGTCTAACATCTCTTGCTGTTGTCTGTCCTCTGTGAGAAACATAGCAAAGTAACTCCAACCACTCACCACACAATCAAAGAACCTTGAGATAGCTTCATTGAAATATGACCATCACTAGTACTGAGCAGACGTTCAAAGCTAGCTGTGTGACTGAACTACGAGAGAGGTGGATTGTTAACTATACATGTAGGTTGAGAAGTGTTGATTTGTCCCTCACCGGAACAGGTGAGGTGACTGATGAAGCATCTTGGGCCTCAAACTCAGTATGATCCATACCCTACACAATATCATGTGACATGTAGTCATAGTCATGTGACAGTCAAGTGATACAGATATGAAGTCAGGTGATACAGAGATGAAGTCAGGTGATACAGAGATGAAGTCAGGTGATACAGAGATGAAGTCAGGTGATACAGAGATGAAGTCATGTGATACAGAGATGAAATCATTGACACACCTCGCCAGATGATCTCTCTTCACGAGGTATTGGTAAGGTAGATGGTACCACTCTCTCCTCATGCTCCTCCTCTACTTGAATTGATCTTGCTCGCTGTGCAGGAGGAGGGCGGGAGGAACGTAACATCTGAGTGTCTGCTTCATGCTGTAGTCGGCTGAGGTCAGCATGAGCCGCTACCAGCTCCTTCCTAAGTCCCTCCACTGTTCGCTGGTGCTGTTGCTGCAGACCGTGGATCTGCATCTATACAGACACACCTGATAAGGTGTGAGTTGGTATCAGACATTACTGACTTTAAAAGCAGTGGTTATTCTAGCATTCTCTTGTTGTTGCACTGTTCTCTGTTCCTCCAGTTCACGTGATGCTGCTTGTTGCTTAGTCTCGCTAACACACAACCTGAGAGACAAAGAATGAATGTAATGAAAGAGTGAAGAGGTTAGGATCACTTGTCTAGTAGCTGTGTCCTCTCTTGTTCAGTCTCTCTCAATGTTTGGTCGTGTTGTAATGAAAGCTGCTCATGGTCTGACATTAGCTCATTGTGGTCAGTAAGAATGGAGGATAACTGGTCCCTGAGAGAGAGAGAGAGAGAGAGAGAGAGAGAGAGAGAGAGAGAGAGAGAGATAGAGAGAGAGAGAGAGAGAGAAAGAGGGAGAGAGAGGGATGGAGAGTTAAGATAGCATTCCATTGGCGACTCACTGTGTGTTCTTCAGTTCTGCTTTTAATTTCATTATTTCCAGTTCAAACTCTTTCCTGAACAACAATAGCACCACATGAATCGAGTGAGACCACACCCATTGACCACACCTACCGTAAGCTGGTCTCAACCTCAGTAGCAGATGGAGCAGTCGACTTTTGCTTCAGCACAGAATGAACACGAACCTGAGAAGACAAATTATCGCAAATAGTACAAACTACTTGTATTTCTGTTTTCACCTTGTAGCTGTCGTACTCCTGCTGTAGCTGACTAATGGCTGACTCTTTCTTTGCAAGTGTTGTTTGCACAGATGTTAACTGCTGCTCTAGTGAATGGACCAGCTGATGGTGACGAGATGTGTCACTGGTTGTCTGAGAGAGAGAGAGAGAGAGAGAGAGAGAGGAGATGAGAAAATTTCAGTTATGGTGGGTTACCTGCTGTTCCAGTGATTGTATGGTCGCTGTGAGCTGAGCAATATCGACCTGCATACACAATAATATTCATTTTGATCCTGGTAGTATTGGTGTACTATCATTGACCTTTGACCCTTCACTCAGTAGTCGTTCAGCCTCTAACTGTCCCTTCAAGTCATCTGACACTTTCTGAGCCTCACCAAGCTAAGGAGAGGTGAGGTGAGGTACACAGACATCTTGGGTGCTTACCTGATTCTTTACATCAGCCAGTTCTACTTTAGTCTTTCTAAGCAGAGCCTTTAGTTTAGTAGTGGTCTCCTCATGTTGGCTGGACTGCTGTCGAACATTCTCTGATACCAGGAGAAGAAAGGTCATTGTGTACTTCTACAGTATACTCACCAATCTCTTTCTTGGCTAGTTCCAATTGCTGTAGATGACTCGCTAAGAGTTGTTCCTGCTCTCGCTGGCGTACCTCCTTCTCCTCTACCTGCCTCTTGAGCACCTCAGCTGAGCGTCGGTAGTCAGCTAGCTCAAGATCCATTACTGAGGAAGCCTTTGCCTCCTAGAAGAGAGGAAAATGTCTACAAAAGTGGGTGAAAGTGAGCAAACTTTTTCAGAAGTCTCCAATTTTTGTAGCGTTTCTTTTAGAGTGGTTTGTTCTCTGTTCAAAGCCTCTCGAGCAGCCACCAGTTCTGACGTAGACTGTAGATTAACACAACATGAAACAGGAGAGAGGAGGGATAAAAGAAGCGTACACTCTCGGCTGCTAGCTTGCTAGTTGAGGCCTCTGTTCTAGCAGTAGTGATGTCTGCCTGTGCTGCACTCAGCTCACTCATCAACACACTCATCTTCTCCTCCAGGCTCTGCTGGGTCGATCGAAGCTGCTGACATTCTTCTCCCATGGCTGCCTCCCTCTTTAGACCAGCTTCAAGCTCCTTCTTGAGTTTCTGAGAGAGAGAGAGAGAGAGAGAGGAGGGAGGGAGGGAGGGAGGGAGGGAGGGAGGGAGGGAGGGAGGGAGGGAGGGAGGGAGGGAGGGAGGGAGGGAGGGAGGGAAGGAAGGAAGGAAGGAAGGAAGGAAGGAGGGAGAGAGAGAGAGAGAGATAGAAAGGAGAGAGAAAGAGAGAGAGAGTAAATTCCATGGATCTAATACTTTACACACCTGTGTCTCTTCATTCAAGTCAGTTGATTTCGATGTCTGAGTTTCTAGAAGTTCATTTGCTCTGCAATTCATTAAAGCAATGTAGTTATACAGTGACATATACAGACACATACCTTAATAACTGATCTCTCAGTTCAGTGATCTGACCATCATTCTGGTTAGTAGATGTTGACTTTAGCTGAGCGAAGAGTAAAGCGTTTGACACACCTCCAGACCGCTAACCTTCTCTTTAAGCTCTGTCATCTCCTTCTTCAGCTTGATAATGAGAGCTTTGAATTTCTTAGTCTCCTCCTTGTGTCTAGTCGACTGCTCAGCTGTGAAGAAAATGAAATAGAGGAGAGATGAAAAGACCGCAGTTACCAATGGTAGTTTTCAATGAGCTGTTCTCTTTAATCATATCTTCAAGTTTCTGTGTGGTACTAGTCAAGTCATTTTTCACTGTTTCATTCATCTGTTCTCTGTCTCCACTCAGTTCTGTCAGTCTCTGCTGTAGTTCAGTCACCTTTCTCTCTTCCTCGATGAGTTGTTCTGATAGTCGCTTAGCCTCACAAGCACTATCTTTCATTGCTGTTTCTCTGGTTACTCTCTCCTCTTCAGCACGCGTGTCTGCCTCTTGTAGCTTGCCCTGGAGTTCAGCTAGTTCTTGCTTGACAGCACACACTCCTTCTTCACTCTCTAATACTTTAGCCTGCAAAGCCTCATTCTCCGTCACTAGATTAGTTGCTCTCTCCTCAGTAGTTCTAACTGCTGCTTGAGTAGTCACCAGTTCTTGCTCGGCACTCTTCCGCTTCTCTTCACTGATCTCAAGCTCGCGTCTCATTGCTTCGTCAGCATCTTGCAACTTGCTCTGTAGCTCGCTGGAGACTCTTTCAAGTTCTCTGTTCTTGTCTCCCATCATATTCTCCAGCTGGCTCACTCTCTCTTGCTCAGCTTGTGCAGTCTCTTCTCTCTCCTTTAGCACACTATGCAGTCTCTCTACTTCATCAGCCAGCTCTTGTTTCTCCTTCACTAGCGTCTCCACTCTTGCTGTAGTCATCTTCTCACTTGCTTCACTACCAGCTGTCCTCGCCTTCTCTTCCTCCTCCCACTGGGCTGCTCTGTGTCTCAGTGACTCACACTCGCTCAGCAATGAAGCCTTCTCATGTCTAAGCTCAGCAAGCGATGCCTTGTAAGTATCAAGTTCTTGCTCACGGGTGGATACTTCATCATGTAGTCTAGTAGTTTCCAGCGACAAGGTCTTGCACTGTTCTTCAAGCTTCATTCTCTCCCTCTCCTTGTCAGCTAAGCCAGTTTTGTGTTCGACCTCCATTGAGGCAAGCTGCTCAGAAAGGTCACTCACCTCTCTCTGAAAGTAAAAAGATGAGCAGCAATCTATTCATTTTTCTAACAGACTGACCTGGGCATTCATTTTTTGTTCGGTGTAACTTTTCTGTAAGTCACGAAGCTGAGTGACTGTCTTGTCCTTTTCTGTCTTCATAACTTGCATTTCTGTGAAAATCATCTAAACAAAGTAATAAAATATATTTAGAGCAAGCAAATGAAAGTACAAAAACTTAACCTCATTGTTGCTCGTTACATTTTTGCTAGAAAGGTCATTCTTTAGTTTACTGCATTCCTTAGTTATTTCTGTAGAACAGTGTTAGTGTGTCTCTCAGGCGATATCTATACTCACGGTCAGTTCGTACTTTCATCTTTTGCAGCAGAGCAGTCTGTTTCTTGATGTGCTTCAGCAACTCCTCTCTACTCATAGCATCCACCTGAGAAGGAGGAACACAACATCTGTTATA
Organism: Haliclona indistincta; assembly: GCA_964017065.1. Lineage (NCBI taxonomy): Eukaryota > Metazoa > Porifera > Demospongiae > Haplosclerida > Chalinidae > Haliclona > Haliclona indistincta. The sequence continues at coordinate 245,379 of OZ024787.1, read as the reverse complement.
CCTCTTTCGTCTCTCACACTCACTGGTGTTCTTCCAGCAGCTGGTTTGCTAGGGGTGGAGCTTGCTACAGGTGACCCCTCCTCACTGGTGACAGTCTGTGACATGTCTTTCTCCTGTGGTGGTGGGCTAGGAGTTAAACTAGAGCTGGTGTGAGCAGGGACAGTAAGACCCACTGCCCTGGGCTGTCTAGTCGGTGTGACTGGTGTCTTATTTTGGATCTCCCACGCTCCCCAATCACTGTCTACAGCAGCAGGTTTGTCAGACAGAGAGGAAGGTGTCCTCGCCTATATAGTAGTAGTAAACAGAGAGCTCACAGACAGGGTACACACAGCTATTACTGAGTCAGTATTACACACGGTACAGGTTTCCAGCTGTCAAACATGTTTACACACCTCAGCAGTTGACGCTGGTTCGCTAACAGGTCTCGCTTCACCTTCCTCGTCCACTGTCTCCTTTGTGTCTGGCTGAGAGCTATGTGACGAGTCCAAAGTGTTAGATATCTCTGTCTCTAGAGTATCGTACGCCTTTTTCAGCCCAGACCAAAAACGCCATTGGTATGAAGGTGTGGTTGACACACCTTCTCACAAAGCCAAAGGGCGCCAATTTTGAATCCGTATAAAATCAGGTCACGTGCCTGATTGTAGAAATGACAAAATCTTTAATGATTTATGCTGTTCTCTAGCCGTTGTTCTGCCCTATCATGACCCTCCACGGTGTACCTCTGTCTCTCCAAGACATGTGTATGCTCCGCATTTTGTTTCAAATAGAAGATTTTCCGGTTCAATCTCTCGCTCTTCTTCCTCGCTGGACCGGATTCGACGTAAACTACTTTACGGACTTTCCCACGCAGACGTCCTTCATCTAGCCGACACGACGCTGTTTGACGATGTTGAATCGAACAAAGATTGCCCTCGTATCAGTCACGCCCGCCAATACCTTTTTGATGTTGTCCTGACAGGTTATGAAAACCGCTTATAAATGCCTTTTCTTGACTCTCTATCTCAAGAATGTCTTGAAGTGGTTTTCATTTGAAGAGTATCAACATAACTCTAGTGCTGAAAGCAATCTATTTAACCACATATTCAAATGCTATCCTTCTCTTGAACCAGCTAAGATCAGGACTAGATATAATTTTTATATTTTCCCGAAACGCTCTCTTGCATTCATTCAATTTGAGTATTGTATTCCAGTGGTACTACTCTCGCCCCTTCTTAACTACTGCAACATGCAGTCTGCCCCAACTGAGTTGACAATCGACTGTTACGATTTCACATCGACTAAAATCTGGAAGGAGTTTGATGAAGCAATTGAGACTGTAAAACAAAATGGTTCAAAAGTAGATCTTGTCATTCCATTTCTGCAAGAGTTCCTCAGCAGTGTTGAAGTGCTTGAACTGGGCACTGGCAGCGTTCCAGGTGAAGTAGACGGCTTAGAGGAGGTCTTGCACACTGTCCCCTTTGTCCTCTTATACAATGTCCTCTCTAGCAGCAAGCCTCGTCTCAAACATCTCAAGGTGTTCGGTGTTCCAATGTTCGCTGATTGGGTGTTAGAGACACTGATGGAGCTCCTTTGTGCTACTTGTACACCAGTTAAATATAAGTTTGCTACGTATCGTTGTGTGGAGGTTTTGTCTCCTCTAACAACTCCATACATGTTGGAGGGAATATCTGTCTTACCTGAGAAAGAAAGTAGTGGCTATGCCTTTGAACTAATGCTGACTTCTTTTGCTTCGAACATATCGTGCAATGCGATGTCAATAGTAGAAGCACACAAGGAGAAGCTAAAGAGTGTGACTATTGACGATTTGGGTTACTGTTATGATTTTGTTAACTTAAATGTAAGCCAGCTTGAAGATAGAGCTGACAGTATCCGCGGCAAGAGGAACATCAACGTACCATCATACAGAGAACTCCTCTCGTCCTTCGTACAGTTTGTCAAACAGCCACCATTTACTGATCTTAGTGTTGGAAAGTCTCCCTTGCCCGAAGCGTACGAGTTGATTGAGGTGTTTCTGTGTACTCCTGCAGTACACGAACAGTCTTTAACGATTGAAGCCAGTAGTGAGAGATCAGTACCAGAAATGGAAGAGCTTGAAGACGAGGAAGAGGAAAATGAAGACATGGCTGTGGAAGATGATAACAAGGAGGAAATGGATACAGGTAGTCCGAAAGAAGATTCAAGAAAAAGAGAATCAGTAACTGAGCTATCTGAGAGCCCGTCTCAAAAGATTATGAAGGAAATGTCTCCAGTATTAGAGCCGCCATCTTTCCCAGATCAATCTCTTCCAGAGACCAATGTCCAGTACAAATGTCTTGATCTGGGGTTTTCTTCTAGATGTGTCTATTCCTGGCTCTTCACTCTTCCTGAGCTGAAGCTGAAGAAACTCAGTATGAAGACGCAAGAAATGACCATCGTACCTGCTGACATGGTCATCCAAGTAGAGCATGTTGCTTTCACCACTGAGGACCATTTCTCCACCTCTTACAAACCCACCATCACTCCTGCTCACTTGGACAAGTTTATTGTCTCAAACTCAGCTCTCAAGCGACTGGAATTCACGGATCCAACTGACAAGTGTGTTCCAGATCTAATCCCAGCACTGAACCACTGTCTGTCTACCCTCTACCAGCAAGGAAGAGGACTGGAGGAGTTGATACTGAATAGAGTTGAGTTTGAGAATATCGAACATATGGAAGAGTTCTTCATTCGAGTGAGAGATCTGTCACATCGTCATGGCACCACTCTTGTATTGCCATTTGATTACTACTTGCTCAACATTATTAAACGTATCGAAGAAGTCAGTATTTTTGAAAATATCTCCAAGAAGTTCCAAGGGAAGAAAATCAAGAAAATTGTTTGCACCATTATGGACGATCGTGATCCTAGTCCTCATTTCAGTCTAATAGCTGAGATTGTGGACATACACTTTCGTAGCTAGACCATATCGCACATGAACCCGTAGTAAATTTGACAAATATTTACAAACTTTGGTATCTTGATAAAAATAATTATTATTTTATATTTAACACTCCCTGGTGCCCTTGTAACGGAGATATGTGTTCCCCCTGATTTTCTGTTCCCCCGCACCCGGTTCGGAAACTATTGGTAGATAAGTAACTATAATAACACGGAAACCGTTGAGCACCTTATCTTGCCAAAGTTCTGATAGGGGGTTGTCATCCGGCTCCACGCACAGGCCGGAAATACCTCCACTCACAGGCCGGAAATAGTCAGACCTTGTCATCCGCCTACTCCACGCACAGGCCGGAAATCTCAATCACAGGCCGGAAGCTTCCATAAAGCTCCACCAAAGGTAGCACTATCTGGAGATTGCTTGGAGGATAGCTGATGCTCCTTGGCAGTCCTTGCTCCTGATGCTGGCGCTGCCCTTTAGCCGTCTTCACGTGTAAGTTATTACTGTACGTATACCTAGTCTCCATACTATATATAATGTGTAGTGTATGTTGTGTGTGTACGTGCCTACATATATAGATAGTAAAGTAATTCAGACCTCCCTAGTGTCAAAATGCAATGTGTGCATGTACTATGTACATCATGATACTATATAGAGCAAGGTTGATACAATGTAAATAGATGCCTAGTCGATGTGTAGGCATTAGAGGGTTAAGCATTTTGTTGTGTACGTAGGTCAATATGTGTGTCGTCAATAGCATGACTGTCTTATCCCAGTCTCTTCCTCTTCTCTCTCTCTCTCTCTCTCTCTCTCTGTCTGTCTGTCTCTCTCTCTCTCTCTCTCTCCTCAATAACCAGTTGCTGTAGCATTTTTGTGTGTCGCAGGGATGCTGCTCCCTATTGGTCATGCATTCTATGCTTGCAGTGCTGTGTTGATGTAATACTAACCAGCAACAAAGTCACTACGTAGTCTGGACAGCAGTTGAATTGATGGCTACTGCACTACCATGCATGCATGAACTTAATTATGTGATTGGTGCCCCGAACTGTTCATGCCTATAGCAGATGGCTTTACGGTTACCTATAGCTGAACCTTGATCTAATAGTTTCTGTTGACTTAATGAGTCACTTGACATGGGTTGTCAGATAGGGCGGCATGGATAGTGGTTAGAGTACTTGTCATCATGGAATCCGTAGCCATCAAAGAGATCTCTCCCTTTCCTCTCTCCTCTCTCTCTCATTGTCTTTTTTATTCCCTCTCGATGTTTCTATCTCTGTATTTTCATCTGTCTCTTACTCTATATAGCTCTCTCCAAATCTGTCTGCTTTCACTCTCTATCTTACACACATATTTTTTTTATGAGCAAAACCAAAACTCTGTGTATGCGTGTGTGTGTGCGTGCGTGTGTGCGCGCGCGTGTGTTTGTAAAATTCATCTGTATTTTTTTAATAAGGAAAACAATTTCTACTAGGAAAACAAAAATATGATATGTGAGATGGAATAATGAGCTTCTGCTGATTGAAGGTCGATTGTGAAACCTGAATGAAATTCAGGTTTCACAAGTTTTGTAAATAAAACCTGCACGCACGCACATTCTTAATCACTTACAAAATATGTACTCACACTCTCTCTCACACACTTCATCTCTCAAACTATGTCTGATTGACTGCACTGATGAGATCCAATAGATCGAAACAGTCTGATAACTCATGTTGTCGACTGTCTGCAGTTTCAGATTCTATGTTTCTGTTCTCTCTTGTCAAATTTTTAATTTGTTCAGCAAAAATTAATGTGTTCACATTGTTAAAATGTAGATCTGATCATACCATTGTTTCAGCTGTGTTCTATTAATAATGTATTTCACATGTATACTAGCCTCGTCCCCAGACCACACCCTCCTTCCTCGTTCATCTCCTCAGCAGGGGGAGTGGCCTGGAGGCGAGGCTAGTACTATACATGAGATAAATGTAGTACAGAGGTATCACATTATTATAGCATGTGAGACATTGCTTTGAGTTTGACAAACATGAATCAAACGACCTGTATGTGAACTCTGTGATGCAGTTGAATGAGTTTCGTACTGTGTAGCTGGTGAGCTATAAGTTAGTGCATAGTGCAATGAATATTCCTGTCTCTAGGCAATAAGGATGGAGAATCAGTCTATGGTAAGGTAAGCATATCAAGAAGCCAATTGAACACCATTATTATTATTATTATTATAGACATATTGATGTTACAAACTGTTTTTTGTAACCTTAAAACACACTCCAGCTTTGACCCCTTGTCAGGCAGACCACACTGGCGACACAGACTACGCACTACTTCAACCTGCATAGAATTGTTCCATTAGCTACAAACAATCATACTACTAGATGCATAACATTGTGTGCTATGTTAGGCCAATTGCAGTAATAACAATTTTACATGCATTACTGATTAACTGATACATTTATAAATAAAGGACACTACCGGTGTTTGATATTATCTTTATTGTAAGCGTTGTACATCAAACTAGAAATACTGGCAGCACGTACATACCTGGATGATGATGATAGTATCAACAGAAAAAAATTAGGTCCAAGTACATGTATAATAATTTTAAAATACTTCAGGTAATAATTGCCTGTTTTGGTAGCAGAATGATCCTATCTCACTGCATACCGGCTGCATGTTGGGAAAATATTCCAAGTTTTTTTCCAGAAAGAGCTTGTCGACAAACCAACACTCCTCTCAACTGAATAGAACTCATCATGCATACGTACACATCATTCAGTATTACATTGCTGAATTGTACATTCATTCTGACACACACTGCACTGATGAGATCCATGCAAGAAGATCGAAATGAACAATGTGTTGTTGTTCATCTGCAGTTTCAGTCATTTATTTTATGCTATTTTGTTCTTCGAGAAGGAACATCAAGTTTGTAGTTTTTGAGTATATAGCTACTCAGCAACCGAGCTACTGCACAATTTACTCCGTAAGAGCAAAATCTCTGCTCTATGTAGAGATAGAAAGAGCATCATCATTGACATAAGTATGCTTAGAGTGAACTTGTGTAGTAATCTATCGAAAATGCTTTGATGGCACTAAAATTAATAAAGAAATTTACAGCGGTTTTGTAGTGATTGTGGACCTATGTTGAAATGTATATAAAAATAGAACATACTATACTTCCCCATAAGAATGAAGTATACTATGTAAGTTCTATACTGCATTTTTGCACTAGTACAATTGGTTTAGCAGTAAGTATTCTCACTACACTGTTACTATACTATTGCTAATTATAGTGTACTATAACAGAGCCCTGGACTTGGTGTGTGTACAAATGCATGACTCCTCTGTGCCTGTAGTTGTAACTTGTGTATCGCTATGCGTAATGATTGTGTGTGAAACAGTGTTGAAGAAGTGTTTTGAACCGGAACTCAATAACATTTGTACTTTGCAAGCCATTCTCTCTCACCAAACACATGCTACTATCAATTTTACTGGATTGGTACATGTATCGAGGTAGTGACCAGTACTAATGATAGTTTAGTGCTGTTTTAAGCATTCATGTATTCTGTTACTAGTAATGCAGTATGTAACACTACTATCTAGACTGCTGTGATTAATTTTGCACTGCAGCAGTGCAGCAGCTAGTACAACAGCAGCAGTGCAGCAGCTAGTACAACAGCAGTGCAGCAGCTAGTGCAACAGCAGTGCAGCAGTGCAACAGCAGCTAGCATTGTCTGGGGGTGCCAGCAATGTTCATTTCTTGACAATAATTATTATTAGGATTTTTATCCAGACACGCAGAGCTATCGTTAATCCAGTATTTCAAGCCTTTATCGTCGTCATGAACTAGCAAAGAAAACAGAATATGGTGACAGAGTCAGACAAGTCGAAAATGGATCTTTTACCCCTCTTGTTTTCTCCACTACTGGTGGCATGGGAAGAGAGGCAACACAATTTTATCAACATTCAGCAGATCAAAATAATTATTATAGCCGATCGGCAATGATATGTAGGGATGACCTCGAACTATTAATATAGAATTCTCACAACAGTATACCCTTGCTTGGTTAAGATGCTCGTCATCCTTCTCTTTCATCCTACATTCAGCCTAAACTTGTATTTGTGGCAGCCGTGCAACACGTCATTATCTCTGACAGACCACTTGTAGTTGTAGAATGCTGCCTTTCCCAGGCTGGCTAATTTGCTATTCATTCCATTTTAGTTATTCATTTCTAGCTATTATTTCACCCTTATTATAAGTATTCACTAACCATTGCTCTCTTGTATTGTGTATGATAAAAAAATTGTGTGATGGATTGAGTGCAGTTCTTTGCCCTTGTTATTGTTCACAAAACAGAATTAAACAAGAATAATAATTATTTCTTAAATGTTAAGCTGTAAACATTACACAAAATTGATTTATTGTTAATGCTATATCATTCCCAAAGAGCACTTAGCACTAGATAGATGTGACCGAATGCAACTAAAGGCAGGCAATAGGAACAAAACCTGTGGTAAAGGATAGAGGCATGAGTGATCATACAAGTCCAGATGAACCAGGCTGTATTGATGAAAACATTTATTTCTGATCTGGGGCTTGAGTCATAGCCTAATCACACAGACCACAGGAACATACGGGCCTTCTCCTGGCAGTGATAATAATATGCTAATTTCAGTCTGGTTCAGTCTGATTGGTAGTGCAAAACACCACTGAACTACCTACCATACCAGTGCAGCACTGTAGTAGTACGTAGTGATAGTATGTTTAGTGAGAGATAGTTAGTGATAGTTATGTGTTCTCCTTGATTAGTGCTGTTATCAGTCACCAAAACACTGTGACTACCACTAATAATCATAATGATTTGCATCCTGCATCTTATGATGCATTAACTTTTAGTAATAATTAAGCGTTGAGTTTTATGGTAAAACTATCCGAACCATGCTGAAATACGTAGTTGTGAGCATGTAACATATGTTCAGTGCTGTTTTAGTCTCAGATGTAGCTAGGTATTCTACTTAAAAATTGTATTGTTGATAAGACAAGGGAAAAAGCTATGCATGCACATACGTAAGTTTGATCACCAGGATAAACTATTTCGCCATGAGGTAAGGTACATCTGTTGGGTCTACAGTGATCACTCTCTTGATTGCATTTAACTGGTGAAACTTTGCTGCCTATACTGGGAACGCTGGCATCTCATGAAGTTAGACAAAATGATCAAAGCGTGTGACAGGTAGCATGGAATCTACAATGGGAGTTCTGATAGACAAGCAGCTAAAAATATCCTCTGCAAATGTACAACATCCCAGCAACTACTCTACACAGGCACGTACAATAATTATGGAGAAATATAGGACAGAAACAAAAGCAACAAATTAATAATAATGGTGTTCAATTGGCTTCTTGATATGCTTACCTTACCATAGACTGATTCTCCATCCTTATTGCCTAGAGACAGGAATATTTGTTGCACTATGCACTAACTTATAGCTCACCAGCTACACAGTACGAAACTCATTCAACTGCATCACAGAGGTCTCATACAAGTCATTTGATTCATGTTTGTCAAACTCAAAGCAATGTCTCACATGCTATAATAATGTGATACCTCTGTACTACATTTATCTCATGTATCGTACTAGCCTCGCCTCCAGCCCACTCCCACTGCTGAGGAGATGAACGAGGAAGGAGGATGTGGCCTGGGGACGAGGCTAGTATACATGTGAAATACATTATTAATAAAACACAGCTGAAGCAATGGTATGATCAGATATACATTTGAACACATTAATTTTTGCTGAACAAAATAAAATTGACAAGAGAGAACAGAAACATAGAATCTGAAACTGCAGACAGTCGACAATTAACAAGAGTTATCAGACTGTTTCGATCTATCGGATCTCATCAGTGCAGTCAATCAGACATAGTTTGAGAGATGAAGTGTGTGAGAGAGACTATGAGTACATATTATGTAAGTGAATCGGCTATTGGTACGTGAAGCCACCCTGCAACACACAATATGGTATAGCAACTGGTTATTGAGGAGACAGAGAGCGAGAGAGAGACAGACAGACAGACAGACAGACAGACAGACAGAGAGAGAAGAGGAAGAGACTGGGATAAGACAGTCATGCTATTGACGACACACATATTGACCTACGTACACAACAAAATGCTTAACCTAATGCCTACACATCGACTAGGCATCTATTTACATTGTATCAACCTTGCTCTATATAGTATCATGATGTACATAGTACATGCACACATTGCATTTTGACACTAGGGAGGTCTGAATTACTTTACTATCTATGTAGGCACGTACACACACAACATACACTACACATTATAGTATGGAGACTAGGTATACGTACAGTAATAACTTACACGTGAAGACGGCTAAAGGGCAGCGCCAGCATCAGGAGCAAGGACTGCCAAGGAGCATCAGCTATCTTCCAAGCAATCTCCAGATAGTGCTACCTTTGGTGGAGCTTTATGGAAGCTTCCGGCCTGTGATTGAGATTTCCGGCCTGTGCGTGGAGTAGGCGGATGACAAGGTCTGACTATTTCCGGCCTGTGAGTGGAGGTATTTCCGGCCTGTGCGTGGAGCCGGATGACAAGTCCATATGGGAGGCGCTGCTTCCGGGACGAAGGCGTCTCTCCTGTAGCCCTCGCTTTTGCCACCCCCGCTTGCAAAAGCTTGAGGCGTGGCATCGTACACTGAAACATAATATTTTGCATACATTGGAAGGCTTGCTCCACCCGCTAATACACGTAGTCGCATTTGAATAATGTAACACTGAAAACTTCCATTCTTGCAATCTTAGCCGCCAGATTCGTACTACTACAATGCACACAAACTGATTATTATAATAGTATTATGATAAACTTCTCATGCAAATTAGATGCAAGCACCTCTGTGAAGAAAGACACCAAGCAAATAATCTTTGTATCATCGACAGTGTAATGGAGTGCTGAGTCATATCGTAGCGTGTTAATAGCATGCAGTGAATCTTCTTGACCTCTTCAGCTAGTGTGATGTGTTACCAATTACTGAGAATTACAAAGAAATTCTTATACATGCAAGTGATGGAGGTACCAGTGACTCAGTAAATTTCTCAGGTAAGCAAAACCAGAAATTAAGCAACACATACTGATCAGATGATAATGAGGATGAATGCACATGAATACTAATAGTTGGAGTTATGAACATGAAAGTTTTTATATGAAAATACAGTCATACAATTGTTTTTTTTTTGCTGAGAGAATAGACTGGACTACAAGCACATGGTTAGAGCATCCTCGATGTAAATTAATAGGAATCCTGTGTTCTGGTGGTATCATTCTATGATAGAACAGAGACATGTACATGTGGACTGGTAAATTGCACAAGCACCTACCATCAATGGTAACAGGAATTTCTGTGTGAGAGACTGCGGCACCATTGGACTTGATCCCGGCAAGGATCAATGTTTTAGTGTTCAAACAAATAGCACCATTGGGCTTGATTCTTTTGTTAGTCAGTCAGTTGGTTGCAGTAGCGTAACTACCGTGAGGCAGAGGAGGCGCTTGCCTCCTCGCTTTTGCCCATCCAAAATTTTTATGAACGTATATATTTTGCCTAGTACAGCTGTCTTGCCTGACACACATGTCTCTATCTTGCTCTCCACTCCATCCAGGATACGTACCGCGAACGCGACATGCTTTGGCGCTGCTACGAGGCAGTAAAATGACGTAATTCGATGAATATTAATTAGTTATTTGCAAAAATCGCACGCGCTTATGCGCGCGCCTCCTCGGTTGCAAATTTCTAGTTACGCCCTAGGGTTGGGAGGGAGAGAGAGATATTGGTTAGTTAGTTTATTGTTACTACAGGGCAGGAAAAGTCACTAACCAGCATAATTATTGTGTACCCAACTCACTCAAACAGCACACCTCTTCACCATAAAGTACTGCTAGTATACGTGTATTGACATAACTACACAAGTACCTTGTGGTAAAGACTTGCACAGATTGGATGAAGGCCGCTCTTATTGACCCCTCATACAATAGTACATGTACATGAATGACACCGCACTGAGCGGCTGGTAGTCTGTTTCTACATTATAGACATCAAGGTATGGTACGGTATTTAAGCTCACTAGACTCCAGGCTCATACTGACACTGCTGGAGAACCCACCATTCTCACTGGATATCACAGTATGTTGCTACTGTCAATTCCACTCTTTAACAAGTCACTGCAGCCGTTACTCATTCAGTGATCAAGCCCACACCTTATCCTACAGCTGGGTGCCAGTATTATATTACAGCCAAGAATTCTATATTACTTACCAACACAGATTCTGAGGCACTGCTACTCTAGTCCATGCAGTTATACGTACTATACTCAAAGCACAACCAGTCTGATTCTTCGTGTTCTTCCGCCTTCCAAGGTCCTCTCCCAAGCCAAATGAACTCAGCTTGCTTGTGCACACTGGTGACAACCACTCCAGCTGCTGTCTGCATAGTGAGAACTGAAACGGCAACAACTCGGGCAACGTTGAGCACCTACTCTAGCAAAAAAGATTAAGTTAAAATCCGTGCAAAACGGGTTAAATTTCGACCTTTGACCCCGACCGGATGTCTTCCCATAACGGGACTCATAATAACAGCCTAAAATCACGTGCGCATACAAACCCCTCGTTGCACATGCGCAGTCGCAAGGGCGTAGATACGCCCATCGCAAACAAACCCATTCGATTCATAACAACAATAATAGTTGTTGTTACGCCCAAAAGAGCACGTACTGGTCATGGACGTTGTTGGTGAAAGTCCTCCCGAGCTAGAGGCTTTAAAACACTTGTTCAGTTACTTAGTCAACAGCATTGACACTGCTGCTCTCCTCCCGGCCGCTTTGAGCAGAAACCTGATAACCGATCGTCAGAGAACGGAATGCTATAATGAGGCTGACCCGTACAAGAAGGCGGAGATATTCCTTGGATACCTTCAGCGAGCAGTGAACACAGACTACGACAATTACCACACTTTTGTTCAGATTCTGAAACAAACTGACCAAGCACAGATCGCGTCTCGTCTTCGTGGTTAGCAGCAACAATAATTATTATTGCTAGCTAGAGAATCATTGATGTCGCTCTTTCTTTCTCTTTAGATGAACTGACTCACTCGATCAGGTCTATGCAACAGCCATCAGCCTCAAGCAGCACTGATGAAGGTATGCAACACTTGGTAATTTTTCTGTAAGAATTCATATGCTATCGGTTTTAGGAGAGCAGCAGGTTGAGCGGGTTCCTGATGCACTAGTAGAAGAACTAGCTGACCTGCGCTTTGCTTTCGCCAAATTAATACACAATTATGAAAAGCAGCTTCGTAGCAGTCCTAAAGCACAAGAGGAGTTTGTAGCATTCCTGCCACGATTGTTTCACAGAACAGTTGAGGATCACAGCTTCCAGTCACACTTCAACACTCTCGTAGAGGAGGAAGTATCGCTGTTCAACATATTTTACTTAAAGCAGCTCTGCTCAATATTTCCTGAAGATATCCGGTAAGGATTTTGTGCTGTATAGGTCACATTCACTTGCTTGTTCTCACTCATACAGTGCCACCACTGGACAGCTTGTAGATGAGTACGGAAAAAAGCTCCAGCATTTTATGACCGGTGCTACTGTGAGCCATTTTAAACAACTATTTCCAGCCACTGCCACACCCTCCAAGCTTTCTAGAGGAAAAGTCAAGGTCAAACTAAAAATTGAGAACTACTGGGATAAATCTACTCTTGATGATCTGACCAAACTTGTCGCTTTGCTTGGCATTTCTGATAGTCATCTCCATCTCTCCGAAGTTGGAGAAGGTTGCATTGCTATCGTCTGGCTTTGCTCCTCTAGTGAAGTCAAGCAATTGGAAATGGGCATATCTGATTCGGCTGATTCACTCCAGAGCTTGGGAGTACTGCAAGTGTTTGTTGGAAAAAAGCTTGTTGTAGACTGCTCCCAGTTTCATCTCTCGGCCTCAGGTAAAATAAATAATAAACGTGAAGATTTCATACAAGCAACCTCAATTGGATGGCAATGGTCATTCTAGTTGGGACTTGTGTATTACTGTGTGTACACTATGTATTACTGGGTGTACACTATGTATTACTGGGTGTACACTATGTATTACTGGGTGTACACTATGTATTACTGGGTGTACACTATGTATTACTGGGTGTACACTATGTATTACTGGGTGTACACTATGTATTACTGGGTGTACACTATGTATTACTGGGTGTACACTATGTATTACTGGGTGTACACTATGTATTACTGGGTGTACACTATGTATTACTGGGTGTACACTATGTATTACTGGGTGTACACTATGTATTACTGGGTGTACACTATGTATTACTGGGTGTACACTATGTATTACTGTGTGTACACTATGTATTACTGTGTGTACACTATGTATTACTGGGTGTACACTATGTATTACTGGGTGTACACTATGTATTACTGGGTGTACACTATGTATTACTGGGTGTACACTATGTATTACTGGGTGTACACTATGTATTACTGGGTGTACACTATGTACTACTGGGTGTACACTATGTATTACTCTACTGGATAAATCTAGGCACCAAAGGTGCTGATGCCTCGGTGGAATTCCATAGTACACAGCAGGACTAGCTACAGTAAACTCCACCTATTATACAAGCTATAGCACAATTCCTGTTCAGTAAACATACACAGCAACAAACTGCAGCTGTTATACCTTTCTGTACAGCAATCACAATGCAGTATAATAGTTATGCAATCAGAAGCCAATCAGTGCTGACCACTAATTCAACTGGGCGTGTCTATAAAGTTCAATTCGAGTGCAGAGCACGGCACAGCACATACACGAGCGAGATAGCGTCCATAGCTTGCTTGCACAATTTCTTTAGAAATACGCTGCTATCCTGTGACTTATCAGCTTCTAGGCAGTCAACTGTGGATAGTTTTGTCTACGGAGAACTCTAGATCATCAGCAACTACTGTAGCTCAAGCAGGCGAGCTCAAGCTCGAGCTGTAGGCCTTCGAGAGAATTTCGCTGGACCTACCAAGCTGTTTTGTAGTACAAACGAACTCACTAGCTGTAAGGCAGTCAGCTGTAAACTGTTTTGTCTTTAGAGGAGTCCAGATAGCCGGGAACAGCCATCGAGGTAAGCATCTCATGCCATAACTCACGAACGGAGCTTTAGAACCAACAATTTATCAATACAGTTCCGAGCAAATAGCGATTTCTACCTGTGTTGCTGATATCAGCGCTTAGTTTTTAGCGTCCGATGCGCTATGCCGGCAACGGACAGAATGACACACACACACACATACACACACACACACAACACGACTACTGTATGCCTCGTGGCTCCGCCCACCGAGGCATAATAACATTTCTGGCAATAAGTACACAAAAGCACACTGAGGTGTAGAAAGAAAATATAAGTTGAAAATAAAAATAGTGATAGTCTATTCAGAGTTCAGATCATAGGTACACGGCTCTCGCTGATTGCAACATCCATGTGAACATCAGAAGTTGGATGATGGAAGGAGGAGCGTGAACCCCGCAGACACATGACGGCAGATCTTACAAGAGAGAACCCAATAGAGCAATGGAGCCAAGAAATAGTTTTGCTGTAGGTTTGGTGACGCTTTTCTGCCAGTAGGGAGGCAAGTCTCTTATACATGATGGTGGCGGCAGGAGCCATGCCACCTGGAGAAAACAAGTGGTGTAAAAGAGCCCATTTCAATCTCGCGAACACGTTGTTCGTATGCACGTCTTTTGAGGCCTTCATGCTGTCTGTATGTTGAAGTGAGGAATGACCTGCAATTGCTTGGTGCGAGGGGGTTAAACGCTATGTATTACTTAATGTTGGGGAGGAGTGCTTTGCATAATCTATGGCCGAGTGTCATTAATCATGTACAGCATGACTCACCAACATTAAATGATTTACTAAACAGTTTCTGCGGCGCCCATGCTATATGAAAGTTATATTCATCTTCCAATAATTTTATTATGCTTATGAAAATACAGAAATAAGAGTCTGGGCAGTGCCTTTGATGTCACCCACATGTGTAACAATAAAAAATGCTTATGATGTCAGTATAATGTAATGATATTCATCACTGTGGCTAGCTATTATTATGTAAACTGATTATGTAAAATGACTAACAATGACCAAAGCTGTTGCGAAGTAGTTGCATAATTACCAAGCGAAATCAGGCTACTAATCATGGCAGTATGTGAGGGGATGGATTTCATAGAAGCATTTACTAGGGATGCATGGTAGTGTAGAGATGATGGAAAACAAGATGCATGGCGGCTACGATACAATGTATTTAGCGTTCAAACGCTGATATGCCCCTAATGGTGAATTTGTACGTACTAAGACACTTAAATCTGCTCTTTGGCGTTGCCCCATCCTCATAATAGCCATAAGGTTACTCAAAATTGTGATGAACCTGTAAACGGTGAAAATAGAATTCCGTCATCATTCTTTCTTTTTTCTTCAGTGTGCCTAGCACCTTTACGTGAGCAGTGCCCAGCACAAAACACCACTAAGCCTAGCCTCGTACCCAGGCTCTGTGGCGGAGATTTAATTATGCGTGGGTGTTGAAATGCGGGGGTGGCGATTGAGAGCCTGGTATCTAGCGTTTTGAATTAATGAGCTGTCAGAGCAGAAGCACGTGCAATGACGTATTAACGCCCACCGAGATATCGTTATGACGTCTTGTTTACAACATGGCTGCGCATTCACTGCATTGATCGAGCGCCTGCATCTCCCACAAGCCTGACTTTGCCTACCATAAGAGCGCATCAAGTGGGCAATGCTTACACAAAGCATATGACCCGTGTAGCTCCACGAGATGCGTTCCAGTTTATCAAGACTAAGGTATAGCCTCGTACGTCCACGTGTTTATGCCTGGTATACTTGTACTAGCGTGCGGGCAACTCTCTCCAGTTGTCTGCTCTCTTAACAGCCTAAAAACTATCTGGAACGCGTCGCAAATTTACATAGTCAACAGAATAGCCTTAGTGCACGATCAGAATCAGTCATCCCGTAAACGTGACGCAAAGTAACACAATAGTGAACTAAAATATACGGATCCATGGAATTCCATGGATCGTCTGCGCATGTGCGAATCAGTGGATACCAGGCTCTCAATCGCCACCCCCGCATTTCAACACCCACGCATAATTAAATCTCCGCCAGAGAGCCTGGGTACGAGGCTATACTAAGCCGTGAAATTCTCCTGAAATGACGATAATTATATGTTTTCACAATCACGATCAATACATGTAGTCAGCTAAGTGTTAAGCGCCATCTTGTGATTGCGCAATAAGCATGTTACCAATCACACGAATACTAGAAGTAGATTATGCTGAGTATCGCCATATGGAGAGCGCATATTGGAGTCTTTGAAATACAACTCAGTAAGTGGGATCACCATTCTATTGCTTGCCAGATAATATATCAGCTGTACAGAATTGCTAAAAAAGAGTGGCCGCGCCTTGAATGCTGTTCTTATATGCATGCGTGGGTGAGCTAGTTTCTGTATGAACATCAACAACAGCAAACTAATGGTGGAAGCAAAGAGACTGCACCAAGAATTAGAAACTCACTGAAAAAGGAAATTGACACAAACAAGAAAATTGAAAAGACAAGATCAAATGGATGTAGGATGAAGAAATTTACCTCTAGTCCACAATGTAAACCAACAAGGATCTAGCACGGAATGGTAACATGATTGACTGGATAATAAACCATGCATCCCTACCTCAGTTGCTGCTGGTGTTGACTTCACTTACAGTCAACACTAGCCTTGCCTCCAGACCACACCCTTCAGTTAGTGGCCTGATAATGACTGTCTGCGCATGCGTTGATTTTCCCAGGAAAACCTGGGAAAAATATCGTTGCTACCGTATACGCTACGTATCGCGCCTGTCTGCTATTCTTTCGACTTAATACCTACCTTTCCAACAAACTGAGACGGCGTACTGTAGCGCTTAGTAATCGATCATATCCAAATTCCCGACATTTTACCAGGTTTTCCTGGTAAAATCAACGCAAACACAGACAGTCATTACCAGGCCACTAACTGAAGGGTGTGGTCTGGAGGCGAGGCTAAGTCAACACCAGCATTCTTGGCCTACACCCCAAATGTATAGCTAGTAATGCAGCCACTGATTTACATTCCTTGTTGGTTTACATTGTGGACCAGTGGTAGATTTCTTCATCCCTACATCCTTTCGTTAGAAATCTTTTTTAATTTTCTTGTAAAAGTTAAAGCACTCGGGATTGGGTCCTGCAGCAGAGACAACACTCGGCCTCGCCTTGTGCTGTATGTGCCTCTCAACCCAACCCGTCGTGCTTTAACTTCCATATAGCACTCCAACCGTGCTTTTTCTAGTACAAAATATTATGATACAGTGGAACCCTTCTTAGAGGACACCCCTCATCCCTCTATAGTGGACACTTACTGAATCCCAAATATAACCATAACGTATGATAAACCCCTGACCAGAGGACACCCTCTCTATAATGGACAATTTTTGTTGGTCTCAATGGTGTCCGCCTTAGAGAGGTTCCACTCTAGTATATTAAATTAAGGGCTTGATTTCAAATGCTCATTTAGTCCAGCCACTGTTATAGGAATGCTTGCATGTGTGTATGAAAGCATGCTTGTGTTACGATGTCTCTTGCTTGAAACGTGTATTTTGTCAACCGGTATGCATCATAAATCTGTTGAAATGGTTCTCCATCTTCTACAGTAACAGCTAAAATCAGACAACTGGAGCGACCTAGTGATGATGACTTACCTCATAGCACTGAAGTACGGACTGATAAGCTCAAGACAGTACCTCCTCTCTCAGTCACAAGTAATGAAAGTGTCCATGTACTGACACAGCTCTATAAATGTTTTCTCTCTTTTAGAGCCTCGCAAACCAGTCACTACTTTACACTTAATACCTCAAGTTACAGATATTGAATACCAATGTCCAGTTTGCTATGAGGTATTTGCTGATACACTCACAGAGCCATATCTCACCGACTGTGGTCACCATATTTGTGGCAAGTGTCGTGATCATCTGCTCAACACCAGTAAAGTAGAGTGTCCCAATTGCCGTAAACCAGACATGCTTAACAATGCACGATGCAACAAACATTTTCAACGAATGGTCAAAAATCTCAAAGTACATTGCTCAGATTACGAGGAAGGGTGTGAGTGGGAAGGTGAAGTTAGAGATCTCCATGATCACCTTGATCGACAAATTTGCTTTGCTTGTCCCTTTGGCTGCGGCATTAAAGCTCGTTCAAGTGACATGAAAGAACACACATGTCACTGCCACAATCGGATGATCTCATGTGAGAACTGTGGTTACTATAACACGTTCACTATCGTCACAGAGCAGCACTACCCAGT
The DNA here is from genome assembly GCA_964017065.1 of Haliclona indistincta. Classification (NCBI taxonomy): domain Eukaryota; kingdom Metazoa; phylum Porifera; class Demospongiae; order Haplosclerida; family Chalinidae; genus Haliclona; species Haliclona indistincta. Next base: position 227,017 of record OZ024787.1, on the reverse strand, counting down.
ATGCCCCCAGTCCACTCAGACAGCCATCACTCCTGCTACAGTATCACCACAATACCTGTACAACCAAGCACCGATAGAGTTCATCATTGGTGATTTCAGTGAGAAGAAGCAAGCTAATGAACAATGGCTCAGTGTACCATTTTATACCCACAACAGAGGCTACAAGTTTCTTCTGAAAGTGTACCCTAACGGTATCGGTGACGGCAGTGGTTCTCATGTTTCAGTACATGCTGAACCTGTGAGAGGAGAGTATGATGATCAACTAAAATGGCCTTTTGAAGGAGACATCCAAATAGAGTTGCTGAACAGGAAAGAGGACAAGAATCATCATTCAGCCACAATTTGCTTTAACAGATACAACCATACAGTTTATCGTATCACTAGCCAAGATACTGCAACCCGCTTAGGCCAACCTGATCAATTTGTATCTCACACTGATCTGGCACCCACCACCAACCCAAAATATTTGCTGGTCGACTTTTTAAAATTAAGAGTTAGTGTGGCAGTGTACTCTCTCCGATCGCTAACCCCATCATGGCAGATGGGACCTGGGGAAAGAGATGGGGGTCCCTTGTCATCTCGTGATGACTCCGCCCAGCCTATTATTGCTCAATTTACGATATCAGAATTCTCCAAGCGCAAGGAGTTTAACAACATGTACTTCAGCCCACCATTCACTACCAGTCCACAGGATTACAAGTTTAGCATCAAGGCAATGGCCAATGGTTTTAGTAGTGGCAAGGGAAGCCACATTACGTTGAATGCTATCATCATGAAAGGTCAGCATGATGACCAACTCGAGTGGCCCTTCACTGGTACCATTATCATCGAGGTACTAAACTGGCGAGAGGACAATAGACACTTCAAGCAGGTATATTCAATTGATCACTTTAATAGAGTTACTGAAGGAGAGTATGGAAAAGATTTCGGTTTTTACAAGTTTATCTCCCATGCCTCTCTGCCATTCAACCCATCCAACAACACACAATACCTTAAAGATGACTGTATTTGTGTCAGAGTGCGCAAGTCACGTACAACTGGCTTTTATATATAATGTTTCACTGTACATGCTGTAATAGTCAAAATGATTATTTTAAAAAAATTGTGTTTCTCCTATTCGCTAGTTAGCCTACATATAAAATACTGTTGTACGATTTCTTTCTACACTAATAGATAGACGGGTAATTCTTTCCTTTCTTTTGTCTTACATTTAACAGTAAACTTTTGTAATAAATCAATTTGTGAATATATGCGGCTCATGGTTGGGCAATGTTTGTAATTGAAAGTTTGCATGGAGCTTCTTTACCCAATTTATCAATAAAACAATAATACAGACTGGATTTTCTGTTTAATACGATAGCATTTTCAATCAGAAGACGGTGAAGAAGAGAGATAGAATGAGAAAATGACCATGGCTTCCACAGTGGTAGTGCAAGAAAGACCAAGCCAGGATTTAATACATTTGGTTGCTAGAGAAAATTGGGTTAACTGCTACTTTGAAGTGAAGAGAGGGGACGAGGTATATATCCACACTTTGCATTCGCTATGAATCACTGTTTGGTGAGTGAGTAGGAGAACACATGACTTGGAGAGTTAGGTCGCAACTCTGGTCCAGGAATGAGAAGAGTGGGCATCAACAGAGCCAAGGAAAGTTGTATGATGATGGTTGTATAACTACCGCGAGCAGAGAAGTTAGAATCTTTAGTAGCATGGCATTAAAAAGCAAAGAAAAAAATGTATCCCTAACTCATGCAGATATGCGCTCCTGCTCATGACACCCTAAAAAGGTGAATAGGCAATGCAGTGAGGACTCTGATGTGCAGGTCACTTACGAGATGAGTGTAGAAAGCTGAGAGAGAAGTTCTGGTTACACAAACTATAATGATGCATGTATACTATAGCTGCACTAAGAGAGAAATAACTTAAGGTGGCGGTATACCCGTTTTTATGAATATTAATGAGCGACTTTCTTTTATCTGCAGCTCGTGACAGAGCAACGCTAGCAGCTTGAAACTCACTCTGATGCATCAATGAGTGTGTCTCAATGTATAAGGCAGCTTGAAACGTTGCACAATATTCTACACCAAGGAATAATGTAGGAACAATCGACATCGTACGGATACGCATTTTTCTAGCCAAAAATCTCTCCTGACTAACCGTGCAGCAAAGGTTACCAGCTGAAATTCGACTCTTATAAACCATTTCTAGGTGCAGACGAAGAGTTTTGTTGACTCACGCTGAACGTAGCTGTTCTATGCATCGACAAACATGGACGACACTGCAAAATCAGCCATGATTTAGAATGTAAAAGTGTTTTTCTTAAAATCAGAAAAATTAAATGCAGAAAACTCTTCGTCTGCACCTAGAAATGGTTTATAAGAGTCGAATTTCAGCTGGTAACCTTTGCTGCATGGTTAGTCAGGAGAGATTTTTGGCTAGAAAAATGCGTATCCGTACGATGTCGATTGTTCCTACATTTTTCCTTGGTGTAGAATATTGTGCAACGTTTCAAGCTGCATTATACATTGAGACACACTCATTGATGCATCAGAGCGAGTTTCACGCTGCTAGCCTTGCTCTGTCACGAGCTGCAGATAAAACAAAGTCGCTCATTAATATTCATAAAAACGGGTATACCGCCACCTTAAGACACCACTAGGTGCATGCACTAAGAAACAATGAACTAAGAAACGGGGCGGGGCTTGTTAAGCGTGCCCACGGAATGCAAAAACATGGCGAAGAACGTGCAGCTGAAGGAGAAGACTGTGACCGTGAGTGACTGTAGTCACTGTACTATTACTAAGTTCATTTATTAAAACTTTTTATGAGAGGGCCAAGGTCTCGATGATGTATTGGCATCTACCATGGCATGCTCGTCTGTTGGCTAAATATCATGCTCTATTTTGCTCTTATAATTATTGCTTGCTATCACTAGTTATCAGTATTGCTATAATGCTTATTAATAATTGAAGGGCTCCGGTAAAAAACGGCACTAAAACATTTTTCACCAATCTTCAGTTCATATGCATTAGCAGACTGCATCAATGCTTGAAGAACCCCTAGGACAATTAATAGTGTTCACCGATCAGCGCTTTGTCACATACGCATAGAATTGCATCGGCACGGTGACAATCCGAACTTCCAGCTTCGTTTTCTCGCAATATACGGAAAACGTTTAATTGCCGTTTTTCACCGGAGCCCTTCATTATTATGGAGTGTATACAACTCAAAATTAACAGATCATGAGCGAACATAAATAATTATAATAATTGTATTTGAAGTTCCTTCTGTGATGCTATAAAGGCATCCAGTATTGTTATGCTTAAAATTTTTACTGGCATTATAAGAGAAGCCTACTTGTAATTATCATGATTGAGTCATTGTTTCCACCATAGCGAATCATTGTTTCTACTATGCACATCTAATCATGCATAATTATTCATACATAAACAATAATTATAGCTACAAATTATTTGATGTGAAAAACACAGACCACACTAAATATTTCTGTGATGCTGCATGTGACGTCATCACCATTTATAATTTCTGATAAGACTTGACGTTAGCTGTGCCTTTTGTTGCTGACTTGCTGTCCGCTTTGTATCATACCACTCCTAGACACCTGCTCATGTGTGGTTGACCTATTGCATTGTGGTTTCAGTAGTGGCCCTGGTAGCCAGCCCTCAAAACTCCCACTGTTCATATAGGCCACACCTGGCTACATTATACGCAATAACTATTATGTCCCTCAAAGCTGGATTCACCACTTCACCACTGATTTCTAATAAAACACAGGCATATCCTAATTATCCTAGGACCTAAATAATGTTCTGAATTTTGATTGTGTATACGTCATTTTAATTTGCTCAAATGCTGGTCACATGCATTACTGAGTCTCCTTGAAGGGCATTTTGGAGTGTGGTTTATTATAAAAATTATTTTGGTATCCAATTATATTCACTGAGCCCAAGGGTCACAGCCCCAAAGGTAAGATGTGTACAATGAATCGGATATTGCACTATTGTAGTGTAACAATGGATATATTTACTGTTTAACCCAGTTAGTAATACTGATAATTTCATTGCTGATTAATGTTGATGATTTCACTGCAAAGACAGTTAAGTTGCTTGAATGGGTCATTTAATAGTAGAGATTTGTAGAGAGTAAAATAAATCAGCCATGTAGCATTATTGTTAGTATTGTGTTTTACATGAGTGTGGTATGTACAGTCATGTAGAAGCTGAACTAACTGAGCTGAGCTAGGATCCGCCAAATAATTATTATGATATACAAATTCCATTCAACAAACAACTTGTTAAATACACAGAACTATTATTGCAGTGTATAATGATGATTATTTACTTTCATACTAAAGCCCTCCACACAGAGCTAATGTTAATAACTACTTGATTATTGAGTGTTACCCTGTACTGATTGACCTTACACTCCATTATCTGGCTATGTCAGGGCTAGCCCAGACTCGCTGTTAAATTATGCGTGTTTCTAATAGGATTCTCGGATTGCTGTTTATATAGCGTACTATAGCAATCAGATTGTGAATATCATTATAAGGGTGGATTCACCATACATGGCAATGGCTAAGATAAATTGAGTATTTTTGCACTTGATGTTTCCTTCTGTGAGGCAATTTGTTTTAGTTAGTGGCACCTACTTGTACTGAACAACTTTAGAGAGACTGACAAAGCCTTCTTGAGATTTTGCTCTAGTAGACTGGCTATTAATGAATGTCATGGGTCATTCACTGTTCAGTCCTTCCTTGGCTTCAAGTATAGTGTTCGGCTATCACTTCATCACAGTGAAATTTGGTGCAAAAAATTCTATAGTCTTTCTCCAAGATCGTGTGCACTTAGCGACTTTCAGCAAATTTTTTGCTGAAAGTTGCTGACGAAGCATGGATGTGCGTCAGCAATCTTCATGACATGTTTTGCGCTGAATCTTGGTAGAAACGTAGCAAGTTATAATACATTTGGTATAAAACATTAGACAATGGATTCTTTGTGTTTACCGTAGATTAGAAAAATAATTTTTCAGCATTAGAATTATTATTTCATCATCTATCTTTGCGTAATACACATTTGTATTATACATGCAGCTAGCGACGAAAATTAAACTGATGAATATTTTTATCGGCAAAAATTTCTTGATCTATTGTGCATTGCTTTCAGTTGCTGCTATACTTCGGCTTAAATTGCCGATCATAACACCATGCATGGCTAAAGTCTGAAGAAATGTCTCCAAGCAGATTGTGTTTACTGACAAGTTATTTTATCCTTTCAAGGTCATTGAACCTAATCCTCATCATCGTGAGGCCAGTATCTCCTCTACCTGCTCTATGATAGCATCTAGTTCCGACTCTGATGAAGAATATGAGACAGCATCAGATGGTGAGTGGTAGACATTGATCAGCCGCATTATTGTTGAAAACAGACACCTTCATCACAGGCTCTAGCTCACCATCAGCAGTAGCATGTAAGGCTACACCACAAGTACGGCGTACTCTAAATGACAAAGCAAGTACCGTAACCCTCGCACATGCGCCAAGGGTTAAAAATAGTAAGCTAAGCATTTGTGCAATAAATAACTACAATTGAAATCTTTTCATGCAGGATCATATTCTGACCCTTCATCTGATGTATCACGATTCCAGTTTATGGAAACAGTAGCTAGCAAGATACCATCCAAATGGAAAAGAGTGGGCGTGTCTCTTGGGATAGACCAGAGTAAGCTTGATGCTATCCATACGCATCGCCTTGCAGAACCTCTTGAGTGCTTTAGTGATGTGTTCACACACTGGGAGTCTAATCCACAGAGCCCAACCACCTGGAATACACTTATATCTGTGCTACGATCTGACTATGTAGGAGAAAGAAGACTGAGTGACACTATTGAAAGTATGTCTGCACTATACAGGGATATACCATAGTGCGTGGGCGTCCCAATACAAGGCACAGGTGGTATATTTCTCATATTCCACCATGGTGGTATATATCGCATAATCCACCATGGAGATTATGCGATATATACCACCATGGTGGTATATGAGAAATACACTCCTCAAGGGGTTAACCAAGAGGTGTGCCCTGGTCACGTGACCAGGTTGAGGTTGCGCGAGGGCATCCTCGGACAGTTGTTCGCCTTGCAACTAGCAGCACCCAGTTGCAGGGCGAAGATGTGCAGAAGTGGCTGAGATTTATAGTGTACAATCATCCTGACACTAGTGGGTATTAAATTGGTAAGCATGTGGTAAACCCCGCCCAAGTCATGTTGAATATTGCAATCAATACAAGAAAACTTGGCGATCGCTCTTTCGCTCTAGAAGCACAAAGCTGTCCAAGTCTTTGCTACACACTCTACTCAGGTACGCGTACACACTTGGGGCCTCCTCTCGGCCCGTGACTCACCGCTAAATCGAGATCCACGCGAGCACGAGCAAGAAGCGACGCCCACACACTAAGGTATATAACATATGAACCATGGCTTGTCGGTGTGTATGCCGAATATACCACCCTCGGTCTCGGTCATCGGAAGTTTGCAGCCTCGATAAACCCCTCGCTTCGCTCGGGGTTTATCTCTGCTGCAAACTTCCTCTGACCTCGACCTCGGGTGGTATATTCGGCATACACACCTCCAAGCCATGGTTTATATATTACATATATACCTCACATTTTGCACTCAATCCTGTTTTGGTGAATCTAGGTTGAACCATGCAGGTTCTGCCAACCCACGTACTTATGTGGGTTGAACAGGTTTGAAGCAGGGTTTGTTCCAACATTGCCGCATAGGCACACTGAAGAGGCTCCCAGAGTGTTCTAACATTGCCACATGTATGCACACTGGAGAGGCTCTCAGAGTGTTCTAACATTGCCACATGTATGCACATTGGAGAGGCTCTCAGAGTGTTCTAACATTGCCACATAGGCACACTGGAGAGGCTCTCAGAGTGTTCTAACATTGCCACATAGGCACACTGGAGAGGCTCTCAGAGTGTTCTAACATTGCCGCATAGGCCACTGGAGAGGCTCTCAGAGTGTTCTAACATTGCCACATATAGGCATACTGGAGAGACTCTCAGAGTGTTCTAGCATTTTCACATGTATGCACACTGGAGAGGCTCTCAGAGTGTTCTAGCATTGCCACATATTCCACTGGAGAGGCTCTCAGAGTGTTCTAACATTGCCACATAGGCCACTGGAGAGTCTCTCAGAGTGTTCTAACATTGCCACATAGGCACACTGGAGAGGCTCTCAGAGTGTTCTAACATTGCCACATAGGCATACTGGAGAGGCTCTCAGAGTGTTCTAACATTGCCACATATAGGCATACTGGAGAGACTCTCAGAGTGTTCTAGCATTTTCACATGTATGCACACTGGAGAGGCTCTCAGAATGTTCTAGCATTGCCACATATTCCACTGGAGAGGCTCTCAGAGTGTTCTAACATTGCCACATAGGCACACTGGAGAGGCTCTCAGAGTGTTCTAACATTGCCACATAGGCACACTGGAGAGGCTCTCAGAGTGTTCTAACATTTCCACATATAGGCATACTGGAGAGACTCTCAGAGTGTTCTAGCATTTTCACATGTATGCACACTGGAGAGGCTGGCCGTACCGCTCGTGACGGCCTTGCTACAGTTTTGCTCAGTGCTTGTATCAATTAAGCAACATCAATCACCTGATAAATACACAAATTCTTATTTTAAGTCACTAGCTGGTAGACTGTGCTGGTGTAGTGCCCTGAGTATGTGGTCAGAGCTATAGTTTACTACGTGCTCTTAACTCAATTTGTAACTGGTTTTGATTTGAAGGTACATATAGTCCACAAATGTCGATTGAGGCTAGAGATGCACTACCAATGGGACCAATGCAGACTAAGGATGGAAATGCACCACCAGTGGAACAAACACGGATTGAGGATAGGAACGCACCACCAGTGGAACTAGAGGATGGGAATGCACCACCAATGGAACTAATGCAGGTGCCTCCTCATTCTGGCACTGGCAAAGGTATAATACTTATACATGTGTATATCAGTGCATTATTATCTTCTATCATTATAGGTTCTATTAAAGTTAAACCAGAAATCTCAGATAAGCTTCTTGTACTCAATCAAGAATATAGTGACATGTTAGTGGTAGTGCAAACAACCAGGTTGTCTAGAAGGAATCTATCTCGCCTCAAGTTGTTCTTGTCTAATTACTGTGAAGAGCAATCACTTAAAGTTTGCCTCTCTACTGAAGAAATTGTTGAACAGCTTAAAGTCAAGTTGAAAATACACATCTTCAATATCGACACACTTGATGCATGTAAAAAATACTTCAGTACCGATGGATTGAGTCGATCTATACAGCAGTATAAGGAGCACCTCAATACTTTCTTGTCTACCAATTCTGTCAAAGAATTTCGATCTGCTCTGCAAACTGATCCTATAACGGCTCGTCTCGATGATGCAGAGCCTCGGCTCACTCTAAAGCTGGATGAAACAACTAGTGATGACACACTAATGAATTTGAGAAAGCTTGTTTATCATTTATTTGGTCCCACTAGCAAGGCACTCGTTATCATTGATATTCATACTGGCTGCATATGTGTCTCTTGGATTGTTCCAGTTTCACTAGTCTCTACTTTGAGAGCAAAGGCTCAACAGCTGTCATCAGAGTATCTGGCTAGTAAAGGAGTACTGGAACTTGTAATTGGTCTGAGGATTGTTCCTAATGAAGGTTTGTGATGTCACAAGTGACAAGTGCATGAATAAATAATAATTAGTGAGCTATCCAGTTTTCTACATATGCACTCGCATATGAAAAGAATGACTGCCACCATGCATGAGACAGCAAGCAAAGAGGCATTAAATTTTATCGTGTTTTTAATTATTGCTTTTTATGCTACTTCACGTAGTTTGCCAGGAATCATATTTCAATCAGTTTTCAGTATATTTATATAGGTTATACCATGAAAAGGAGGGCAATACAGGATTTAAATCTTCGCGGAAACCGATGGTATAGACGTCCTGAGCGCGAAGCACGATGGCGTCTATTTCGGTTTCTAACTTGATTTTAATCCCGTATTGCCCGACCGTTTCATGGTATAAGGTATTTATACCATACTGCAGTGGCGTAGCCAGGATTGAACAGTTGCCCGGGCATTCATTAATATTCATGATAATAGTTATTAATAAAACAGATCACTTTAGTACAATCCTACTGTTCTTGTCTCTAGCTGCAAAATTTGCAAATAAGTCTACTACATCATCTAAAGATATATCATTAGCGAGTTCCTTTTCAATAGAGAGAATAGCTAAATCTGTTAATCGTTGTTCAGTCATTGTTGACCACAGGTATGTTTTAATACGTTTTAGAGCTGAGAAGGACCTTTCACATTCTGCTGTGTTGACAGCAATAGTTAAGGCTATGTGAATAGCTTTCAGCAAAAGTTGGAAACGCAACCTTCATGAGGGCGTGGCCAATTAATTTCGCTCGTCGAACAATGGGCTCGCGTATGCTAAGCTGCTTTTCGAACAGTTTTTAAAAGACGTTTCAGTGTGCACACATTTTACTAGTTGCTGAGGGGGAGACAAACTGCCCTAAACAGGCGTTTTGCTCTGAAAACAAGCAGGAAAGTGGATACAGAGCTTGCCACGTGTTCAAGGTCCAGCTCAGTTGCCTGGGCACTGGACACAAGTTGCCCGGGCAGGCCCAGGTGTAGCTACGCCACTGCCATACTGCGCTCTCAGGTAAGCTTCTCAAGACTACCAAGCCCCGAAACAAACTCTCTACTGTTGCGAGAAGCCAGTATAGTGTCGCCGTTTCCATCATCGAGCGACAATCGTGTAAGAGCGCGTCGTTTGAATTCATAAGTTAGTGACGACGCTTCAGTTTACTATGAACAGGGGCGTACACAGAAAAAATGAAGGGGGGTTTCCTAAAGATCGCGCGCGAGAAAATTTTGCTAATTAATATTCATTTATTCATGATTATGCGCACACGTGATGATAACGGATTACGTACGCGCCAGTGCCCTGCGTTACAATTTCGCTTTGCGCAATTTCCCCGCCTCAAAGGGTGTTTCCAGAAACACTTGAAACAACCGTGTGTACGCGCCTGATGAAGAAGTGCTACTTTTGGTCTCACTAGAAGCGCTTAAGCATGGAGAAGCTAACTACAAAGGGTAAGTGCGTGAATCAAATCTTTTTCCAAGCTACAACAGTATAACTGTTTTGTTCACAACGGAAGAGGTCATCTTGAAAGTGGGCGGAGCAAATTCGATCAGCGGTGTGGTAAGTGAAATTGGAGGTGTAATAAACAAAATAAATCACCTCGTTTTGAGCAATTTGATTGGTCAGAAACATTGAAGTATGGTATAACTACACCTAAAGATTTGCGTTCTGTGTCCAAATTCCAATATACCTTTATTTATAGTAACACTCGATGATTAAAGATTCGAAGAACAGCAAATAAAAAGAGATTGAATTTAAAACCTGAATATTTGCGGCTTGAAGAAAAGTGTAGGAAATCAGTGCTATATAGTTGACAGGAAAAAATTAGAAATCCAATGAGATAAAACTTTTTCAAGTTGAATAATTACTGCAGCATAATTTTATAGTGGCATATAGTGCACATGTGCAGTTCTACCGGTGTACTGCAGACTAACATACTCTCTCCATGCAGTTCAGAAAGGAGATGGCCAGTGGGTGATGGAGAAGGCAGAAGCGGCATTGGAAGACAAGAGTGAGTACCAGCTGATGTTGTCAAAGGGAAGGAGGAGGAGGATGGAGGGTAGCAGTGATCAGCTCCATAAGGTGAGGCATAATAGTTCCCTCTGACAATGTGTTAGTAATGGTCATACAGCAACTACTACAGCTGGAGAGGGCCAAAGAGGTTGAGCAGAGATTGATGGCAGAACTTCAGCAACTGAAGGATCAAGCAACTAGAGAGAAGGAACAAGCGACTAGAGAGAAGGAACAAATGACCAGAGAGAAAGAACAGGTTTGCTAATTCCATACAGTGTAACTGTGTTATGAAGCTGTGTTTTGTCTCATGAAGAGAGAGATAAAACTGTTAACACAAGTGCAGCAACTGACTAGAGAGAAGGATCAAGTAGTGAGAGAGCTTCAGGCAGCCAACGCTAGAGAGGTCCATCAGCTCAAACAGCAGGTCAGTGATAGTGACATCATCGTACAATAGTCACTCTCATCTCCATCAGTTTTCTGACATGAACACTGCTAAGGTGGAGCTGACAGAGGAAATGGTGGGCAGAGGAGATTGGGGTGAAAGGCCAGCTGAGCCAGAAGCTTTCAAAAAATTGTTCAGTTATTTAGTCAAAAGCATTGACACTACTGTTCTCCTCCCGGCTGCTCTGAGTAGTAACCTCATAACAGAGTGTCAGAGATCGGAATGCTGTAATGAGGCTGATCCGTACAAGAAAGCAGAGATGTTCCTCGGTTATCTTCAGCGAGCAGTGAATGCAGACCACCGCAATTATCACTCTTTTGTTCAAATTCTGAAACAAACCAAGCAAGCAAAAATTGTGTCTCGTCTTCGTGGTTAGCAGTAAATAATAGTAATGATGTTGATTATTGCTCTTTCTTCTGCTTAGATGAACTGACACATTCGATCAAGTCTATACAGCAGCCACTAGAAGGTATGCAATACTAAGGAATTGATCAACAAAGATTCATATGCTATGCATATCAGGAGAGCAGCAGGTTGAGGTTCCTGATGCACTAGTAGAAGAACTAGCTGACCTGCGCATTGCTTTTGCCAAGTTAATACGTAATTATGAAAAGCAACTTCATAACAGTCCTGAAGCACAAGAGGAGTTTGTAGCATTCCTGCCACGACTGTTTCACAGAGCAGTTGAGGATCACAGTTTCCAGTCACACTTCAACATTCTCGTAGAGGAGGAAGTATCGCTTTTCAACATATTTTACTTAAAGCAGCTCTGCTCAATATTTCCTGAAGATGTCCGGTAAGGATTCTGTGCTACAGGTCACATTCACTTGCTTGTTCTCTCTCATCATGCAGTGACACCACTAGACAGCTTGTACACGAGTACGAGCAACAACGCCGAAATTTTATGAGCAATGCTACTTTGAGCCAGTTCAAACATCTATTTCCAGCAACTGCTACATCCTCAAAATTGTTGTCAGATAAGTTCCCTGTCATACTAAACCTAGAGAATGACTGGGGTAGTCAAAGTCTTGAAGATCTGACCAAGCTGGTTAATAAATTTGGTGTTTCTGGTGAACATCTCCACCTCTCTAAAGTTGGAGATGGTTGTGTTGCTGTCACCTGGCTGTGTTCTACTACTGGACTTAAGCAACTGATGATGGCCATATCAGATGCTGCTGATTCACTCAAGAATACGGGAGTGCTGCAAGTGTTTGTTGGAAAAGAACTTGTGTTGGAATACTCTCAGTCTCTCTCAGTCTCAGCCACAGGTAAAAGAGTAATAAAGTTTAAAGTTATGTAGAAGTGTGTACTCTATCCGGGTTTGAACCAGATTATGCGAGTACACAGGCAATTGTTTTCAACTTTTCTTACTGAACAAATGGCTTCAGAAAATTAAAAAGATTTCTATCGAAATCAAAAGGATGTAGGGATAAAGAAATCTACCACTGGTTCACAATGTAAACCAACAAGCTTAAGGAACAAGCATGGAATGGTAACACGATTGACTTGCTAACAGACCATAGATACCCACATGCAGTGGCTGCTGTGGCAGACTATAGCTAGTTCAGCTAGTTGCCGTTGACTGACAATGACGTGCATTGAATTGAATTCAGCTTGTGACATAATATTATCTTATGTCAGTACAGCTACTGATGTAGGGATCTATGGTCTGTTAGCAAGTCAATCATGTTACCATTCCATGCTTACTTGTTAGTTTACATTGTGAACAAGTGGTAGATTTCTTTATCCCTACATCCTTTTGATTTCGATAGAAAATCTTTTTAATTTTCTTGTTTGTGTCCTTTTTCTTTTTCAGTGAAGTGCAGTTCAATATCATGCACGTACTGAGCCGTCTTTGTTTCCACCATTAGTTTAGTTTTCCTGTTGTTGATGGCTTTTCTTTATTATTAAACTCGTAGCTACCTGTACATATTAGCTCGCCTACGCATTCATGCAGCCCCGCCCACAATTGTTTGTAGCGACATCTAACAAGCGCAAAATTGTGATCCTACATGAGCTTACTGTTCTTCGAAGACTAGAGACAAATATGTGTCCCATACGGCCTGGAGATACTCAAGCTAGTGCTTGGTGACGTGCGTAGCCACTGCTTGGTCATGTGCGTATTGTGCAATCACAGTAATGGCGTCTAACACTTAGCTAACATTGTATCATGATCGAGAAATCGCGAAATTTATATCGCTGTTTTGCTAAAAACAAAGTTCAAAAGGTACCTGCCAGAAGAATTTCACGACTGTTCGTTGGTGTTTTGGTCTCGGCACTGCTCGCGGAAAGGCGCTAGGCGCGTTGAAGAAAGAGAGAAGATGAAGTTGAAAATGAACTCGATTTTCACCGTTTCCAGGTTCGTCACTTTAGTAACAATTTCCAGCAATCCCCTTGTTACTGTAAGATGGAGCAACGCCAGATAGCAGATTTAAGTGTCTTTGGACGTATAAAATTCATCACCAGGTGAAATATCAGCGTTTGAACGCTAATACATTGTATGTAGCTGCCATTTTATTTTCCTGTTCATCCCTACATAGGGAGTCACTACCATGCCTCCCTAAAAGTCAAGTGGCTTAACGCTTTAAGCCATATAATTATGCCTTTTGGCGTCACAATTGACTCCACCTACTCTAGATGTCATAAATAGTGCAACAAGTGCTCTAGAAAGGTCAAAGCAAGTTTAATTGCACAAGATGACTTTACCTGAAAATCCCACTGTTTTTTGATACGCCCTCCCCACTAAAATGTACAGCACGGGGGAATTGTAAAGGGTGGTGTCCCCCCTTTAACCCAGGGTTTGAAGGGGCATAGCCCCTTGTCACTTTTGGCATTTTGAAGGCTTCAGGATGCCCGGAAATGCATACTTGCGCATAGAATATGGTCTAAACTGTTCTTTTTGCTCACCTGGACACCACCAAGGTTTTGTAACAATCACCAGGGCTAAACGAAGACCAAAATTGGCTGGAAAATGATGAGGTCGCAGCAATTCAGCGGCTTCAATTCCAAAGTGAGAGTGCCCAACTCAGAATTTAGTACATGGTTGTAAACTTTGACATACCAGGAAAAAACAGTGCTAGTTTGGAACAGCTAGCGTACTGCATGTTGTAGAAAATTGCAAGACAAACTGTCAGTTTATAGAGCAAGTCGAATTTTCGTCAAAATAATTCAGTAACTAAAGGGTTAACAACCAAACTTGTTGATTTGCATCGAATGATGGAGCGAAGCAGATAAAAGCACCAAAACTTACAGGATATTATCTATAGGTCTTATGAAGTAATTTTAAGATGTGAGCCATTAGATTTTTCTATTTTACCAGAAAGATCGTAACAGTGGAACCCAGTGTTGACACCCAATAAGGACACTCACTATAATGTGGTCCCTAATCTATAGCTTGTAAGTATAACAACCCGCGAAATCAGGACATTTTAACCCTTTAATTACTTGCTGGAATTCTTGCCTCGTAAATGCTGACCAATTCCACTGATATCACGTGTCTTTTGTGCTACTGGTCTCAAATTTGTGTCCTTTTTCGCCAGTGAGTATATAGCCGCAATTGCCCACACTAAAGTCGGTGTAGATGCTCCTCCCACTTTGGTAGTGAAGCCGATAAAGTGCAGCGACCTTGTAAAATTTTGCTAAAATTTTGTACTTGGCTACTAAAAAGTACATACGAATAGCAGTGGTTTTGGTGAGTGCAAATGTACCCCAGATCATGGAGAATGTGGAAAAATGTGTTTCCTGAAGCCGTAAAAAGTCGAAATTTTCTCAGCAGCCATTTATTTTTATAAAATATAATAAAATTTCCACTGAAGCCATAGAAAATGTTGGGCTCCAATATGTTTAGTGCAGGGGCGCGCCGAAAACCACTGGATTTTCTACGGTTATTCGTATTCTTCAATTTGATTTAATTTCAGAATATTTTAGCACTTTTTGATAAAGTTATGGTGTCTGAAGTATGTATGACATCAAATGGTGTCATTAGGGGTTAAAGGGTTAATCAGGACAGTATTTGTGTGTCCCAAGTGTGTCCATAGTGAGTGGTTCCACTGTATTCATTGGAAAGTGTAAGTGAATACAATCAAAATGTTTTGAATATCATTAAAGCATCTCCAATTTGACTTCTGATAGCCAAATCTTGGTTAAAATTCATTTTCACATTTTTAATGGCATTATCGGCTGGAATTTAAATGCATGCCCAAGCCAGTGCCAATAAAATTTTGGTAATCCAACTTGGACTCATTCAAATTCCTGTCCCAAGTTTGTTAGTATTGTGATAGCAATCTCTCCATCAATTAAGTTACAACTTGAGCAAGCATTATGTGGCATGAAGAATAATTCAAAAGAAAGACCTACACTGACATCTTACTGCAAGTTAAATCACCAAACCTGTAATGCTAGTTGGAGTACCAGTATTCCATGAGTACTCATCTCTGGACAAATAGCTACTAGTAGTAAAACAAATTTAAAGCTGCATGATCTTCTAAATTCCTACTTTGCTATGGGCTTTAACATGCACTTCTCATTTCCTCTTATAGCTCACCACATGCAGGCTATATTATAGTCAGCTAGTCCCATTAGAGGACCTTTGGCTCTAAAATAGATGTATATTTACTGATTTGTTATAATAATTCTCTTCTACTGCAGCAACACAACTGGAGGGACATAGTGGAGATGACTTACCTCAGAGCAGTAGAGGACAGACTGATGAGCTCATGACAGCAGCATCTCCTCCATCAGCCACAAGTAATGAAAGTGCTCCAATATTGAACCTATGCTGACACAGCCCTTTTCTCTCTGTAGAGACTCACAAATCAGTTACTGAGGTACACTTACTACCTCAAGATATGGATATTGAATATCAATGTCCAGTTTGCTATGACGCGTTCACTGACAAGCTCACAGAGCCTTATCTCACTGACTGTGGACACCATCTTTGTGCCAAGTGTCGTGATCGTTTGCTCAACACCAGCAAAACAACAGAGTGTCCCAATTGCCGTGAACCAGACATGCTTATCGATGCACGATGTGACAAATACTTACAACGATTGGTCAAAAATCTCAAAGTACGTTGCTCAGAATACAAGGAAGGGTGTGAGTGGGACGGTGAGCTGAAAGATTTTCAAGATCACCTTAATGCTAAGGGACAATGTGGCATTGCCTGTCCATTTGGTTGCGGCATTAAAGCTCGTTCAAGTGACATGAAAGAACACACATGTCACTGCCACAATCGAATGGTCTCATGTGAGAACTGTGGTTACTATAACACGTTTACTATCGTCACAGAGCAGCACTACCCAGTATGCCCCCAGTCCACTCAGACAGCCATCACTCCTGCTACAGTATCACCACAATACCAGTATAACCAAGCACCGATAGAGTTCATCATTGGTGATTTCAGTGAAAAGAAACGAGCTAATGAAGAGTGGCTTAGTTCACCATTTTATACCCACGACAGAGGCTACAAGTTCCGTCTAAATGTGTACCCTAATGGTATTGGTAATGGCAGTGGTTCTCATCTTTCAGTACATGCAGAACTTATGAGTGGAAAACAGCCTTTTGAAGGAGACATCCAAATAGAGTTACTCAACTGGAGAGATGACAAGAATCATCGTTTAGTCACAGTTTGTTTTAACAGACACGACCATACCGTTTATCGTATCACTAGCCAAGAGATTGAAATCTGCTATAGCCAACCTTATCAATTCATATCTCACACTGATCTGGCACCCACCACCGACACAAGATATTTGCAAGGCGATTTTATCAAATTAAGAGTTAATGTGGCAGTCTACTCTACACCTTACCGTCTCCTGACCCCATCATGGCAGCCCATCATGGTGGGACCTGGGGAAAGAGAGGTGACTCCCTTGCCATCTCATGATGACTCCGCCCTACCTATTATTGCTCAATTTACGATATCAGAATTCTCCAAGCGAAAGGAGTTTAACAACATGTACTTCAGTCCAACATTCACTACCAGTCCACAGGGTTACAAATTTTGCATGATAGCATTTTCCAATGGTTATAAAGCTGGCAAGGGAACCAACATTATGATGAGAGCTACCATCATGAAAGGTCAGCACGATGACCTCCTCGAGTGGCCTTTCATTGGTACCATTGTCATTGAGATACTAAACTGGCGAGAGGACAAGAGACACCACAAGCAAGTATATTCAATTGATCCGAACGATAACCTTTTTAGAGTTACTGAAGGAGAGTATGGAAGAGGGTTTGGTTTTTACAAGTTTATCTCCCACGCCACACTACCATTCAATGAATCAAAAAACACACAATATATTAAAGATGACTGTATTTGTGTTCGAGTTCTCAAGTCACGTGCAGATGATGATTAATGTTTTACCTTAAATGCTGTATAAACTGTCAATTGAAAAAAAAATAATTAAGTATTGTTTTTCCTGCACTATAGCTATATTTGACATATTAATTTTATTAATTTTTACTGTGTATGCAGAATTGGACATAGAGTAATGTTAATTTTTTCTTTCCTCACAAACAGACTGCTAAATAATATTATTCTTTCACTAGTTACTGAATTATTTTGACAAAAATTTGACTTGGCAATTTGTTGTGTAATTTTTTATAACAGCCATAGGTCAATAGCCAGTCAGTGTTTTTAGAGCGTGAAAAAAAACTCTGGTACGCATGTGTCAGAATAATGCAGAACAAACGCAACCAATGTGGATTTTTTTTGCGGCGGACAAAAATCGATCAACTGCAATCGCATCTATCCTAAGCGATTTTTTGCAATCGATTTCGTTAGCAATCGAGTTTTTGCAATCCGTTCAGTAGTTCGTCGTCGAGTTCTTGCAATCAATCTTAGTTTTTCGTCGAATTTTTGCAAGTGACATTTGGCACTCGATCTTGGTTCGTCGTCGAGTTTTTGCGTGTGTAACGCCGGACAGTCTAGACCTGACTTAGTCATGTTCACAGAACAATCACTGCTGTATTTTCATACACATGTCACCTCATCATATGACCTAGCCTAACCTTTAAATATGTGTGCATTGACTGTTGCATGAGAGAATATTTTCTGAGTCATAATTGTTGCACCGTGTTCCCGACGCTCTGGCTAGCGCTACACTGGTGGCAGCGGTGGGATATCAAGAGTCCTGCAGCTCGCAACTTCTGTTGTCAGACGGGTGTCTTCGTCAACTGTCCAGGAGCCCCAAAGCCCTCGGTTGGCGGAGGGGACAGAGTCCAGCGGCTGGCGTTGTCACCTGTTCTTCACTGTCTTGACCTTGCCCTTAGTGAAGGGCCCTTAAAGGCGAGCTTTGCTGTACTCTCTGTGTATTCTCCTATTTGCTGTTTTTTTTCCCTTTTCTCTTAGTCACCGCGAATAATGGCAGCTCCTCAGCTTCGCGCTCCACGTCCTTATTCCCTCGGGGAGGACTTCCAGTTATGGCTGCGTCGGTTCGAAGCATTCGCTAAGGCTGTCAAGACACCGGACGACCAGTTCTGTAATGCTGTTTTGTCTCTGCTAGATGATGGTGCGTTCCGGGCGTTCGACCTGTTACGGAATTCAGACGCGCTTGTTGACGCGGCAGACTACAAAGAATTGACTAAAGCGCTCACCGAGAGATTCAGCCCTGGGACAGCGATGCAGGAGCTACGGTGGCATCTAAGTCAACGAGTTCAGGAGGAAAAAGAGTCACTCGACGAATTCGCAGATGCTCTAATTCACCTCGCAAATCGTGGTTACCCGGACCAGACTGCTAATTTCAGGATGGAGATAGCTGGAGACAGGTTTATTGCTGGTCTCCGAGATGACCGTCTACAAGAAGCGCTGATGCAACAAGAGCCGGACAAATTAAAGAACCTGGATGAAGCCCGCAAGGCAGCAAAGAGATTGGAGGCAGCACAGTTAGCTCGGAAGAAGATGCGTGCTAAGGCAGTGGAAGTCCGGCGAGTTCAGTTCACTGAGCCGACTCTGCCTACTCCTGCTGATGTTAATGCTGTTGGAGCCAGAGCTAGGGGCGACGATGATTTAGCTGAGGCGGTTCGCCAAAACACCGTGATGTTGCAGCAGTTGCTAACCCAGTTCAACAATCGACAACCTACCGGACGTCGTCCTCCACGTCGACCACGCCGACCACCTTTAGGAAGTTGCTGGCGCTGTGGTGAAGAAGGTAACTTCCAGCGAGACTGCCCACATCCTAGCCCACAACCAGCGGGAAACGATCAGCGACCGACGAATTGGGTCAACCGCCGGTCGCAGAAGTAACTGACCTCTATCTGATGTTTGGACGAGAAGTACGCCTTCCGGTGGATATTATGTTTGGTGGCGAGAGAGCGCCTGGTGAATCTCCAGCTGAATACACAAGCAATGTGAGGAGCCGCTTCAGCAGAGCGTATGAGACTGCTAGAGATAATGGACAGGGAGCACAGAAGCGACAGAAAGATCACTATGACCGTAAAGTCACAGGAGGAAGATATAAGCCTGGTGATTTGGTGTGGCTCTACTGTCCAGCAATATCTCCTGGAAAGGCTAAGAAATTTCATAGTGGTTGGAAGGGACCATACAAAATTCTGAAAGTGATCTCCGACGTGGTCTACCGAATACAGCTGGTTACCCCACCAACCGACAGGAGACGAAGACAACGCTTGGTCGTACACTTCAATCGACTGAAGCCCTGTTACACGTCGAGTCCAGGAAACCCTACTGAGAAATCTCCAAGTCAACCGAACCCTCCATCTGCTGGCACACCTACCATAGACCCGCCTGTTGAAGATGATCTGATGGTGCCCATACCAATAGACGAGCCGACATCACAAGTAGCCAATCCAGACACCAACCCAACTTCCCAAGCAACCACTTCAGATGCTGATGCGGCTTCAGAAGCAGTCAGTCCAGATCAAGCTGCTGATCAAGAAGCAGGCACTCGTGGAGGCAGCTGGTCAGGACAACTTCGGCGCACAGTGCGACCGCCAGACTACTATCGTCCAGGCTCTTCGTGAGGAGGGGGAGTGGTGTAACGCCGGACAGTCTAGACCTGACTTAGTCATGTTCACAGAACAATCACTGCTGTATTTTCATACACATGTCACCTCATCATATGACCTAGCCTAACCTTTAAATATGTGTGCATTGACTGTTGCATGAGAGAATATTTTCTGAGTCATAATTGTTGCACCGTGTTCCCGACGCTCTGGCTAGCGCTACACGTGCTTTGTGTCGAGTTTTTGCAATATTTATCGAGGGTGTGTCTTATATTATTATATGCCATTTTATAACCACACCCATTTGTATTAAAATGGCAGCTCATCAGCTTTCAGCAGAGTTGGACGGGTTTTTGATGCAAGCAGAGGGGTGTCTGGTTGATATCGAACGTTCATCGTGTGACGGAAATGATGTTGCCGCTATGGACGGAGTTCTTTAGCAAGCAGAGTGGCTGTTAAGAGATGTTCTTTTCATAGAAGGACGAGGAACAGCCACTCTGCTTGCTGAAGAACTCCGTCCATAGCGGCAACATCATTTCCGTCACACGATGAACGTTCGATATCAACCAGACACCCCTCTGCTTCCATCAAAAACCCGTCCAACTCTGCTGAAAGCTGATGAGCTGCCATTTTAATACAAATGAGCGTGGTTATAAAATGGCTAGCTCTGCCTACATCGTATATAAGACACACCCTACCCAGGGGGGTACGACAAGCTAATTTATACCATACTTCAATGTTTCTGACCAATCAGATTGCTCAAAACGAGGTGATTTATTTCACTTATTACACCTCCCAGTTCACTTATTACACCTCCAATTTCACTTATCACACCGCAGAATGGACCCGTTGTGAACAAAACAGTTTATACTGTCGTAGCTTGGAAAAAGATTTGATTCACGCACTTACACTTCGTAGTTAGCTTCTCCATGCTTTAGCGCTTCTAGTGAGACCCAAAGTAGCGCTTCTACACGGCTGGAAGATAGTAAACTGAAGCGTCGTCACTAACTTATGAATTCAAACGACGCGCTCTTGCACGATCGTCGCTCGATGATGGAAACGGCGACACTACTGGCTTCTCGCAACAGTAGAGGGCTTGTTTCAGTGCTTGGTAGTCTTGGGAAGCTTACCTGAGAGCGCAGTATAATGGTATAAATACCTTACACCATGAAACAGTCGGGCAATACGGGATTAAAATCACCTTGGAAACCGAAATAGACGCCCTCGCGCTTCGCGCTCGGGTCGTCTATACTATCGGTTTCCGCGGTGATTTAAATCCCGTATTGCCCTCCTTTTCATGGTATAACCTATATTTATTCTGACGTAATGCTGACGTTACTGCTCGTAAGGTAAATCAAAATACATTGCGACTTTCCTGGTCAGCTTCGTCTTTAAAGGACAATTTCAACGGTAAGTGTGTTGCGGAATAGATACTACTACCCAAGAGCTTTCGTTTAAGCTACCTTACCCCACCCTTACCTCTTTTAGTTTTTGCAGTACAGAGAGATGAAGATGGAGAATTTGTTGGCAAAACTATTCACCCAAGAAAGCACCAACGTGATCAAAACAGCATCGCTATCATTCTTGAGCATCATTCAGTTAATAATGTAAAGAAATTGCGACTGTGGCGCACAAACTCTGGCTGCAATACGCATCAATGTTGTCCAATCACTGTAACAGTATAAAACTTGTTTCAGCTATTTTCAGTGGATTGTTCTGGAATATTACTTGGCTTGATCTGGAGTGGAAACAATGCACACCTGAGCTCGATATCATGTACTATAGCGCGATGGTAAACAGTTTAAACTATCCTGCATACCGTTAGTAGGCGTGTCGTATGTCAGCAATACGTCATATTAAATTAGCTTGTCGTACCCCCCCTGCGCCCTACCTACCTATACCTAGTCTCGTCACCAGACCACACCCTCGCCTATCGCGAGAGAGGGTCTGGTGACTTTAGTTGCACTTTCTTGGGCTTTTCGTGTACGAGAGTTGCGTAACACCAATGAATCCGTATAAATTAATGTTAGAATTTGCAATGGCATCTACACACCGGTACGGTGTCTGTGGTATCGTATGTAGTTGCGCGTTAGACGAGGGAGACAATCTACGAAGGCGAAGACGTCTAGACAGCAGGCAGAGTAAAAAAAAACACAGACTCTTGCCTTCGGGCCAGTCGGGAGGCAGACGAAAACGTCTTTCCCCTTGACAAACTCAGTAATAGCAAGACGCTGATTGATTGTCTGTCGGACTTTCATAACCGATGCTGACAAATGCAGCTCTGATTATACGGTCGAGAACGTCAGGCAAAAGACTACAGTCGTAACCACGTATCTTCAACGCCAGCAATCTATGATCGATGTGGTTTGTATTACGTAAGACTTGGCCTTCCGCTGACCAATCAGATTCTACCCCAGACATTCCGGGGAAGATATTACTTCCTGGCCCAAGAAAATCGACTAAAGTCACCAGAACCTCTCTCGCGATAGGCGAGAGTGTGGTCTGGGGACGAGACTAACGTTGTTTGCGAAGATCTTGCATAACGGAAGCGAAAGCGGAAGTGTGACGTTGGCCAATCAAATTCACTTTTCGTCACGTGTACAGCTTCAGTTAGTCACGCCTACGTGCGTTTGATTGGCCAAGTCATACTTCCGCTTTCGCTTCCGTTATGCAAGATCTTCGCAAACAACTGTACCTACCTGTTGGGCTCTAATAGTTGACCGCAATAATTCTATGGAAAAAAATTCATAAACCGCCATTTTTGAGTCCTCCTAGTACACTTTTGCTACAAAGACCGTCAAGAAAAACGTCGAACACAATTTTATGAGTTCTTGTGTGATGCCAAGCGGAGACAAGCTCGGAAAAGCACTGACAAGCGCAACTTGATTGGAGTCAAAACTCACACTCGCGACTTCCAGCGCCCGTTTTATCAACGGTAAACCTCAGAAACAGCGAAATGTAGCACATTACCTTCGATAAAACGTCGAGCTATCTGTTTCTCCTGCAATCACTCCAAAGATCCTAGAAGTGTCGAATACACTTTACTACTAGGTATTTGCTATGGCTCTGGAGCGTTTAGAACCACATCATCTTTTTCAACTTTTTCCATAATTATATCTACGTTTGTCTATGATAGAGAACCCCCAAGAGATGAGTAACACCCAAACGTATCGGCGAATTGCTCCTGTTTGCTCGAGATTCACTTCCATTCTAGGACTCAAAAATGGCGGACGAAGGCGTGGCGCGATGACGCAAATTAGAAATTATTGCGGTCAGCTGTTAGCGCACAAGGGGGTCTATAAGCGATAACTATTGCACAACTCGACACAAAGCACGCAAAAACTCGACGACGAACCAAGATCGATTGCAAAATGTCACTTGCAAAAACTCGGCGAAGAACTAAGATCGATTGCAAAAACCCGACGACGAACCAAGACGGATGTCACTTTGTTCACTCAATCCCAGGTCCGGAAGTTAATGTTAACTGTGGCCACACCTACATTGTGCGCACAGCGGAACATGTATCTGCAAGATCAGACTTCACTTTACTATGGAAGAGCGAGAGCTAGATTCTGGTAGTACTTCGTCCTGCCCCGATCACAACTATGGACGTCATCTTTGAACGGCGAGGATCAAGTGAAAAGAACGGCACCTCGTTAATTTTATGCGCACTTAAGTACGTAAGTGGGCGTGCAAACTAAATGCTAAACCCAAAACCCTAAATAACTTCGCCTAACTGTGCAAAGTAGGGATCAGTGGTCTTCCTAACTAACTAAGGATGGTCGGGAGGGTCTTCCTAACTAAGGATCGTCGGGAGAGTCTTCCTAACTAAGGATCGTCGGGAGAGTCTTCCTAACTAAGGATCGTCGGGAGAGTCTTCCTAACTAAGGATCGTCGGGAGAGTCTTCCTAACTAAGGATCGTCGGGAGAGTCTTCCTAACTAAGGATCGTCGGGAGGGCCGTGCTAACCCTAGTCAGGCGTAGCCACACCCATCGCGTGCGTTCCTTCGGATGGGTCAGGAGACATTAGTATACTCTAGTTGTCGTTCAGGAATGTAGCGCTACGCAATAGTTATGAGATGAATATTGTTAATCACGTGTTGATATTTTAATAACCACGATGTAATAACTGAGGTCTGGGTTTGGCTATAAAAGAAACTCGTGTGGTAACCGCCCACCCGGACGTGACGCAAAGCTAGCTGCAATCTGATTGGATTGCAACTATAGTCGCAAAGTGTACAACTCAAGCATACTAATGTCTCCTGACCCATCCGAAGGAACGCACGCGATGGGTGTGGCTACGCCTGACTATGCTAACCGCTAACCCGTGGCTAACAGCGCAAACCACGGATCGACTTAACACTGGCCACGCCCACTTAAGTGCGCATAAAATTAACGAGGTGCCGTTCTTTTCACTTGATCCCATTTGGCACAAGGACTTCAACAAGCAGGAATATCAGAAGTGGCATCGGTTGAAAATCAGTCTCCTCATCAGATAATGCTGGGACTTGACGTGAGCCACATCAGTCAATTTTGCTCATGCAATCATAATTATTGTTGATCGAGTGTGCATATAGGCCTACTGCATGCAGCAATGTTTAGTGTTATTTCTAGCGTATGTAACTGGCAGTGATAGAGTCATCATCTGATTAATGCATTGACTGAAACCGGGCCATGTACCCATTATGATTCTTAATTATAGCTGTACATGCTACTATTGTAACATAACGGTTGTGTGATTGGCTGGTGATTGGTAACAATAATTATTAATTATGCCTCGGTGGGCGGAGCCACGAGGCATACAGTAGTTCGTTTGTGTGTGTGTGTGTGTGTGTGTGTGTGTGTGTGTGTGTGTGTGTGTGTGTGTGTGTGTGTGTGTGTCATTATGCCTCGGTGGGCGGAGCCACGAGGCATACTGTAATCGCGTTGTCTGTCTGTCTGTCGTTCTGTCTGTCTGTTACACCACTTTCGCGGCGCACGCTGGAAGGTATGCTCTGAAACTTGCAATGCAGGTAGAAATCGATATTATCTCGGTTGTGAACTAGCGAAAGTTCCATGTAAAGCTTTGTTCTAGAGATATGCCGCGTTTGCTTACTTTGTTTACCGTTGCTGGCGATCTGGACTTCTCCAAAGGCAAAGCTGTCCACAGTTGACTGCCTAGAAGCTGATAGGTTAGAATTTTACTACAGGATAGCAGCGCAGGTCCAGAGAAATTGTGTAAGCAAGCTATGGAAGCTATCTTGCTCGTGTTCAGTATGCATGGGCTGTACTATTACTGAACATTGTAGACACGCCTAGTTGTATTGTGGTTAGCACTGATTGGCTTCTGATTGCATAACTAAAGCACTGCATTGTGATAGCTGTGCAGAAATCCAGTATACATGCATCTGCAGTTGCTGTGTTTGTGGAATGGTGGATAGTTGTGTTTGTGGATATAGTGACGGTCATTCCACCGAGGCATCTGCACCTTAGGTGCTTCATTCCGTCTGTTACTCAAGTTTTGCAGCACACGCTGAAAAATAAGGTCTGAAACTTGCAAAGCTAGTAGAACACGATATTATCTCGCTTTTGAACATGTGAAAGGTTTGTACGAAGCTTTGTTCGTGAGTTATGGCGCAATTTGCTCACCGGCTCGCGATCGAGCTGTTGCTGGCGATCTGGAAAGGCAAAGCTATCCATAGGTGACTACCTATAAGCTTATAGGTTAGAATTTCACTACAGGATAGCAGCACAGGTCCAGAGAAATTGTGTGAGCAAGCTATGGAAGCTATCTAGTATGCATGGGCTGTACTGAACATTATTGTAGACACGCCCAGTTGAATTGTGGTCAGCACTGATTGGCTTCTGATTGCATAACTATATATTGCTGTACAGAAAGGCTGCAGTTTATTGTGTATGTTTTTATAAGTTGTCAGTCACTAACATAGTGTTCAACTAGCAACAGCAGACTTTCATTACTGCTTGTGTATTTCAGTTCAGCGTATTTAGTCAGACAGGCATGTATGCATAACATTCCACCGAGGCATAAGCACCTTCGGTGCCTAGTTTTACTAGTGCTGTACCTATACTAGTATCTGTATCTGTATAGGCGCCTATATTTGTACTATAGGCAAGGATCGGTTATAGGCAATTTTACTGTAGATAGTACATGTACTAGTTAAACAACGGTCCGAGGGCAGTATGGAATATACACGAGGGCAATCCAATTAGAGCCCGAGGGCGCAGCCCGAGGGGTCTAATTGGATTGCACGAGTGGATATTTCATACTGCCCGAGGGACCGTTGTTTAACGTGTTTGTATCGCACCTCGTGGGCGTATCCCACTGCATTGTACTGTTTTTAGTATCGCTTGTGCTATTTTTAGTATCACACGTGCTATAGTAAAGACCACAATGGAACCCACTAGCATAAGGAAGCTTAAGCGGTATATAAAGCGAACGCAATAGTGCTCTGTACCTTCCGGTAGGGCCTGCCCTACCACTATTTTTTCTACCACGTGGTCAACACTGTACCACGTTAAAAATTTTTTGGGCACTTGCCCTTTCCGCAGATATTGTCTGTTCCTTCAGACAATATCTGCACCCGGGCAATATATCGTGGCCCAGGGCAATATATTCCATATTGCCCTAGGGCAGCAATATATTCCATATTGCCTTGCAGTTGGGGCAGTATGGAATATATTGCCCTGGCGGTGCCTTTGATACGCCCACGAGGTGGGATACAAATCAAATTTTTATTTTAAAAATCAATACTCAAAATTCAGTAACTGCAAGTTATTCCAAAACAGTAGCATTTCCATACAACCCTGTTTCTCTTTTGAACAGCGATGTCTGCTTTAACAGAATCGATGCAAATGGGACTCCTGTAGCCATTTTGATCACATTTTTGGTTTTGCACATACGCAAAAATAATATTATGTATTTGTATCGGCGATATTGTGTGCCTATACTATCGGTATAGTACTGTATAGGCAAAATACTGTATAGGTACAACACTAAATTTTACTATGTATTTCAGACAAGAGTGTTTTGGAGTCATTCAATTGAAGGGCATTGTGTATCATTTAAAGGAGTGCCATTCGTTGTTTCATCAGCAAGAAAACTACATTGTCAATTTGGGAAGCATTATTTTAAGGAGCGAACTGCATCTTCAGGACGAACACGTCTCCAAGGCACACGCAAGATAGGTTGTCCAGCACATGTTCATGTGCATGAACTGGTTCGATCTCTTTCCATCCTATGCTGTTTCAAGTGAATCGAAACAGAGTAGGCAAAAGAGCTGAATCTTTCAGAAAGGTAAACACGTGTGACTATTATTATGTACATGTATGTGCACGCTATTTGTTAGTGTAGATGGTGCATGTGTATAAAGCCTTAAACAGGCTGATGAAGGAGTGGTGAACAGTGTACAGAGGAAACAAGTGACAGTAGGCAGTACACAGAAGGAGCAAGTGATGTTAGACAGTAGACAAGAAGAGGAGCAAGTGACAGTGGGCAGTATACAAGTGATGGTAGACAATATACAGGAGGAGGAGCAAGTGACAGTGGAAAAGGTTTGTCATAATACATGTAGATACAAGAAATTAAAAAGATTTCTATCGAAATCAAAAGGATGTAGTGATGAAGAAATCTACCACTGGTTCACAATGTAAACCAACAAGGAACAAGCATAGAATGGTAACACGATTGACTTGCTAACAGACCATAGATCCCTACATCAGTGGCTGCTGTGGCCAGACTATAGCTAGTTAAGCTATTTACTGTTGACTGACACTTTGAATAGAATTCAGCTTGTGACAAAATATTGATCAGCCACAGATGTAGGGATCTATGGTCTGTTAGCAAGTCAATCGTGTTACCATTCTATGCTTGTTCCTTGTTGGTTTACATTGTGAACCAGTGGTAGATTTCTTCATCACTACATCCTTTTGATTTCGATAGAAATCTTTTTAATTTCTTGTTTGTGTCCTTTTTTCTTTTTAGTGAAGTGCAGTTCAATATCATGCATGTACGGAGAAGTCTTTGTTTCCACCATTAGTTTAGTATTCCTGTTGTTGATGGCTTTTCTTAAACTTGTAGCTAAAATTATATATCAGGTCTGCCTAGTATCAGGTCTGCCTAGTATCAGGTCTGCCTAGTCGCCTACGCATGCATGCAGTGCATACGAGCCCCGCCCACACTTGCTTGTAGATCTACACGGCGGTTATAACTATCTGGCAAGTGCAGAATGGCGATCCTACACGAGCTTACCGTTTTTTCGAAGACTCCAGACAAATGCCGGGTGTGTGTTCTCCGTGATAGTGATCCAATCATCCACACGGCGCAGCGATACTTTAGCTGCTTGGTCACGTGCACTACCCATTGCTAATTGGTCACGTGCGTATTGCGCAATCACAATAATGGCGTCTAACACTAAGCTGACAATGGATCACGATCGAGAAATCGCGGAACTTAGATCGCCGTTACGCTAAAAACAAAGCTCAAAAGGCACATGCCAGGAGAATTTCACGACTGTTCGTGGATGTTTTGGTCTCGGCACTGCTCGCGTAAAGGCGCTAGGCGAGTTGAAGAAAGAAGAAAGAAAGAAAGAAAGAAAGAAGAAAGAAGAAAACGAAGATGACGAAACTCGATTTTCACCGTTTACAGGTTCGTCACTTTAGTAACAATTTCGAGCAATCTCCTTGCTACTGTAAGATGGGGCAACGCCAGAGAGCAGATCTAAGTGTCTAAAGACGTCTAAAATTCAATACCAGGCGAAATATCAGCGCTTGAACGCTAATACATTGTATGTAGCCGCCATCTTGTTTTCTCGTTCATCCCTACATAGGGAGACACTACCGTGTCTCCCTAATATATTAAATTCAGGTTGTAAAAAGGCGGAGGAAACGATCTAACAAGTGTTCAAAATGCACAATGGGAGACTGTGGTTCTTGTGAGGCATGCGAAAGTTTGGAGGAAGTGGGCACAAAAAAAACAATGTTGTTATCGTAGAAAATGTGTTGCTCTTGAGACTGGTACATCCTTTAATTAATACTATGTTTTATTTCATCAACTGTCATTGACATTGCAGATGAAACACCTAACCACACCTCAAAGCTGCCTCTTTCAGGTTTGTTATGCCAAGCAGACATGAATGCACACAGAGACACACAGCGCACACAAGCCATACACTGTACCTATGTAGTCTGTAAACATGTTTTGTGTTCCTACAGGTTGCAATAAACACCACCAACAATCTGAACGTCTCTCGCGAACCTTCGTCTCTCAGCCAGAACCTTCGCACTGGTATAACGACATCAATGTTGACTATGAATCTTTCCTTCTCATTACAGGGGATGCTGCATGGCTATACCTGCAAGTTCCACCAGGTGTGAGTATGGCGGCTATTCCAGTGGATGTACTGAACAATAAGAAAGAATCTAATGAGTGGCCATAAAACCTTCATCTCTAGCTAGGCTAGCTCATGATAATAGTTTATTCATCTACTTCCTTTGATCTGTGTCTCTAGCAAACTGTTGACTGTTGTAAGATTATACACATGCACATTATTGGCTCTGCCATAGATCTAGTTCTTTCTGTGCACCAATTGAGGCTGAGCTGACGTCGGTGTATGCTGCAGCCGTCACCAGTGACCAGGCAAGTCTTTCTTAGCACATCAGCTACGTTGACACGCCGTCTGTGGCCCCCAAACATTTCCCTCTAGAACCGCCACTGGTTCTGGCTGCACAAACTATGATGATGCATGTATAGGGCTAGAGAGAAGCAAGTTAAGACACCACTACATGTAGCTGCACAATAATTACATGTAAACCTGAACAAAAGCATAGATAATACCTGTACATGGGGTATTTATCTATGACAAAAGCAAATTCAAATTATTTTTAAAGAACTGGGGCGGGGCTTGTTATTAAACCTGCGCGTGGAATGTGAAAACATGGCGAAGAACGTGCAGCACATGCAGCTGAAGGAGAAGGAGAAGCCGGTGAGTGACTGTACTACTGATGAGTTCGTTTATTAAAACTGACCATGAGTGGCCCTAGGTCTCGATGGAGTATTGGCATCTACCATGCTCGTCTGTTGGCTAAATATCATGCTCTATTTGCCTCTTATTGCTTGCTCATCACTAGTAATCAGTATTGCTATAATGCTTATGGGGTGTATACAACTCAAATACAAGAATTCCTTCTGTGATGCAATTGAGACTTATTCAGCAGCTGTATACAAAGCTGCATCGACGATGTGGTGAAATTGAATAAAGGCATCCTAACCATTTGCTATTGTAATGCTAAAAATTGTTACTGGCATTATAAGAGAAGCCTGGTTGCCTAAAAATTAATTATCATGATTGAGTCATTGTTTCCACCATAGCTAATTATCATACACAAACGACAATTACAAGGTACAAATTATTCGATGTGAACATTCTGAAACACAGACCACACTAATAATATTATTTCTGTGATGCTGCATGTGACGTTGTCACCATTCATAATTTCTGATAAGACTTGACTTTAGCTGTGCCTTTTGTTGCTGTCCTCTTTGTATCATGCCAGTCCTGCTCATGTGTGGTTGACCTATTGCATTGTGGTTTCAGCAGTGGCCGTGGTAGCCAGCCCTCAAAACTCCCACTGATCATATAGGCCACACCTGGCTACATTATACAGACCACATGCAATGATAATATAATTATAATGTCCCTCAAAACATGATTCACCACTTCGCCACTGATCTGGTAAACATAGGGAAATCCTAATTATCCTAGGACCTAAATAATGTTCTAAATTTTGATTGCGTATATGTCATTTTACTCAAATTCTGGTCACACGCATTACTGAGTCTCCTTGAAGGGCATGTAGGAGTGTGGTTCATTATAAAAATTATTTTGATAATAACAGTATCCAATTTATATGCACTGAGCCCAAGGGTCATAGCCTCAAAAGTAAGGTGTGTACGATAAATCATATTGCACTAGTGTAGTGTAACAACGAATAATTTTACTGTTTAACCCAGTTAGTAATACTGATAATTTCATTGCTGATTAATGTTGACGATTTCACTACAAAAGTGGTATGTTGCCTGAATGGGTCATTTGTTAGTAGAGATTTGTGGAGAGTAAAATAAATCAGCCATGTAGCATTATTATTAGTATCGTGCTTTACATGAGTGTGTTATGTGCAGTCATGTGGAAGCAAAACTAAATGAGCTGAGTTAGCATCCTCCAAATTATGACAATACAAATTCCATGCAACGAACAACTTGTTAAATTCACAGAACTATTATATTATAATGATGATTATTTACTGTCTAATAAAAGTACTAACGCACTCCATACAGAGCTAATGGTAATAACTACTTGTTTATTGAGTGTTACCCTGTACTGAAGCCTAATTGACCTTACACTCCATTATCTGGCTATGTCAGGGCTAGCCCAGACTTGCTGTTGAATTATGTGTGGTTTTCTAATATGATTCTCGGTTTGCTGTTTATATATGATTCTCGGTTTGCTGTTTATATAGCATACTAGCAAACAGATTGTGAATATCATTATAAGGATGGACTCACCATACACAGCAATGGCTAAGATAAATTGATTATTTTTGCACTTGACGTTTCCTTCTGTCTGTGAAGCAAAAGAGACTGACAAAGCCATTTTGCTCTAGTAGACAGACTATTCATAAATGGCATGGGTCATTCACTGTTCAGTCCTTCTTCAAGTATAGCGCTCGCCTATCACTTCATCACGGTGAAATTTGGTGCAAAAAATTCTATACTTTTTCTCCAAGATGCACTTAGCGCTTTGCAAATTTTTGCTGAAAGTTGCTAACGAATTATAGACATGTGTTAACATATTCTCACAACATGTTTTACACTGAATCTTAGTAGAAACGTAGCAAGTTATAATACAATTTTGGTAAAAATGAATTCTTTGTGTTTACTGTAGATTAGAAAATTTTTCAGCATTAGAAAAATTTTATTTCATCATCTATCTTGCGTAATACACATTTGTATTATACATGAAGCTAGGGACAAAAATTAAACAACGCAAAAATTTAACTGATGAATATTGATTTTTTATCGGCAAAAATTTCTTGATCTATGTATGGTACATTGCTTTCAGCTGCTGCTACATGTGTACTTGGGTTTAAATTACCAATCATAACACCATGCATGGCTACAGTCTGAAGAAGAAATGTCACCAAGCAGATTGTGTTCACTGACAAGTTATTTTATCCTTTCAAGGTCATTGAACCTATTCCTCATCATCGTGAGGCTAGTATCTCATCTACCTGCTCTATGGTAGCATCTAGTTCCGACTCTGATGAAGAATATGAGACAGCATCAGATGGTGAGTGGTAGACATTGATCAGCCGCATTATTGTTGAAAACAGACACCTTCATCACAGGCTCTAGCTCACCATCAGCAGTAGCATGTAAGGCTACACCACAAGTGCGGCGTACTCTAAATGACACAGCAAGTACCGTAACCCTCGCACATGCGCCAAGGGTTAAAAATAGTTAGCTAAGCATTTGTGCAATAAATAACTACACTTGAAATCTTTTCATGCAGGATCATATTCTGACCCTTTACCTATTGTATCACGACCCCAGTTTATGGAAACAGTAGCTAGCAAGATACCGTCCAAATGGAAAATAGTGGGCTTGTCTCTTGGGATAGACCAGAGTCAGCTTGATGCTATTAATATGCATCGCCTTGCCAGTCCTCTTGAGTGCTTTAGTGATGTGTTCACATACTGGGAGTCTAATCCACAGAGGCCAACCACCTGGAATACACTTTTAGGTGTGTTACGATCTAACTCTGTAGGAGAGAAAACACTGAGTGACTCTATTGAAGGTATGTCTGCACTAGCGCACAAATACGGGGTTGAACTCATATACTTCACATTTTGCACTCAATCCACTATTTCAAGGCACAAACTCCACAAATTTGACACCTGATTTAAAAATGCACCATTGGTGAGGGTTATGCCTCGGTGGATGTTAAAATTTGAGCATGTACAACAAGTCATAATAATAATCATTATTGTCATTAATTGTATATTGCCATAATGAGTGCATGGTACAGCTTGTACTGTATCATTCACATGTGACATGCCTTATGTGTAATCAACAGTACTAGTGTTAGTTGTTAAAGAACCAAAGGTGCAATGCCACCATGAAATGCCACCATTTCACATACCAAGTAAGCTGCAGCTATTATACCTTTCTATACAGCAATCAAAATGCAGTATAATATTTATGCAATGAGAAGCCAATCAGTGCTGACCACTAATTCAACTGGGCGTGTCTTTAATGTTCAGCACGGCACAGCACACGACCGAGATAGCTAGTGTGCATAGCTTGCTTACACAATTTCTTTAGACATGCGCTGCTATCCTGTGTTGAACTTCTAACCGATCAGCTTCTAGGCAGTCAACTGTGGATAGTTTTGTCTATGGAGAACTCTAGATCGAGCAACAGCCATTGATCGTGAGGTAAGCAAATTATGCCATAACTCAAGAACATACAAGTCTGCCACGCTGTTCTGAAGTAAAGACGAACTCATTAGCTGTAAGGCGGCCAGCAGTAGACAATTTTGTCTCCACAGAAGTCTACATCACAACCAACAGCCATCCAGGTGTGTAATTCACACGGCAACTTATGCACTAAGCTTTAAAATCAAACTTCTTGAAATTCAAATCCGAGCAAGTATCGTTTTCTACCCGTGTTGCTTGTTTCAACAATTATTTTTCAGCGAGCGACAAGAAATTGTTGCGACAGACTGACTGACAGATCTAGAATGATAGAATGTCAGAATGACTGAATGACAACACGACTACTGTATGCCCTGTGGCTCCGCCCACTGAGGCATAATGAGTCACTAAACACATACAGAAATGATGCAAGTTACAACTTCTGAATGCACATCGCAATGCACAATAAATGCTGTTCATCGCTTAACAAAAAGACTCTTCCAATGATCTATTAGCATAAGCACCTTATACTAAGTATGCCAAGAGCCCATCCCGTGGGTGATGGTGTTCCGATACTGAGTTGTCAGCTGCACGCTCGTTTTACTAGTTAGTCAGTGTATGTGAAGTCTTCACTCATCTTTAAGAACATTGGTTAGCTCAGTGAGTGAAAAGTGGTACGGTCAAAACCGTATTGGCCGCCTTGCTACAGTTTTGGTCAATGCATGTATCATGAATTAAGCAACATCAATCACCTGATAAATGTGCAAATTATTGTTCCTAGTCTACTGTGCTGGTGGCCCAGGGCATGCGGTCAGTGCTATAGTTTAATACATGCTCAATTTGTAACTGGTTTTGATTTGAAGGTACACATAGTCTAAAAATGTTGATTGAGGATAGGGATCAATGGCTGATTCAGGGGGTAATCAGAGGGCAATTCCCCCACTTCGCGGCCACGTTTAGTTAACCCTTAGCCTTGTACCCAGGCGCTAGTGAGGAGAAGAAATAAGTGCCTGGTATCTACTGCATGAGCATGCGCTAAATATCAGTTATTTTACCGTAATATTCCGACTTCGTCATGAAAACATGGTAGCAGTTATTCAGGCCACACCTAGGTTATTAGGCCTATAAACAACTGGCTAAGAAGCAGCTTGATCGTCAGCTCTAGCTCTGGATTCGATGAATAATTTTGTGATTAGCCTGCATAAGTGATAGTGCTTAATCGCGTGACATTTCACGCTGCTATTGTTGATCAATGTCGCTCGTTTCTGCTACCAGGAGCACTCAATTGTTAAATTGTACTTCTGCTATTGTGCTAGAGCTTCAAGAAAAGACGATACAATACAGTCATCAGAGTAGCTTGCAAACAGGTGAGCTTCACGAACTGCTAAGAAAACCGATGAATATTCATCACTTACTGCAAACGTGTACGATGATAACCGGCGGAGGTGGAATTCCACCGCTACCCGCGCATGCACAAACAGTAGATACCAGGCCTTATCTCTTCTCTTCAATAGGCCTGGGTACGAGGCTAATTAACCCTTTGAAATATCTTGTTGAAAGTTTAACCTCGTAAATGCTGACCAATTCTCTCGTGAACATCTCGTGTGTCTTTTGTGCTACTGGTTTCAAATATTGCGGCTTTTTTGCCCGCAATTGCCCACACTCAAGTCAGTCAAGATGCTCCTCCCACTTCAAAAGTGAAGCCTATAAAGTGCAGTGACTTCGTCAAATTTTGCTCAAACTTTGTACTTTGGGGCTGGCTACTGAAAAGTACATACAAATAATTATAGCAGTGGTTTTGGTGAGAGCAAAATGTCATGGAGAACGCGCAAAAAAATTTTTCCGAGCATTATGAAACCATAAAATGTCCAAATTTTCTCAGTAGCCTTTTCTTCTAAATATTGTGAATTAGCACTGAAGACATACCGTATAGCGGGAATTTTTTGCGAATGTGCAAGATAGAACATTTCGCGAATAATATTTTCGTGAATCAGCACTATTGCCCTATCTTTGTCAACTAAAACAAGACATTCGCGGATAAAATTTTTGCGAATAGTCTAAAATTCGCGAAAATTTTCTACCACTAAATTTTCCCGCTATACGGTAGAAATGCCAGTCACCAATACATGTAGTGGATGGGCATGCCAAAAACCACTGGATTATTTTAACGGTTATTTGTAATTTAACTTAATTCCGAAATATAATTTTTAGCACTTTTTGATAAAGATATGGTGTCTAAGTGTATATGTTGCCAAAATTAATGGCATCATTAGTGCTTAACCCTTTAACCCCTATTGTCGCCTTTTGGCGACATACATACTTCAGACACCATAACTTTATCAAAAAGTGTTAAAATATCCCAAAATTAAGCCAAATTGAAGAATACAAATAACCGCTAAAAATCCAGTGGTTTTCGGCGCGCCCCCTGCGCTAAACGTTATGGCGACGGCATTTCTATGGCTTCAGTGCAAAATTCACAACATTTTAGGAGAAACAAAATGGCTGCCAAGAAATTTTGGACATTTTATGGCTTCAGGGTGCTCGGAAACACATTTTTGTGCATTCTCTATGATCTGGGCTACATTTTGCACTCACCAAAACCACTGCTATCTGTGTGTACTTTTCAGTAGCCAGCCCCGAAGTACTAACTTTGAGCAAAATTTGACGAGGTCGTTGCACTTTATCGGCTTCACTTTCGAAGTGGGAGGGGCATATCGACTGACTTGAGTGTGGGCAATTGCGGCTACTCACTGGCGTAAAAGGACGCAAATTTGAGACCAGTAGCACAAAAGACACACGAGATATTCACCAGAGAAGTGGTCAGCATTTACGAGGTTAAAATTTCAGCAAGATAATTTAGTAATTAAAGGGTTAAAGAGTTAATTCATAGATTATTTATTGATTGCCATGCCCCTTCATCATTTTAATTGTAATGAATTTTATTGAATAAAATAATGAATAATAATTAGTTATCTGCTATCTTGGCCTCCTCCTTTTTCAAATCCTGTATCTGCTCCTGGGGATGCACCACCAGTGGAACTAGAGGATGGGAATGTACCACCAATGGAACTAATGCAGGTGCCTCCCCATTCTGGCACTGGTAAAGGTATAATACTTACACATGTGTATATCAGTGCATAATTATCTTCTATCATTATAGGTTCTATTAAAGTTACAGTTAAACAAGAGATCTCAAAAAAGCTTCTTATACTTAACCAAGAATATGGTGACATGCTAGTAGTAATGCAAACATCCAGGTTATCTAAAAAGAAACTATCTCGTCTCAAGTTATTCTTGTCTGGTTACTGTGATGAACAGTCTTTTAAAGATTGCCACTCTACTGAAGAAATTGTTGAACAGCTTAAAGCCAAGTTGAAAATTCATATCTTCAATATCGACACACTTACTGCATGTAGTAAATACTTTGAAAATGACAGAGTGAGACGATCTATACAGCAGTATAAGGAACACCTCGATACTTTCTTGTCCACCACTTCTGTCAAAGAATTTCAATCCACTCTGCACACTGATGCACTAACTTGTCTCAATGATGCAAAGCCACGGCTCACTCTAAAGCTGAATGAAACTGCCAGTAATGACACACTAAGGAATTTAAATAGGCTTGTTCATCATTTCTTTGGCCCCAGTAGCAAGGCACTCTGTATTGATTGTATTCATTATGGCTGCATATGTGTCTCTTGGGTAGTTCCAGTTTCACTAGTCTCTACTTTGAGAGCGAAGGCTCAACAGCTGTCATCAGAGTATCTGGCTAGTAGAGGAGTACTGGAACTTGTGATTGGTCTGAGGATTGTTCCTAATGAAGGTTTGTGATGTCACAATAAGTGTATACTATTGCAATTATACAATTCACACAGATAATATATCAAAAGCTCTTTTTGATGATGCAGCTGTTCTTCAGTTTGAAAAAACTTGTAAGTTGCATATAAAGTTTGCAAGTGATTATAATCATTTTTTAGTACTTGATTATCAATGGCTTGAAGAACAGCTGCGTTCGGTTGCAAATATTCTAAAACTTGAGCTTGAAACAGAAAGGAAGCAGCGTTTTTGGTTTGAAGAAAAGTGTGAGCAACTAGAGCCAGAGTTGGACATAACAACTCAGAAGTTTGAAGCAGAAAAGGAAGAGCGGTTAAGACTTGAAGAAAAGTGTGAGAAACTAGAGCTAGAGTTGAAGAAAATAACAAATGAGAAATCTAATGAGATACAAATTTTACAAGAAAAATTAGGTATGCATTCAAGACTATTTTATTGCTAACATATTACACTGTTTTCAAACAGATGAAGCGCTTCTAGCAATGAAAGATCAGTCTCAATTTCATCACAGTATAAGAGGTGCATTATTCAGTTGTAGAATTCATGATCACTTACTGCACTGTAAGGGATTACATGTACTGGTTTTTTGATTGTCAGTTACTTTCAACAGAATTAATTTTGTAGAAGTAAAAACCTGTGTGGCTGGGTCCAGACATTGGAACAAACACAATGTCTCTAGCTAGAAAGAGATAGGGATAAGAATATCATAGAGATACAGTAGAGATATGGCTTGAGATATCATACGTGTTCATTGACAATAAAGTTTTTCAAAATTAAGTTTGTTTATACAAGAGTTTTATAAACACATACCCTAAAGAAAATAAAAAGATTTCTATCGAAATCAAAAGGATGTAGGGTTGTGAAATCTACCACTGGTTCACAATGTAAACTAACAAGGAACAAGCATGGAATGGTAACACGATTGACTTGCTAACAGACCATAGATCCCTACATCAGTGGCTGTACATAAGATCAATATTGTGTCACAAGCTGAATGCACGTCAGGTGTCAGTCAACAGCAACTAGCTGAACTAGCTATAGCCAACCACAGCAGCCACTGATGTAGGGATCTATGGTCTGTTAACAAGTCAATCGTGTTACTATTCCATGCTTGTTCCTTGTTAGTTTACATTGTGAACCAGTGGTAGATTTCTACATCCCTAATCCTTTTGATTTCGATAGCAATCTTTTTAATTTTCTTGTTAGTGTCCTTTTTTCTTTTTCAGTGAAGTGCAGTTCAATATCATGCACGTATTAAAATTTTAGCTGAAAATATTAGCTCGCCTACGCACTGAGCCGTCCTTGTTTCCACCATTGGTTTAGTTTTCCTGTTGTTGATGGCTTTTCTACATGCATGCATGTAGTGCATACGAGCCCCGCCCACACATGTTTGTAGACCTGTAGCGTACGGCGATTATAATTATCTCATCTGGCAAGCGCAGAATGGTGATGTTATACGAGCTTACCGTTCTTCAAAGACTCCAGACAAATATATGTTCTCCATGATCCATACGGCGTGGCGATACTCAAGCTAGTCCTTGGTACATGCGCCACTGCTTGGTCACGTGCGTATTGCGCAATCACAATAATGGCGTCTAACACTTAGCTGACAATGGATCACGATCGAGAAATCGCGGAATTTATATCGTCGTTACGCTAAAAACAAAGTTCAAAAGGCACCTGCATGCCAGGAGAATTTCTCGACTTTTCGTGGGTGTTTTGGTTTCGGCACTGCTCGCGTAAAGGCGCTAGACAAGTGGAAGAAAGAAAGAAAACGAAGACGACGAAAGTCGATTTTCACCATTTTCAGGTTTGTCACTTTAGTAACAATTTCGAGCAATCTCCTTGCTACTGTAAGATGGGGCAACGCCAGAGAGCAGATTTAGGTGTCTTTTGACATATAAAATTCATCACCAGGCGAAATATCAGCGTTTGAACGCTAATACATTGTATGTAACCGCCATCTTGTTTTCCCGTTCATCCTACATAGGGAGACACTACCGTGCCTACCTAATACGCTATGTATTAGTTAAAGCATGGATGAAGTGCTTTAAATTTCATACAGGGATACATGCATGGTTTATCCAGTGAGTCAATCATGTTACCATTCCGTGCTATTTCCTTGTTAGTTTACATTTGGACCAGTGGTAGATTTCTTCATCCCTATATAAATCCTTTTGAATTCATTAGAGATTTTTGTTAATTTTCTTGTACACTATATACAGCTGCAGCTGGTCTCTATCATTTGTGAATAATTATATACATCACCATGGCAGCTTTGATATTTACATCTATGCACCATACTCTGTCTCTTACCATCTGACCCTCACTTAGGCTCACCTCACATTGTCTGTAAAAGAGCAGGTGATGGTAGTTCTGCTGAGCCAGAGGCTCTGAAACACTCATTCAGTTACCTAGTCAACAGCATTGACACTGCTGCTCTCCTCCCGGCCGCTCTGAGCACAAACCTTATAACTGATCGTCAGGTAACGGAATGCTACAATGAGACTGATCCGTACAAGAAGGCGGAGACGTTCCTTGGATACCTTCAGCAAGCAGTGAACACAGCCTATGATAGTTACCACACTTTTGTTCAGATTCTGAAACAAACTGGCCAACTACAAATCGCATCTGATCTTCAAGGTTAGCAGTAGCTGGAGAATTATTGGTGTTCATTATTGCTCTCTCTGCTTAGATGAACTGACACACTCGTTTAGATCTATGCAGCAGCCATCAGGCTCAAGCAGCACTGACAAAGGTTTGCAACACTAAGTAATTGATCAACAAAGATTCATGTTATATATATCAGGAGAGCAGCAGGTTGAGAGGGTTCCTGATGCACTAGTAGAAGAATTAGCTGACCTGCGAATTGCTTTCGCCAAGTTAATACACAATTATGAAAAGCAGCTTCGCTGCAGTTTTAAAGCACAAGAAGAGTTTGTAGTATTCCTGCCACGATTGTTTCACAGAGCAGTTGAGGATCACAGCTTCCAGTCACACTTCAACACACTCGTGGAAGAGGAAGTGTCGCTCTTCAACATCTTTTACTTAAAGCAACTCTGCTCCATATTTCCTGAAGATGTCCGGTAAGGATTCTGTGCTACAGGTCACATTAACTTGCTTGTTCTATCTCATGCAGTGCCACCACTAGACAGCTTGTAGATGAGTATGAACAACAGCGGCAAAATTTTATGAGCAATGCTACTTTGAGCCAGTTTAAACATCTATTTCCAGCAACTGCCACACCCTCCAAGCTTTCTAGAGGAAAAGTTAGAGTCAAAACAAAAACTGAGATCTACTGGGATAGATATACTCTTGATGATCTGGCCAAGCTAGTTGACTTGTTTGGTGTCTCTGGTAGTCATCTACACCTCTCCAAAGTTGAAGAGCATTGTATGGCTGTCACATGGCTGTGTTCTACTAGTGAAGTCAAGCAATTGAAGTTTGCCATATCAGATAACGCTGATTCATTCATGAGCAAGGGAGTGCAGCAAGTGTTTATTGGAGAAGATCTATTGTTAGAATATTCTCAGTCTCCCACAGTCTCAGCCTCAGGTAGATTCTATTGAGAGTTCATTAAGTAAGGGTATATGCAAGCGACCTTCGTTGGAAGGCATTGGTCATAGTGATCATCAATAGCTATACATGCTGTGTAGTGGGTGTTTACTAAAGTATGCTGGAATTAATATTCACATCAGTATTGATAATAATCAATGTGGCTAGCTGAGCTCGCTATACTGTTCCAAAGCCAAATGCTGCACATAATTATGGACTCTGTCAAAACCAGCATTCCTGGGCCGCTCTAGCCAGTAAAGCAGCCACTGATGTAGGGATGCATGGTCTATTATCCAGTCATTGGCATGCTACCATTCCATGCTAGTTTCTTGTTGGTTTACATTGTGGACCAGTGGTACTTCCTTTGATTTTATTAGAAATCTCTTTCAATTTTTACATACATTGGATTTCTTTAAAATTTACTGACTTGTTATAATTGTTCTACAGCAGCAGCTAAAGTCAGACAACTAGAGAGACCTAGCAATGATGACTTATCTCAGAGCAGTGGAGTACAGACTGATGAGCTCATGGCAGCAGCATCTCCTCCATCAGCCATAGGTAATGATAATGTTCCAGTATTGAACCCCAGTACTCACACTGCTCTTCTCTCTCTAGAACCTGATGAATCAGTCACAATACACTTAGTACCTCAAACTACAGATGATATCGAATACCGATGTCCAGTTTGCCTTGAGGCGTTTAGTGACATGCTCCCACCTTATCTCACTGACTGTGGACATCATCTTTGCAGCAAGTGTTGTGATCATCTGCTCAACACCAGCACAACAGAATGTCCTCAATGCCGTGATCCAAAAGGGCTTAACAATGCACGATGTGACAAACATTATCTACGAATGGTCAAAAGTCTTCAAGTACGTTGTTCAGAGTACAAGGAAGGGTGTGGGTGGGTCGGTCAACTGAAAGATCTTCACGATCACCAGTGTGGCATTGCCTGTCCATATGGATGCAGCAAATATGCTCGTTCAAGTGTCATGAAAGAGCACACACGTCACTGCCACAATCGAATGATCTCATGTGAGAACTGTGGTTACTATGACACGCTCACTATCGTCACAGAGCAGCACTACCCAGTATGCCCCCAGTCCACTCAGACAGCCATCACTCCTGCTACAGTATCACCACAATACCTGTACAACCAAGCACCGATAGAGTTCATCATTGGAGATTTCAGTGAAAAGAAACGAGCTAATGAAGAGTGGCTTGGTTCGCCTTTTTATACCCACAACAGAGGCTACAAGTTCCGTCTAAATGTGTACCCTAATGGTATTGGTAACGGCAGTGGTTCTCATCTTTCAGTACATGCTGAACCTGTGAGAGGAGAGTATGATGATGAAATTTTTGAAGTAGACATCCAAATAGAGCTACTGAATTGGAGAGAAGACAAAAATCATCATTCAGCCACAATTTGCTTTAACAGACATGACCATACAGTCTATCGTATCACTAGCCAAGATACTGCAACCCGCTTAGGCCAACTTCATCAATTCATATCTCACACTCATCTGGAACCCACCGACAACACAAGATACTTGCATGGTGATTTCATCAAATTAAGAGTCAATGTGGCAGTCTACTCTACACCTTACCGTCCCCTGACCCCATCATGGCAGCCCATCATGATAGGACCTGGAGAAAGAGAATTAGCTATTTTGCCATCTCATGATGACTCCGCCCAGCCTGTTATTGCTCAATTTACGATATCAGAATTCTCCGAGCGCAAGGAGTTTAACAACATGTACTTCAGTCCTCCATTCACTACCAGTCCACAGGGTTACAAGTTTAGCATCAAAGCAATGGCCAATGGTTGCAAAAGTGGCAAGGGAACCAACATTACGATAAGTGCTATCATCATGAAAGGTCAGCACGATGACCACCTCAAGTGGCCTTTCACTGGTACCATTGTCATTGAGATACTAAACTGGCGAGAGGACAAAGGACACTTCAAGCAGGTATATTCGATTGATCCGAATGATAAGCTTAAAAGAGTTACTGAAGGAGAATATGGAAAAGATTTTGGTTTTTTCAAGTTTATCTCACATGCCGCTCTACCATTCGACTCATCCACCAACACACAATATCTTAAAGATGACTGTATTTGTGTCAGAGTGCGCAAGTCACGTGCAGATGACGATTAGTGTTTCACCATAGCTAGCCTATAATTATTATTTACTACAGAATCGGACATGGATGAATATTTTGACACGAAAAAACTGCCATATTAATT
This sequence comes from Haliclona indistincta, assembly GCA_964017065.1. Classification (NCBI taxonomy): domain Eukaryota; kingdom Metazoa; phylum Porifera; class Demospongiae; order Haplosclerida; family Chalinidae; genus Haliclona; species Haliclona indistincta. The sequence goes on along the minus strand of OZ024787.1, from coordinate 183,765 downwards.
TATATATTTAATGCATGGCATTGATATTTGTGAATATCTGCAGCTGTGAATAACATTGCATGGAGCTTTATTTACCTATTTGCGAATAATGGCTTCGTTACTGGATTTTCTTTTTAAATCCGTTAATTACAATAATTATTTCTTTAGCTTATAGCCGATTATGAGTAAAATGATTCAATTGTCAGAGTCAGATATAGTTCAGAATAATAAATCCTTTAGCCACTCTTAGTAGAACTGAGCTGATGTGTTTGGCCCCACAAAGAGCAGATGTGAATACATTAATTTTATATTCCTCACAAGTTTAACATCATGCTGGTTTTATAAGAAGCATTGCCACCATCTTGTTACTAGAAAGGCTGTAAATATGTAGTGTAACAAGTGTTGCTCTAGCTACATACAAATCTCAATAATCTTCTACAGCTTTCAGTCTGTATACGTACTGGCACGACATGTAGGAGGAACGTAAAGGCTAACATGAAACTTATGGTTTAAATTGTAAATTTTTGAAGTGCTACCATGGAAATGGAAGTAGCTGTGTGTTGTTGACATCACTCACTAATACAATGGCAAGGTAGTTATGATCACTGAAACCTGTCTAATACAATATGTCATTCTTTGATAAACATGTTGAGTTCTGCTGTATGTAAACACTATACATGGCTTCAGGCTTAAGCTAAACCAGTCTGTTAGTTATTATTCATTAGCAGACAATATCTGAGCCATTCAGGTCACGTGATCTAGCATACGTCAGTCAGTCTCATCAACTGCATCTCATTATACAGATAAAAGTCGTTATAAGTACTTCAAAATGGCTTCTGCACAGAAGAAGTCTACAAAATACTCAATTTGCACTCTCACAACAATCCATATAAAGAAATGTTAATTGAAAAACATACTTGATGTCAAGTCTGAATTAGAACAGATAGCTAGATTTATTCTTACTCAGTGCAAAGCAAGGTTACTCAAGATTCATTATACTCAAGGAACTCATGTGTATGGGTTCACGTGTTGTTGTGATGATTCTGGAATGCTGAAATGAAGATCAGATGTCTGCCGGCAGACACAAGAGGGTGGGATTTGAGTAAGGTATTCATCACAGTCCATTTCTTGTGTTATCATTCTCTCCTATGAGTACTGACAAGTTCTGCAGAAGGAGGAGGGATTAAGATTAGTGAGCTGCGCCAGTAAGCGCAGTGACACAAAACATGCATTGTGAATAACATATTTGGTCTGGCTGGCCCCTTCTGCACAAACAACCGCCGCACATGTAAGGTCATGTGAAATGACTAAGATGTTAAACCTATTGCGGCTTTCAAACAGCTGAAATCAATACTACTAAGAAATCTGCTTTTCTAAGAACCAGAATGGATTACTAGCAACATCTCTAGCAAAAGCACTTTTATGGTTGTCTAACAAATTCATATCATTATCAGCAACACGTACCTTTTAGTAACACTTGATTCTCTGCTTATTATCTCAGTGTAGCACATAATGGGAACACAACATCAATTTTTCTGCATAGAAATGGTAATGGTAGCAAGTCTGGCGGCAATGATGCCGGCAAAACTACAACTGGATGGGCGGCAAACAGACTACAGCTATATCAATACAGCTGTAGTTGTTCTATGTTCTATAAATGTTCACACTGGTATTGAGCTTAAAGCTGCAGAACTACAATATTAGATTGTATAAATTATAACCATATTTATAAAGCTAAAACAACAGGTGCCACATATAATTAAAAGCAGATGTTTACACTCAAAATGAGTGCATGCAAGTTCTGGCTGTCAATAAGTAACCAATGAGTATATAATTGAGTGAAACTGAAACAACATAATGTTACATAACAACATAATGTTTATCAATATTCCAACATAGGAAGGAGCTATTACACTCTTTGTTCGCTGTACTTGAGAAGATCATTATGAGATGACGCTTTGTTTATCAAAACTGTCCATCTGCGAAGCAAAATTTTTCATAACTTTATGGCAAGCATGCAATACTAAAGATGTCTATGTCATCATACATAATGAACAGTAGACATGTGTGTATATGCACCTTTTGCACAGGAGGCGTGAATGATAGCCTGCTCAATGAAGTGGGCAGGAGTGTCAGTATGTTCACCTGTGACTGCTTTGAGCGTAATAAATATAGTGAGAACACATCAAATGAAGCCTATAATGACATTAGCTCAACCTTCGGAACAAATATTCTTTAGCGAGAAATCAGTTTCAGTTGACTTATTGTACTGCAAATCCAAGCAACACACATATTTGCATCACAGTCCATTTCTCTCCCTCTCCAATGAGTGCTCACAAGTTCTGCAGTAGGAGGACGGCTTGAGGAGAGTATACTGATTGCTCAGTAGTGGTAACCTGTAACAGATCTGTTGAAACACATTATAAACCGAACAAACAACAATCGCATGCATAAATTTTTAAAGCTAATTTATGTGAACACATACAATTAACTCTTTGTGTGTGTGTGCGCGTGTGTTTGTGTGTGTGTGTGTGTGCGTGTGTGTGTGTGTGTGTGACACATATATCATTTGAACTAGATTGAACCTTTTATTGATTGGTGGGCTTGCTGTACTCTCTGACGATCTGCGGAAACAAAAAATCATTATAATAATAATAATCTAAACACATCAACTGAAGCCTACAAATACCTGTGTCATTATTAGCACCACCTTCTGCACAAACAGCTCTTCACAATGAGAACATCACATTGGTGTTTGTCATATCGCAAACCCAAGTCACACCCATTCATCCGTTCTGCAGAAGGAGGAGGGTTTGAGGAGGTCAAGTTGCGATAGTCACTAACAACGTGACACACGGCCTATTATTGTGAATAACATTTCTACCCGATGCATTCTGCGTAAACACGGCTGCACGTGAAAAGGTCGTGCTAGCTAGATGACGTAAGGTTTTTACCAGTTTGTAGCCTTAAAAAGGCGTAAACAGCACACTTTCCACAAAATAAGCTACTTTTCTAGAACCAAAATCTGCTCATTAATTACTAGATCTCTACCGAAGAACTTTTTCAGTTTTTAACAAACAATAAGAATGGACGGACAAGTGAGTTATCACTATAGAATGAGCTAATCATAATTATTATTTGATTTTCTGCTTAAATCACAGGATACTAAACAGGTATGAACACCAATGGGATTGCCTGACAATAGTGTTTGTTATTATGCTCCCCTTTGTCATTTCAGGAAGGTACAAGTGGTGCTAACAGCGCTGGTAATGGCGCTGGAAATGGTGCTGGAAATGGCGACGGCTGTGGCTGTGGAAACTGTGGTCATGGCAGCACTAAAAAGTGAAGACTGTCGCTATACAGACAGTACTGTACAGTATAGTGTATATAGGACACACTAGAGTAGCAGTGTATAATAGTAAGCTTTGTGTTACTGCTGAAATATGATTGTGCATTAGACACGGTATTAATAAATTCTACGAAAAACACGTACGTCATCAAGAATGCTATCAACAATAGTAGATGTATACACTTACCTTGTGCACATGAGCTCGTACTGGCTAGGCTCCACAAGATATGAGAGGGAGGGTCACTGGAGGAGAAATATTGATGGATGAGTTGTGGTGCTTTTTGAATACGCTGAATATGAATTGTGAAACAATTAAAAATGCCATACTAAAGCATGTGAATACCACTTGTTAGCTCAACCTTCTGCACAAACAACTCTTTACATGATTACATTTTTGCTTATCGTCTGACACGAAATAGACTAATGCAACACATTTGACAAGATTATTTATATAGCCCAGTCAGCTAAATCAGCACTTTGGCTACTAAGAAAGAACAATGGTAGTGAAGTGAGTAATTGCCATAGCAATACTGTACATGGTTCTTTATCTTACGAGGAGAGGATGAGTATGTTGACAAGGGTTTCACAGCATCAGCCACTGCTTGAACCATGAAGCTGAGTGGTCACCATGTGCAGTTCTGTAGAAGGCAATGCAAAGATTGCCTCATATTGTTCTAAAGATGAATGAAAACCACATTCGTAATGTAAATTTGTTTGTGGTTGACGAAGTCTCCATTGTGTCCAGCCTGTACACAATAAGTTAAAAATTATTTTTTTCTAGTGAAATTAATGTAAGGATGGTAAATTATAATGAGGAAGTCTGCCACAGGCAAACCAACAAGGAGGTAACACAGAATGTAACACGATTGAATGTCGTTGATGCTTTTTTGTGAGCTTTATAAATGAAACCTATCTGAAACCTATAGTATTATTATGTTTGTACATGTGACATCTATGAAATCCTGGAACTACTACATGTACCTCCCTATGCATGCTCTGTTATATACAAGCCCCGCCCTACTGCTGCTGCGATTCCTGCACAACTGTTAGTTGCCAAGCAGCAACTGCGGAGTGGTGATAGATACTGCACTATATAGCTTAATTCACTGAGCTCAGCTGTTTCTCAAGACTCCGGACTCTCGCAGCTGCCACTCTGTACTTACGATCAAACCCTGCCCACTTTTGACTTTCAACTTCATAAAACAAAGCTTTCGCAGTGCATGAATGTAGTTTGAATTTACTCACGATCGGAAAGCTCCGCCCAGTTATTCTAGTGTTTTTATTTTTCCTGCAAAACAATGACTTGCAGGCACTTCTCTGTTTGTCCATTCTATTTTCAGGTCAAGCCATCCACACACTCACTGAGACGCAATCCCGCTGAATTGTGACCCTCGATTTTTCAAACGTATCTTACAAACACTGGCTGGTCTGACTCAGCTGTGGAATGATCATCACACTGTACCCACACTAACACACACTCACCACCTTCTCCCCGCGTTGCATACACACTCGATAGCTCAGCAGCCTCTCAGCCCCACCGAGACGTGACGAGAGTGCTGACCAGAAGGAGATCAAGTCCTGTCACCTTCCGCGCTTTATAGTATCTCTCATCTCTTTCTCCGCCGTGAGTCTCGGACTCGTCGATATGATCAAGGCGACCAGGACCAGCTAGCAGCACCAGTACTACTGGGCTGGCTGCTGCAACGGATTCTTCACAAGAAGTCACGTGGTGAGCTGAGCTGGTCACATGGGCGGGGCTGAAGCCAGAGAGGAACTAGCCGGCTAGCTACTAGTGGAGATGGTGACTCGTAAGCCAATCAGTTGTAGACTCATAGTTGCAGCTGATATACTTGCCACAGCTAGTAGATACGAGCCTACTGCTCGCTATAGACACACATCCCTTCTTGTTGATGGAACCTGTACCTGTGAGGAGGATAGATCGATGAAGACTATATTATACCACAAGTACACGATATATATAGTCCAGAGAATAGAGAGATCCTTTCTAGTGTGGACGTATTTCAATCAGACTATGGCAATTGGAAATGGAAGAGTACCATTCCACAGGGAGTGAATAACTACTGTTGTGCTGCAGTGGGCGACTCGCTCTATTATTTTGGTAGATGATGTGGGAATGGTAACTTCTATCACAAGAGAGTGCACAAGCTGAGCACGTCTTCCCTTCAATGGATGATGCTATCTCCCTCTACATCTGAGAGCGGGGCTCCAACAAGGAACAGAAGTACCTGAAGGAGGAGTACTCATGCGCAACAGCAGGAAGTGGATTCAGCTCTCATAGCAGTTAGGCAGCTCAAATCATGGTGGAAGAAAGTTGTAGACGTCTACTTCTAACTTCACTGCGGGTATAATACAGTAATGCTAAATGTTATCTTCTCACAAGCAGAACTATTGAAATTTTGACAGAGTTGTAAGTCTTGCTAGCGGGAAACCGTGAGCAGCAAAATATCAGATAGTTCAGAGTCAGGGATAGAAATAGAACACAACTTGAATGGAATCATTCAAGTTGTGTTCTTGCAGACGAACACGCATGCGCGCGACGCTTGACGGTGCCGCAGTATTACTAGTACTAGTACCAGATCTCGACAAGCCGCTTTAGTTGCTACTAACAGTAAACAGTCACAACTAAAAGTGACACGGACTTACCTTTCGCGTTTTCAGAATACTTGCACCATCCACGTGTGCTGTCACCACCCTATAACGAGAGGCGGGGCTTGTGCAATCGGGAAGACGAGCTGAGATGGCGACAAGTTCTGGTAAGCAAGTCAATCGTATAATTATTGTTAGCAGCAGCTGATATTATCGTTCTTCTCACAGCGAGTATATACGAGCCTACTGCTCGTAATAGACACACTCCTCTTCTTGTTGGTGGTAACCTGTACCTGTGGGGAGGGATGGAGGACGGTATGCCACGAGTACACGACAATCTAAAGAAGATAATGTTGCTGTCTAGTGTGGACGTGTTTCAATCAGACTGTGGGGACTGGATACGGCGGGAGACCAGGGGAATACCTCCACTAGGAATGGATGGATATTGTTGTGCTGCAGTGGGTGACTCACTCTATTATTTTGGTGGTTACTGTGGACATGATAAGTGCTATCATAATAGTGTTCACAAGCTGAGCACATCGTCCCTTCAATGGATAATGTTATCTCCCTCTACTTCTGAGAGTTGGGCACCGATGAGGAAGAGAGGCAGTGGTATGGTAGCATTCAAGGACGGTGAGGAGGACATCTTGTGTGTAGTAGCAGGATGGGGTCCTACCCCATCACATCATCAACCTAGAGCACAGTATAAAGCTGACAGGTGCAATGAACATCACATGTTCAGGCTGAGCACTGGTGAGTGGTATTATACTGACAGTGCCATGTTGAATTACGGGATCTGATCATTCCAATGAGCACACGACCGTGCTTCGGAAAAATGTGCGCCAGAAACAATTATTGTACAGCCAAGCTATACATTGCCAGCAATGATAAAACTTTACACCTGGACCCCAAGCCTCTAACCCTGAATAACCCTGTATAACCCTGTATAACCTCGTACAACCAACCTTTTTGAGTATGGTGGTTTGTACGGAAAGCTGTGAAACCATCATACTACCTTGTGTAGTAGTACAGCTCAGTTTGGCTAATAATACAATGCTAGATGCTCCTTCTCGTTATGGGCTCCTGATTACGTGGTCAACAGATGAAATTCCGTTTATCGAATTGTGCATAGATCTCTCTATACATGTAGTAGTAAGGACAATTGAACTGTGATTGCATGCTGGTAGACCAATAGAATCGACAGCAGTGGCTTCTAAACCTTGCCCGCTTGAATTGTTTCATTTGTTCTTAGCACGATATCTGACTAGAATTTCCTCTCATAATTATTACTTTTCTTCATCTATATCTTTAATCTAACTTATGATTCAACTGAAATGTATTAATTTCATTTTTACAGTTTTGGATACACACTTGAATTAGCTATAATTATGTGTTTCTTGCTTTTGCACAAAGTACACTGAGGAATTCATTTGAATACATGAAGATAAACAATTCAAGGCTATTTGATGCATTTTTACCATTGAAATCGAAACTCCATGCATGGTAGAGGGAAAACAAGGTGAAACAGAGCAGATATACTCATCAGTGTGCCTAATTGGACTTTAGCTTCTGCACAGCTATTCTCGATGGGCGGAGGCACAAGGCATATAGTAGTCCGTTTGTAAGTGCATGAGTACTTTGTGTGGGCTAAAACAAAACGCTGATATAGGTACTCGCAGTACATGTTAAACTCGGTATTTGCTCAGAATTGAATTGTTAGACGTTTGGTTTCAAAGCTTTGTTACCTTGAACGGCATTGCTAGACTTGCTGAACATTGGCGCACTTCATTGAAGACATGCAAAACTGCTTGCCATGGTCTTTTTAGCACAATTCTGTACTCAAGCTTAAGGTAGCGCAGTGAGTACAGAGAAATCAATTACGCCATCGAGCAGAAAGCTATCTTCAACTAGCATGCACATGCTGTTCGATGATTACCCAGCACCGCTAGGCATAGCTGCATGCAACCACTACATTGCATTGTCAAAGCATAGCTAGCTAACTAGCTACATTGCATTGTCAAAGCATAGCTAGCTAGCTACATTGCATTGTCAAAGCATATAGCTAGCTAGCTACATTGCAATGTCAAAGCATAGCTAGCTAGCTACATTGCACTGTCAAAGCATAGCTAGCTAGCTACATTGCACTGTCAAAGCATAGCTAGCTAGCTACATTGCACTGTCAAAGCATAGCTAGCTAGCTACATTGCATTGTCAAAGCATAGCTAGCTAGCTACATTGCATTGTCAAAGCATAGCTAGCTAGCTAGCTACATTGCATTGTCAAAGCATAGCTAGCTGCATGTGTTTGTAGTTTTTATACATATTCTGTAGTAGCATCGTCGGTGCATTCATTGTTGCAGCAGTCACAAAACTATTGCATTTTTCTATTTTTCAAGTGCATTTTGTCCCATCAAACTTGTCACCACTGAAAATTTTATTCAATCACAGTAACGGTATGTTTTTCTCATTTTGAAGTTGGAAAGTGAAAATGTTTATGCGATTATTGTGAAAACAGTTCCCAATGTTTGTCATTTTGCATGACAAAATTATGTATGCTAGAGCGCCATTGATTTTAGTCAACATAGGCATTTTCAATAGCATTTTTATTCCAACCAAAAGAAACACGTAACAAAAGAAAATATATGTATCTAGCATGAACCTATCTGTATCTAGCTATAATGTAGAAGAAAGCAACCCTTGCATGAAAACTTGGAAATGCTAGTTCTGTTGACTATTACTGCTGTAGCAGCCATAGAGATGAGGTACTCAATGGTGTCCATTCATTTTCGACACTTTCATAAACAGAAAAATACTAGGCATAATATGCGGAAGAATTAAGTCTAGATCTACACTGGCCATGTGACACACATTGTGATCAGCACTTTGCTGTCTTCTAAAGTTATAGCATTGCAGGTTCATTTACCATTTGGCATTAGCTGATAATAAAATACACACATAGCAAACCCTTGGTCAGCTGGATATGTGCCATATATACCTCTGCACTATTTGAAGTTATACGTTCCTGGATGATAAGTACTGCAATAGCTGCAGTATCATGCAGACTATGAATAGAGTCTCCAACAAGATAATTTGTCATCATAATACTAGTCTGTACACTGCATAAACATTACTAATAGTATGATGTCATCATTACCTCCTGCAGCAGAGTGGAGCTCACCATAGATACAATATACTCACAGGGATTAGCAACGGACAGGAATTTCAACTACATCCGTGTTACGGGTTAAATTTCCAACGTGTTAGAGCACAGCGTGCGAAGAGTAATGCCCGCCAAATAGCATGGCTTGACAAATCGCGTGTGTGGGTAGGACTGCTGTAACGCGAAGGCAGGAAAATTGTCAGTACAACGAAGGATTCAAAGCACGAGAAAACCAATGTTAAAAGCAAGATCTTCTTTCGGCGCAGTTATTCTCATAGAACAGCCTTTCTTCTCGAGGATAAACTGAAAACAAGATCAGCCAGAGTGTATCTATTGTCAGAAGAGGTACAGAAAAACCCGTACCGTACGGCTGAACGGCTCAGTTTGTCTAGTGCGCTAGCGCTACACTGTGTGAGATCGAGAATAGAAACTGCGCTATTCTCACGAGGACATGTACGAACTAACATGTTATCAGCAAAGAATGGACCGAAGCACAGCTAAAACCTAGTAACAGGTACAGAACCACTTTTCAGCAAAGTAAACAAGCTGCTTGTCAGCGTTTTACAACGCTTGTAGGGCAACCAACAACCACTTCGCCGGTTAGCGATCAAAACGAAACAGTACTCAAGTCGCCTTTACTATCAAAGTGTAGACAGAACGTTCTAGTCAATCACCGGAGCTCGACATCGTGCCCAGCCAGTGACTCTTCTTAGCACGGTCGTCAAGAGCTAGCTTAGCAACGAGCTCGTTGCAAGGCAACGTTTAATGTTTAACCCGTAACGAGGATGTAAAATCAGCTCGTAATACAAAATGTATTGGAATGCGCACGCGTTGCTAATCCCTGTTGGTATACTGTATCTATGAGCTCACCAAGAGTCATTGGACTGCCTCCTCCACCATGCAATGAGTTCACTCTCACTCCAGTAGGTGAGAGAAGAGCTGCACTGTTTGGTGGTAGCATTGAATCAGGAGAAGCCAGTGATGACCTACTGATAGTTGAGTTGACCAAACACACTGTGGTGAGTGTGTGATGGACAGTACACTATCTTATTGTGTTGAACTGACCTATCTGCTCTTACCAGCACTGGACCAAGATCAAACCAGTGTACAGCTTAATGGGAAGGCCTACCGAGAGATTTGGTCATACTGCCGCATGTTTGAATGGGTCTCTACTAGTAGTGGGAGGAATGGATCGAGAGTGGAGTACTATTAGTGACTGTTGTATTCATAACCTCACTACAATGAAGTGGAAGAAGGTAATCTGTGCCATGTATCAGATACTGTATGTTTGGTTTTGGTCTTCAGCTACCACTACCTCACACTGTGACTAGACGTGTGTACCACTCACTCTCTGCAATACAACTATCACCACACAATGTGTTGCTGGTAGCTTTTGGTGGACGGAGATCATTCACTAGTAGTGCTATACTATCCGACACTGTTCTCATTGAATTGAGTATGTATTGCAGTACATTCAGTAGCTATAGACACACTTTTTCCATGCAGTCCAGGGAGGAGATGGTCAGTGGGTGGTGGGAAGGGCAGGAACAGCCTTGGAAGAAAAGAGGGAGTACCAGCAGATGCTGTCAGAGGGAAGAAGGAGGAGGGTGGAGGGTAGCAGTGATCAGCTTCGTGAGGTGAGACATAGTTCCTTCTGACAATGCTGTTAGTAATAGTGGCTAAAGACACAACTACAGCTGAAAAGAGACATGGAGGTTGAGCAGCGACTAAGAGCAGAGCTCCAGCAAGTGACTAGAGAGAAGGAGCAAGTGACTAGAGAGAAGGAACAAGTGACTAGAGAGAAGGAACAATTGAAGAATGATCAAGAGAATGAAGAGAAGGAACAGGTTTGGTTACTGGCATGAGCTATAATGGTGCATGAATGTCATGTTGATAGAAACATCTCAACAGTGACATTATGATACCTGTCTGTGGTGTAGCAATGGTTTGTCTATTGTAGAGAGAGCAACAACTAATGAGACAAGTCCAGCAACTGACCAGAGATAAGGAGCAACTAGTGAGGGAGAATGATGAACTCCAGGCAGCCAACACTAGAGGACAGGAAGAGGTCCATCAGCTAAGACAGCAGGTCAGTGATAGTAACATCATCGTACAATGGTCACTCTCATCCCCATCAGCTGTCAGTGATGAGCACTGCTGAGGGGAGGGAGGAGCAGCCCCACTGGGTGGTGAGGAGAGAGGAGGTGGAGCTCACTGAGGAGGTGGTGGGCAGAGGAGGATGGGGTGAAGTGAGGGTCGCCAAGTTCCGTCGTCTACTTGTAGCTGCAAAATTCCTGCATGACGTAATCCTGTCAGACTACAACCGACGACAGTTTGTACGAGAGATGACAATGGCTGCCAAGCTACGCCATCCTCACCTCCTGCTATTTATTGGAGCCACGAGGGAGGGACAAGCCATCATACTAACAGAGCTGATGCCAACCAGCCTACGCAGAGAACTGGAGAGGAGAGAGATGCCTCGAGTTCACATCACCTCCATTAGCCAAGATGTTGGTCATGCTCTCTGCTACCTTCACCAATGGCAGCCGCACCCAATAATCCATCGTGACATCAGCAGTGCCAATGTTCTTCTTGAGCCTCTCCCCAATGGCTGCTGGCGAGCTAAGGTGTCCGACTATGGATCAGCCAACTTCATGAATCTTGTCTCCACCACAATTGGTCCTGGTAACCCAACCTATGCTGCTCCCGAGGCCACCTCTCCTTTTCAACACTCACCCAAAATGGACGTGTATAGCTACGGTATCCTCCTAGTGGAGATGTGCCTCAGAGAGCTCCCTGAGTCCCAACCAGAATGCCGTCAAGAACAGATCCAGTGCATCCAGTGGGTCAGCATGGTCTCCCTCATTAGGAGGTGCACCAGTACGGCAGCAAATGATCGTCCCACCATGACCAATATCATGGACCTACTGGATAGACTATTAATTATTGAGTGAACCACAGCTATGTTGTTTGCAAGAATAATTTTTTTATTAAGATAAATTAACGTAGTGTTTTAGTGACTATATTAATCCCTCTCCAACTAGGGTTCTGGCTGGGTATCATGATAGTTCTATTGATAGTAGTCCCCTCATGGAGCAGACCCTGCACAGAGGGGCTCTTCATAGCTGCTGCAATGAGTGACTCATCTGATGATACAGATGACACTTGAATACTCTCTTGCCATACTCCATTGACCTAACAATAACACACTCACACAGTATCATAATATCAGACATGGCTTACTCTGATTGATAGGTTCACTTGATCTAGCTTGATCTCAGGGCAATGCGGCCATGACTGGTCTAACACTCCTCTATCACTGACAGGTACTCCTAGAATCCTGCCAGCTGGCTTCATATCTATAACACAGATTAGAGCAAGGATCATACTACCATGTATGCTAGCTCATAGCTCAGAACACATAATGATATCTTACAGAGAGTATTGCCACTCTCAGGAAAGCAACGTGATCTGATGATATAATACAGATACACTAGCCTTTGATGCCTTGGGCTAACAATGCTAGTAAACAATGCTATTTATGCTTTTTAGGACTGATGAAGATAGCCATGACAAAGGGCTGAAAAAGCATGGTTGTCGTGCTTTTGAGCAGCAGAGAGCCTCGATCTGCCTGAGAATGTTCATCTATAAAATCACAATGTCATTGTTCAATGGCTAAAGAACGTCCACTTACAAATGGCCGTATCTTTCATCGTGGGTGCTTGCTGCAGGACACGCCTTCATCATGGATTTAAGCAACATGCTTTTGTCACAATGCGTGAAATATCTCACGTGCTTGTCATGTTACCTTCCCCGAGAGTCTTTCAATACTCTTTGTAAGAAATTATGCACTCTTGCTCTGTATTGTGAGCTGACCTTCCCATAGCTGGCTAGTAATGTGAGGTGCTAGTGGACTCATGAGCTGTATCAATGTAGTGAGAGAGGAGTGGTAGTCACTAGACACCATCACATGATCCCTGTCACCAGATGACGACAGATCAGACAAGCGCTGTGAGAGGAGAGCTAGTCACGCCGCCATGATGACATACACCACTCACTAGATATCGTAATAGATCAACGATGCTCCTAACGCCCATGTTAATATTACTGTTGAAGCTACTGGTCACCTGATAATCACATGATAGTCATACACTGTCACACCCACTCACGTACCTCTCTGATAGCTTTGGTTGTAACAGACATTATCTCATTCTTGCGAGCGTCACTCAGCTGTTCTCTCTCGTCGGAGCCGGCAGTGAGGCGAGAGCAAGCAGTGATGTGCCCATGCACTATGTTCCATACATTGTGTAATAACTCGTGCATGTCTCGTATGCCTATACAGTGAACCAATCATAGTTAGTCACTCATTGATCATGTGCGATACCTCTGTCATCCAGCTTGACATCGGTCAATGCATTATACTGATCAGATATCACCATGTAACGCACACCTTATCACACAATGTAACCCACCTTGAGCACATACAGACGAACAGTGTCAGCTCCATACTGCTGGATCAGGTCAGCTGGGTTGACGCCATTGTGTTTAGACTTACTCATCTTCTCCCAGCTAGACACTAGCTCCTTCTCTCTCCCATCTCTAATCATCTTCTCAGCCTCCTCTGGGAGTAGGTATTGACCGGATCCAGTCAATCTGTATGTCTTGGTCATTACCATACCCTAACACATGGTGGAAAATGATGATGGTAGCATACAGTGAGTGAGTGAGTGGGTGAGTAGGTGGGTGAGTGTGTGAGTGGGAGGGAGGGTGAGTGTCTGGGTGAGTGTATGAGTGAGTGAGTGGGTGAGTGAGTGAGGTAGTGAGTGAGTGTGTCAGTGAGTACCTGATTTACTAGTCGCTTGAATGGTTCGCTGTGTTTAATAAAGCCAGCGTCAGCAAGAAAATGTGTAATGAACCGTGCGTACAAGTGATGTAGAACAGCTGATGAGATAGAGCAATAAGACAGAGCTACAGATCACATGTGTGTATGTACCATGCTCAGCTCCACCCACATAGATATCAACAGGCATCCATTGGTCAGCCAGATGTGGTTCAAATGGTCTAGTCTGATTGTGAGGGTCTATATAGCGTAGGAAATACCAACTAGAGTCTACGAATGTATCCATTGTGTCAGGGTCTCTCTGTGCAGTGCAGCCAGGCCTACAGCAACATGATGGATCTTGAAATGACAGGTTACGATACTCACTTGCCACAAGTTCCTGAGTTCAGCCATTGTGTACTCTTGAGGAGAGGGGAGGGGCCTCGTCCTGTTAGCTGGACATCATCAGGTAGACACACTGGCAGCTGATCCTCTGGAACAGGTACCACCTGACGGTGATTGAGAAGGTTATGAAGATGAGAGAGAACCAATCTGACTGACCCCACACTTCTGGCAGTGCAGCATAGGTATAGGGGCGCCCCAGTATCGCTGCCTAGAGATCAGCCAATCACGTAGTCTATAGTTAGTCATTGGACCACCACAACCCATCGCCTGCACGGTGAGAAAGGTCGTACACCACATGGAATATGAGTATAGTGACCTTGGCATGTTCAATGATGGCTTTCCTTCCTTCTTCAGGATACATACCATTAAACTATAGTAACACAACACATTATACTGTCACATTCAGTACTAGCCTCGCCTCCAGTCCACAACTGAAGGGTGTGGACTGGAGGCGAGGCTAATCCAGTACTATATGTGGTGGTAGTGTGTGTCATGACTCAGTACCTGAGCTGAGTTGACTAATACTTTATTATCAATAACAGTCAATATTGGTAAATCATGAGCAGTAGCAAATGCTCTATCTCTCTTGTCAACACTTGGTACACCTGTATGATAGAACAGCTTGCAATATAAAGCTAGTACATGTACTGACCCATCACTGTGTTAGTGCCATAATCTACCACATAGTCCGCTACATACACAGGTAGACTGGTTCCTGAGAGTGGGTGTGTCACCCTCACTCCTAGGTCCAGACCAGCTCTGTCGTCAGTATGACCACGATTAAGAAACAACTGATTCACCTGTGACACTATAGCTGGAGAGACAAGCTGAGAGAGAGAGGGAGAGATAGAGAGGGAGAGAGGGTGGAGGGAGAGAGGGAGAGAGGGAGGGAGAGAGGGTGGAGGGAGAGAGGAATGAAGAGAGGGAGGGAGAGAGAGAGAGGGAGGGAGAGAGAGAGAGAGAGAGAGAAAGAGAGGGAGGGAGAGAGGGAGGGAGAGAGAGAGAGAGAGAGAGAGAGGGAGTGAGAGAGAGAGGGAGAGAGAGAGAGAGGAGAGAGAGAGAAGAGTATAGAAGTTATCATCAGTGGTGTTCTATGGTGTACCTTGCCTTCTCTGATCATCTCATGATCAGGTGACACTGCTAGATATGACACACCATACAGTGTCTCTGGTCGTGTCGTGAATACCTTCAATGAACCACACCCACTATCCTATACTCACAGTACAGAATGAACACAATCAATCACTACCAGTATCTTATGTAAACACTAACATTTTGAATTTTGAATTCAAATGAAGCTCCTTCAGATCGCTTGATCCAGTTAGCCTGAGCATTCTTGATGCGGTCAGGCCAGTGCAACTCATCCAGACCAGACAGTAGCCTCTGTATGAGTGATCACAGCTTGTCACTAGCAAACACACACTACCTCAGAGTAGCTAGATATCTTGAGGAACCACTGTTTGAGGTAACGCTGCTCTACTCTAGCACCTGATCGCCATGATCTACCATTATGATCCACCTAGTCAATATCGACTATCTTGTAAATATTAGCTGAGTCATCAAACCTGTTCGTTAGCTAGTACTGAGCAATCCACTGGATCCCAGTTCACGAGAGCCTCCTTCTGATAGGCCACTCCATGCTTGTACAGCTGTAGGAACAGCCATTGAGTCCAACGATAGTAGTCTGGCGAGCAGGTAGACAGCTCCTGCAATGAGGAGATAGCCATGAAGCAGTAATACACCATCACATCATCACATCATCACACCATCACATCATCACACCATCACACACATCACATCATCACACCATCACATCATCACATCATCACATCATCACACCATCACATCATCACATCATCACACCATCACACCATCACACCATCACATCATCACACTATCACATCATCACATCATCACATCATCACATCATCACATCATCACACCATCACACCATCACATCATCACACACATCACACCATCACATCATCACACCATCACACACATCACATCATCACACACATCACATACCTTGTCCCAGTCAAACTGTAACCCAAGACTCATCTGCTGAGCCTTCATTTGTGAGATATTCCTGAACATGGAGAAAAGTGTCGCTACACACAACTCAGACATTAATTTTTTAGACAATCCTCAATTTAAAGCTATCATAGCAGCACTGGCTCTAGCTATCATAGATTTGAATAACATTGCAACTTGGATGAAACAAAAATTGATGACATGACACTGCAGCGGATAGTATACTCACTGTTGGGTCCACACAGTAGGGCTGATGGCATTGTCTATAGCAGCATTCTCAGCAGGTAGACCAAACGAGTCCCAACCCATTGGATGAAGCACCTACAACACATCAGAGCAGCACATGTCATCCATGCACCACAACAGATCAGAGAGCAGCACATGTCATCCATGCATGCTCACCTTCTTCCCTCTCATTCTGTGATAGTGAGCCAGTGAGTCACTGATAGCATACACTCGCACATGACCCATGTGCAGTAGACCAGATGGATAGGGAAACATTGATAGCACATAGAACTTCTCCCTCGTATCATCCTCGGCTAGCTTAGCTACAGGACTGTCTCTCCAGATGGCTTGCCACTTGGACTCCACATCTTGAGGGACGTATCGTGGGATGCTGGGTGCTGTAGCGTGACACAGCCGAGCCCGCTATATAACACAGGTATGATCAGAGCTATGGTAGCTACTAGAAAACACTCACCGCCTGGGATGGCAGCAAGGAGACACATCTCGAGTACACCATCGTACGTACACGTGCTGTGGCCACGCCCTCACAAGGGCGGGCTTGTATTATTGCATCAACCTCGGCATCAACATGGCTGTAGCGAGAGGTAATCTGCTCTCTCGTCTTCTTCCTCGTCTTGCTCCTCGCAGCATCACTCGTTCTTCTTGCCGTTATCTATCATGCGTACCTGTCGATGATGTGTTGAGCGGACTAACGGCCGAGCAGATTCAGCTGCGCGAGATGGTGAGAGGATTCGCTGACAAGGAACTGGCGCCATATGCTGACCAGATTGACAGAGAGAATGGGTTTAAAGGACTCAGAGAGTTCTGGAAGAAGCTAGGATCACTCGGTCTGCACGGTATCACAGCGCCAGAGCGTTATGGAGGATCAGGTATGGGTTATCTAGAGCACTGTGTCGTAATGGAGGAGATATCCCGGGCCAGTGGCGCTATTGCACTGAGCTATGGCGCTCACTCTAACCTGTGTATCAACCAGCTGGTACGGAATGGATCAGAGCAACAGAAGGAACAGTACCTGCCCAAGCTGATTAGTGGAGAGCATATTGGGGCGCTGGCAATGAGTGAGCCTGGGTCAGGCTCTGATGTGGTATCAATGAAACTAAGAGCTGACAAAAAAGGAGACTACTATGTGTTGAATGGTAGCAAGTTCTGGATTACTAATGGACCCGATGCTGACGTGTTAGTGGTGTATGCTAAAACGGAGCCGACCAAGGGGGCACAGGGGATCACTACCTTCATCATTGAGAGAGGTATGGAGGGATTCAGCACTCCACAGAAGCTAGACAAGCTCGGCATGCGTGGATCGAACACTAGTGAACTACTGTTTGAGAACTGTAAGGTGCCTCAGTCCAATGTAGTAGGAGAGGTCAATAAGGGAGTGTATGTGCTGATGAGTGGACTGGACTATGAGCGCTGCATCCTGGCTGCCGGGCCTGTGGGTATCATGCAGGCATGTGTGGATGTGGCGTTCCCCTATATGCACGTTAGAGAGCAGTTTGACGATAAGATTGGTCACTTTCAGCTCCTCCAAGGCAAGATGGCCGATATGTACACTCGTCTCAGCGCCTGCCGGCTCTACTCGTACAGCGTGGCTAGGTCATGTGACAGTGGTAATGCCTCTAGTAAGGATTGTGCCGGGGTTATACTGTATGCTGCAGAGAATGCCACACAGGTAGCTCTAGATGCAATCCAGTGTCTCGGTGGCAATGGCTACATCAATGATTACCCTACAGGACGATTCCTGAGAGACGCCAAGCTGTATGAAATAGGAGCCGGCACCAGTGAGATAAGGAGATTGCTACTGGGCCGCACCTTCAATGAGATGTTTAAATGATTTAATACATAATTATTATACTGCAGTTTATTGTGCTATTGTTGTATCACACAAAGATTACATCACACAAAACATGTCCGGAAAGTCGTATGCAGCATTTACGGAAATGTCATGTGATGGGTGTGGTTAGGTAGGCGTGGCTCAGCATGGTGCCTACAGCAGCCAAGTTAGTGCAGAGAAGGCTCTACTCATGGCTGTCATCACGGCGCGGGCTGCCCGTCTGTATAGTAGGGTTGATGGTGCTGGCTATATCAATGTTCCAGTTCGGAGAGGTGACCATTACCTGCCTGTATCAGGCTGAGCTAGCGTGCATAATTACTCACCTACCTGTCCGTGCATACAGGTGCTGCTGGAGTGGAGTAAAGAACGATATGCCGCTCAGTTCAGTATATATCATGATAATATAGCTGGGAGATCATTCGAGAAACAGTGAGTTTTAGCTACACCAGTTGCTAGTCTCTCTCTCTCTCTCTCTCTCTCTCTCTCACAGTATATGTCCTGACCTGCCTATCGATGTGGTGTACACGTGGGTCAATGGATCTGATCCTAAACTAATCTACGAGCTCAAGATACTGAAGGAAGCGATAGAGTGAGTTACAATCTACTATACACCTCAATTGTGCTCTCTTCTACAGTAGAGAGGCTGCTTTAGAGAGACAGAACAATCAACAACACAACGATACGAACACCACCGCTAGGTACACACACACCATCACTACTATCACACTCACACCATCACTACTATCACACACACACCATCACTACTATCACACCATCACTACTATCACACTCACACCATCACTACTATCACACTCACACCATCACTACTATCACACACACACCATCACTACTATCACACCATCACTACTATCACACTCACACCATCACTACTATCACACTCACACCATCACTACTATCACACTCACACCATCACTACTATCACACTCACACCATCACTACTATCACACTCACACCATCACTACTATCACACTCACACCATCACTACTATCACACTCACACCATCACTACTATCACACTAACACCATCACTACTATCACACTAACACCATCACTACTATCACACTAACACCATCACTACTATCACACTAACACCATCACTACTATCACACTCACACCACCACTAGGTACACTCACACCATCACTACTATCACACTCACACCATCACTACTATCACTCTCTCTCACTGTCATACCCTCCCACTCTCTCCTAGTCCCACAGCTGCCGATATCAAGTGTCCATTCACTAACTGTGTCACATGGCGTGCTCTAGTACTGGATGCTCATAATCTCACTAACCACACCCTCTACTCCTCCCTCCCTCATCCGCTGACCTCAGCTATCAGTATACAATACCTCAATATCACCGATCATGCTACACCAGTGTATGTTGCTAGGTTACCATCAGAGCAACATGGTTAGTAGCATGTGTGTGTCATGTGATGTTGTTAGTGTGTTGCTATAGTAACGGATCTACTAGCTGACAAGCACCTCCCACTATCAACTGGTGAACGGAACATATCAATAACAAGAGGCTACCTGGTGAGCTGGGAGACAGAATTAGTTAGTTAGACAGACATACATACATTGTCACTTGCAACAAGCTCGGTGTCAATGAATGGTGGTGAAGTATAAATGATGGTGTAACAGAGTGATACATTCATCATTACCCTCCTACACAACAATCTCACTTACTATTATTATTATTATTATTGTTAAATTCTGCTGATTTTCTACAGACCTCGGACAAGTCATTAGTTGGCACTGTTGAGATGTCCTTATATGGTATAGCACGCTCTGAATCACTACAATCCAGTGACCACACCCATCACAGTAAGCTAGTGGACACTATACAACTAGCTACTGGTGTGATGGTGGAAGAGGTTAGTGTGATGGTGGGATAGTGCGTGATTGTGTGGGTGGGAGTGTGTGATAGTGCGAGGGTGTGGTTGTGTGTGTGTGTGTGATAGTGTGAGGGTGTGAGTGTGTGGTTGTGTCACCCACTACAGGTTGATGTGGTGGATCAGAACCTAGCATGGTATAAGCTGAAAGAAGCAATCCATTACAAGAATGTTAGCTAATGAAGGGTCACTGTAGTGTGATATAATCATGTCTAATGACAGGTTTCAAGCGGGCTCACATTCCGTAACATGTCACTCAGTCTCTATCCAGCATATGCTGTCTGGATGGCATTCTCACTCCCTGGATCGGTGAGTCCGCACTTCCATTCACCCACTCACTCGTTCACTTATACTCACTTCAATCACCTCCTCTTGATTGCTCAGCTACATGTACTTGCTCACCTATACACCCGCTCACTCACTCACTCACTCACTCACTCACTCACTCACTCACTCACTCACTCACTCACTCACTCACTCACTCACTCTATTCTTGTGTAGTCTGAGCCCAAGCATACTGATATGTCTGAGAACAGATTCCAGGACAATGAGGTAATATTCAACTTCCTCTTTGCTCTCTATCACAAGTCTCTCTCTCTCTCTCTCTCTCTCTCTCTCAGGAACTGCGTTACTCGTTGCGTTCCATAGAACACCACGCCCCCTGGATACGACACATCTATATAGTCACCAATGGTCAGATACCTCACTGGCTCAACCTGGATAATCCCAGGATATCAATTATCACTCATAATGTGAGCTAGCATTGTGTCAGAATTTGCAAAATTTTATCAGGAAGGTTAAATTTTACAAGTGTTGTTGATTTGAAAATGAAAAACTATGATTTTATAGTAGAGCTAGAAATCACTAGTGTATGATGATCATGTGACTAATGTATGGGGTGGGGTATGATGGTCATGTGACTAGTGTATGATGATAATGTGACTAGTGTATGGGGTGGTATGATGATCATGTGACTAGTGTATGATGATCATGTGACTAGTGTTTGTGGTATGATAATAGTGTATGTGGTGGTTATGATGATCATGTGACTAGTGCATGATAATCATGTGACTAGTGTATGATAGTCATGTGACCATTATCTCTCATTAGGATATCTTCAGGAACACCTCCCACCTGCCTACCTATAGCTCTCCTGCCATTGAGAGCCATCTTCATCATATTCCTGGTCTGTCCAAGTGGTTCCTGTATCTCAATGATGATGTGATGCTGGGTCAGGATGTGTGGCCGCAGGACTTCTTCACACCTCTAGGAGGCCAGAAGGTGAGTACTGCTAGCAGTGATCAGATGGGAACTGTGACAGCATTGTAAAATAACGTGGTCCGCACAAATCAATATAGACTAAATCAGTGGACTATTGTATTTGGTTATTAGACCATACATGCCACATGACATACAACCAATCACATGACATACAACCAATCACATGACATACAACCAATCACATGACATACAACCAATCACATGACATACAACCAATCACATGACATACAACCAATCACATGACATACAACCAATCACATGACATACAACCAATCACATGACATACAACCAATCACATGACATACAACCAATCACATGACATACAACCAATCACATGACATACAACCAATCACATGACATACAACCAATCACATGACATACAACCAATTACATGACATACAACCAATCACATGACATACAACCAATCACATGACATACAACCAATCACATGACATACTTACGCTTCGAAGCGCACCAGTTGGACAAGTAGATCATGGATGTTGCTCTCAGTATATCATCTAGCTATGTAAGCACTCGGTCTTGCCAATCCAAATAACGGTCTCAGACAGTGACACTTAGTTCATGAATTATGATGCGTCTTGACTGTTATTGACCACATTGTCCATGTAATACATTGCCCACATAATACATTGCCACAGTGTGATCTAACTAAACTACTCATTTGACAATCAAAATTAATATGTAACCCTGTTCAAATGAAGATTGAGGAATGGTATGAGTATTCAACTTCTGCTAATGCTTGGATTATTTGTATTTGAGATCGCATTTGACTTCGCATTTGGTTATGAACCGCTACTGTATAATATTATCATCTCTGAACAGTACTGTAGTTATTCTATCACCATGGCAACATATAGTACTCACGGCTGATAACCAGTGGTGTGATCAGTAAACCACACCCTCTTCCTTGCCACTATCTTTCTAGTAACTGGCTTCTTGTGTTCAGAGCTACACTTGTTTCCTTGTACTAGACACAGCTCGATGGCCACAGCACCCACAGCTACTAAGGCTCTCAAGAATCTTGAACAGCAGCTGACCTGTCCAGTCTGTCTGGATCACTACACTCAGCCCAGGACACTGCCCTGTCTCCACTCTTTCTGTCACCGTGCAAGTCCAGGGAGGCAAGCACTTTATCACTTGCCCAGTGTGCCGCCAGACCACACAGCAACCCGACAAGGGAGTGAGTGGATTCCAGTCTGCCTTCCTCATCAACAACCTCCTGGAGCTCCATCAAGTGCTAGAGAAGGTGTCTGGGTCCCAGCAGAATAACTGTGAGAACTGCCACAAAGAACAGGCCAATAGATACTGTAAGCAATGCTCTAAATTCCTCTGCCAGACCTGTGTTGACATGCACAACAAGTGGGGAGACTTCAACAGCCACCAGATACTGGGAGTGGAGGATGTGGCCAGCACTGCCTCCAAGCTAGTTCCCCTCAAGGAGCAGCCCACCATGGAGTGTAGCAGCCATGGTGAACCAATGAAAGTGTACTGTGACACGTGTGATAAGCTCATCTGCCAGCTTTGTACCACTGCTAAAGTTCATCGCAACCACGAGTATGAACCACTCACTGATGCCTTCCCGAGACACCAGCAGCAGATTGTGGACAGCCTTAAGCAAGTCAAGAAGACGCTAACTGCTATGACCTTTGCTGTACAAGCTGTGGAAACCCAGGAAGGAGGTTTCTTGGAGCAGGTAGGAGCTGTGAGGAGGGAGATTGAGGCCACAGTCCAGCAGCTGATGCAGCTCCTGCAGGAGTCAGAGAGACAACTGATGAGAGAGCTTGACCAAGTCACTGATGCCTACATTGAGAAGATCTCTGCTCGTAAGAAGGAAGCGGACATTACCATTGCACAGCTGAAGAGCTGTAAAGAGTTTGTAGAGGAGGAGCTGAGGATCGGGAGCCAGCAGGAGATCCTTGTGATGAAGGGACAGATGGTGGAGCGCATGGCAGCTGTCTGCTCATTAGACAACCTCCAACCACTGGATGAGACCAGAGTGAGGTTTGTAAAGAGCGCTAGTATTCTAGAGGCATGTCGCAGTCTGGGTAGTGTGGTTAGGTATGGGCAGTTTAAGGCAACTGGTGACAAAACAAGCTTTGATCTTTGCAGTGCAGCTCCTCTCTCCTCTGAGCAGGTCTCCTGTCAGCTCTCTCCAGTAGCTGACCCCACACTAGTTGTCAAGTGTGTCGTACACCAAGTGACTCCCGGCAGTTTTGAGGTTCGCTATTCTCCTCCCACTGCTGGTCTCCACCAGCTTAGGGTGCAGGTAGGAGGGACCGATATCCCTGATACTCTCCTTAGTGTCGTCACCATGCCCAGGAGAGCAGGACAGATGTTCACTGATCTGTCAAATTCTCGAGGACTAGCCATCACAAGGGAAGGTCACCTCATTGTGGCAGAATGGGGCAAGCACTGCATCGCCATCATTGACCTTACTAATGAGAAGAAGATCAGGAGAGTTGGAAAGCGTGGCTCCGGACAAGTACAATTCAGTAGTCCATGTGGAGTGGCAGTGACTCGAGATGGCCGCATTGTTGTAGTTGATCATGGCAATCATCGTCTACAAGTGTTGACAGCAGAGGGTGCCTTCATAGCTACAGTGGGCAGTCAGGGATCTCAACCACTACAGTTTGATCGTCCATGGGATGTAGCTGTTGATCACAATGGGAAGGTCTTTGTCACTGAGTTTGGTAACAATCGTGTCCAGGTCCTCAATGCTGACCTCACCTACTCTCACTGCTTTGGTAGCAAAGGAGCTCAACCTGGAGAGTTTAACAATCCACGTGGCATAGCTATCGATGCTGATGGTATGGTATATATAGCTGACTATGGTAACAGAAGAGTGCACAAGTTCTCTCCCGAGGGTAAGCTGTTGGCCGTTATTAACTTTAAGGGAAAAGGAGAAGGTCCATTAAAACCATTTGGTCTGTGTGTCGATGGTAATAACATACTTTATGTGACTGACTATGCCATCAACCATTCAGTGAGTATGTTTACTAGTGAAGGAAGGTTTCTTGGATATATCGGTGACAGTGATGGCTCTAGTTTCAACCAGCCTTGGTTCATCGTATCTGACCAGGCAGGTCGACTGTACATCAGTGACGGCTCTAGAGTGGTCACATACTAACAACAGAGACTGGATTGTGTTCTCGTGTTATTGGTTTAATGTTTTAATAAGCTCCATATTTGGTCATCCCATGTAGTAGTGATGGTCCTCATACTGTACTAGGTATACTTACAGCATGTATTTGCCTCGCACGGAAATAAAATTCATTAATAATAATAATGCATGGTACCAACCAAAAGAAAAGACAAACAACATAAGTTACTAGATTAAATTAGATCGATAGCCACGAATATCTCTCTTGAAAACAGAGAGGGATGAAGCGGAGACAATCTGCTGCAGGGACAATCTCATGATCAGCAGGTTCCATAGTTTAACAGTGTCCGGGAAAAAGGAGGAGTCATAAGCATGAAATGTCTTAGCATCGAATCAAGAATCATAACCTGTTCTTCAGTTTCTGTAGATCATAGCATTGAATCAAGAATCATAACCTGTTCTTCAGTTTCTGCAGCTGTAGACAGTCTTTTGTTAGCCCTTTCACGAATTCGAAGGTGTGAAAGTCTGCAGTTTGCTCTATTATTTGTATAAAATGGAGAGTAAATACAGCGCGGGATTATGTTTTTACCGAGTAAGCTTAGCAGTGGTGTCTCTCTTCAAGTTCACGCTGTCTGCGCTTCCTCTCCCGCGCCAAAGCCCTGGTTCTTGCTGCAGCATCAGTCACAGTATCGCTGATGAGGGCGGTGCATGGAAAGCGAGATCATGGCGAGATGGAAGGCGAATCGTCCATTTTGTAGTCGAGTTATGAAAGAACGTCGAGTAGTTATGAAAGAACGTGCAATCCCGGGGCCTTGCAATTGCGGCCCTCGCATACAATACTACAGTATGGGCCTCGCCATATGGACTGATTGCATTCCT
Source organism: Haliclona indistincta (assembly GCA_964017065.1). Lineage (NCBI taxonomy): Eukaryota > Metazoa > Porifera > Demospongiae > Haplosclerida > Chalinidae > Haliclona > Haliclona indistincta. The sequence goes on along the minus strand of OZ024787.1, from coordinate 158,138 downwards.
AAGCGTGACATATATTGTATTATATAACATAGTAGTGAGGTATATATCCAGTATATGGAACCCGAGGGTGTGTCCGAGGAGGTGATATAGCCCGAGGCGAAGCCGAGGGCTATATCACCTCCGAGGACACACCCAAGGGTTCCATATACTGGATATATACCGCACTACTATGCTATATGAGATATATTTCAAATTGCTGATGTTATTCCTTATGCGCATCGTTGCCGCCATTTTGATTTTTACTGCACATGCTCAGTAGATTATCACGTGATAAAGCACATGTGTGCATGCAGATATTGCTGGTGAAGTTGGTGTTCTTGGTAGCTACTCGAATCTTGTTCAATCTGCGTTTTTCTATGGAGAAAGAAGAGCAATTGCCCCCTACGAAGAAGAAGAGGCTTTGTATTTCAGTATCTAAAAGAAAGAAGGAGATAGAAGCGTTAGAAGAGTGCGGTTTCAAAAAAGCCAAGGTTTGAAAGTGGAACGCAGTGGACACTTGAGTTCATCAGGCGTTAGATCGTATGAGCGCACCTATTTGGCTCAGAAGCAGGCACTATGAGCGCACTTCTAGCTCAGAAGCAGGCACTTTCTGATACCTTGTCGACAACTGCTTCAAGCACAGAATCTGTTGAACACAAGACAGCAGGTGTTCTAAGTGAAAGGCAACCAATTATTGCGAAGACTATGGAGAACCCAAAAGTGAAGAAATTTCTGAAACTAATGGCAAAGAAAATGATCCTACTAGCTTAATGAAGCATAATAACTTTCAGAAAGTGGATGCATGTAGTTTGATTTTAGCTCTTAACTCTCTCGTCTTTTGTGTCATTTTGAGATTATTGCATATCTTGAATTTCAACGATTTATTATTATTAATCATGGGAGGTATATATCAAATTATATAAACCTCTAAGAGAGGTCTATATCCAGTATATAGAACCTACCACATCAAAGGGATGACATCAGCATTATGACATATATACATACATATATACAAACATACAATTTCGACACAGTACTCCGCGATTACATGCCTCGCGCTACGCTCGGCAACTATAGTTTGGTTTATCTATCAATGATATTATTATGATATTATGTGTACAACTCCAAAGGTGTAGATGCCTCGATAGAGTAGCATGTATGATAACAAACAATCACCAGATGCATTAGGCAGCACGTATGCATGCAGTAGATCCACGAAGGTGCTTGGCTGCTGAGATTAACATTGCGTACACACACAAATGACAGTATGCCTCTGACTCCACCAACCTATAATTATGCACACACTCAACTCATACTGGTATGGTCTCATATCTATCATCTCTCTCTCTCTAATCCATGCAGGTGTATCTGTCCTGGTCGGTCCCTAACTGTGCTGAGGGGTGCCCTCCTAACTGGATCGGTGACAAGTATTGTGACACAGCATGTAACACGTCTAGTTGTGATTGGGACGGAGGGGACTGTGCCAATAGAACAAAACCAGGCCCTCTCCATGGTTACGGGCACAGCTGGTCATCTCCATGGCGATCATCACACCACGCCTCCACTTATTGCAATGGTGGCTGTCTGACGTCATGGCTCGGTGATAGATACTGTGATAGCTCGTGCCGCGTGCCTCAGTGTGGCTATGATGCTGGTGACTGTGGGACCAATGGAATGATAACCATCTATCATACTGACATCAATAACAATAACTATCATAACCACACCTTCATTATACCACTAGGTTAGTATACTACTGCACTAGGTTAGTATACTACTGCACTAGGTTAGTATACTATATCAATAGGTTAGTATACTATATCAATAGGTTAGTATACTATATCAATAGGTTAGTATACTATGTCAATTGGTTAGTATACTATATCAATAGGTTAGTATACTATATCAATAGGTTAGTATACTATGTCAATAGGTTTGTATACTATGTCAATAGGTTTGTATACTATATCAATAGGTTAGTATACTATATCAATAGGTTAGTATACTATGTCAATAGGTTAGTATACTATATCAATAGGTTAGTATACTATGTCAATAGGTTTGTATACTATGTCAATAGGTTTGTATACTATATCAATAGGTTAGTATACTATGTCAATAGGTTTGTATACTATATCAATAGGTTAGTATACTATGTCAATAGGTTTGTATACTATATCAATAGGTTAGTATACTATGTCAATAGGTTTGTATACTATGTCAATAGGTTTGTATACTATGTCAATAGGTTTGTATACTATATCAATAGGTTTGTATACTATATCAATAGGTTTGTATACTATGTCAATAGGTTAGTATACTATGTCAATAGGTTTGTATACTATGCCACAAGCTATAGCCTATTATTGTCTGTGTATAGTTGTGTCTATACCTAGCCATAGGGGTCTACAGCAATAGCTCTCCCCATCATGTAATATGCTACTCTCTCCATCACTAGAAACCAGTGCGATGTATTTCAACCTATCTCAGTTGTTCCTTAATGGCAGTATAACTAGCTCCACCTACTCATCCTCTCCCATCATCAGATCAGCTGTATTTGCCGTCAAGTACAGCACCCTCAGCCTCACATTCTTCCCTAACATCACACGCTCATCCTCACACTTCACCATCACCGGGAAAGCTACTAACCAATCAGTAATCAGTGTACGTTAATGAGAGGGGCGTGTCTCACTGACCACTAGAGGGACTGCCCACACCTGCAGTGGGAGGCACAGTCAGTACTCCTGTGAGCTCCTAGCCTGGCTCCAGTAGTTGCTGGTAGCTGTGAGCCTGGGCTCCAGTAGTTGCTGGTAGCTGTGAGCTCCTAGCCTGGCTCCAGTAGTTGCTGGTAGCTGTGAGCTCCTAGCCTGGCTCCAGTAGTTGCTGGTAGCTGTGAGCTCCTAGCCTGGCTCCAGTAGTTGCTGGTAGCTGTGAGCTACTAGCCTGGCTCCAGTAGTTGCTGGTAGCTGTGAGCTCCTAGCCTGGCTCCAGTAGTTGCTGGTAGCTGTGAGCTCCTAGCCTGGCTCCAGTAGTTGCTGGTAGCTGTGAGCTCCTAGCCTGGCTCCAGTAGTTGCTGGTAGCTGTGAGCTCCTAGCCTGGCTCCAGTAGTTGCTGGTAGCTGTGAGCTCCTAGCCTGGGCTCCAGTAGTTGCTGGTAGCTGTGAGCTCCTAGCCTGGCTCCAGTAGTTGCTGGTAGCTGTGAGCTCCTAGCCTGGCTCCAGTAGTTGCTGGTAGCTGTGAGCCTGGGCTCCAGTAGTTGCTGGTAGCTGTGAGCTCCTAGCCTGGCTCCAGTAGTTGCTGGTAGCTGTGAGCTCCTAGCCTGGCTCCAGTAGTTGCTGGTAGCTGTGAGCTCCTAGCCTGGGCTCCAGTAGTTGCTGGTAGCTGTGAGCTCCTAGCCTGGGCTCCAGTAGTTGCTGGTAGCTGTGAGCTCCTAGCCTGGCTCCAGTAGTTGCTGGTAGCTGTGAGCTCCTAGCCTGGCTCCAGTAGTTGCTGGTAGCTGTGAGCTCCTAGCCTGGGCTCCAGTAGTTGCTGGTAGCTGTGAGCTCCTAGCCTGGCTCCAGTAGTTGCTGGTAGCTGTGAGCTACTAGCCTGGGCTCCAGTAGCTATGTGGTTATGTGTGTGCCATCTCATGTTGTAGGTCAACTTCACTGTAATAGCAGACACTACTACCATCAACACCACGCTACACACCCAGCGAGCTCATGGGTGGAGCTTCCCCGCCCACAATAACACGGACTCTAGTAAGGTAAGGTCACATCATCTCCTCTTTGTCTCCTTATCTCTTCCTCACCTTTTTTATAGTTTTTAAAGGAGGTAGCTATCAAGATACAGGATTCTGACTATGCTATAGAACGGTGGCTCACTGAACGGTGAGTGCAACTTCACAATCTCTAAGCTAGTTCATGCTTAATGCAATTCAACATTTATTCTCTAGCCCCTCCCTCACTAATCCCACTCTCCCACCCACACTCTATCCCAACTACACCCTCACTAACCTCACCATGCTCCCTGGTCCAGTAGCTCAGCAGCTACACCAGCTGAGGAAGGATCTGAATGATGGTGTGCTGACAGCTAGAGGGTACCTCAAGCAACAAGCAATGATACTAGACCCATATAAGCATCTTGTGGAGACAGCTACTGATCATGGACCACCTGGGACTAGGAGGAAGCTGATGATGGTACCATCAGTGAGTTACCACTGTTAATGTAAAGCTTTTTGAACCAGCGTTTTAGGACAACAAATTCATAGCACAATGTTCACAATGTTGATTAATGTCGTTGTTTAATGTTAAAAATCTCTTCACCAGTTTCTGAAAGAATGAAGTGCATGATATCAACTGTTCTTATCTGCAGGATGAGTGGGTGGGGCAGCAGGTTGAGTCACCACGCCTCCTGCCCTGGGAGAGGTTGAGAGTGTTCCCTGACATGAGAACCAACCCCTACTTGACCACACCCCTTCATCGTCGGCACCTGATGGACACATTTGGTGACTCACTGCGTCACGTCAACAAGCTATTCAACAAACAATATGGACACAAGCCACGTAAAGTGCCAGCACACATACCACATATGATCAATAAGAATATCATGGAACAACTGCAGCAACGGTATGATCTCTCTCTCTCTCACACCCTCTCACACACACTCTGTCTCTCCCTCTCTCTTCACGATGGTGTCTCTCCCTCTCTCTCTCTCTCCCTCTCTCTTCATGATGGTGTCTCTCCCTCCTTCTCTCTCTCTCTCCCTCTCTCTCTCTCTCTCTCTCTCTCTATCTATCTATCTCTCCCTCCTCTCTCTTTCACACACACTCTGTCTCTCCCTCTCTCTTCATGATGGTGTCGTCTAGGTATCCTAGTGAGTTTGATATGACATCATCTCATAAGTTGCGTAGCTCGGACGATATGCAGTTTGCATTCTCATACTTTTACTTTATGATGAGTGAGAAACTGATCGCTAACTATAGCGCCATATTCACTGAACTGGATACTGATAAAACCGGGTACGGACAGACAGACAGACAGACAGACAGACAGACTGACAGTGTACACTAAATTCACTAATACAACAGAAATGGACACATTATTTTCTTTTGTCACAGGATATTGTCTGTTCGTGAGTTACGTACTCTGTTAGCTCGTGTTGAAGACGTTCCAATCACACTGAGTGATATACACCGCTTTGAAGAAATGCTACACAACTGCTCAACCAACTACACTGGACCAGTACCACATGTAGACCCCATGGACTATGAGACGCACTATGACCCTGACCTGGTGAGGCACTACCTCACTCACTCACTAACTCACTCACCCTCTCACTCACTCACTCACTCACTCACTCACTCATTCACTCATTCACTCATTCACTCATTCACTCACACATTGACTGACTCCCTCTCTCTAAAACTCTCTCTCTCTCCCACTCACTCAATCATCCACCCACCCACCCTCTCTCTAACTCTCTCTCCCACTCACTCCCTCCCTCTCTCCCTCTCCCACTCACTAATTCACCCACCCACCCTCTCTCCCACTCCCTCTCTCTCAGCCGCTAGTCACTGAGCAGTTCTTTCTCAATTGTTCTGCTCTTCTTCATAAAATTAATATCTCGTTTGGTGAGCGCTCAAAGTACAAGTAAGTCTGAACACGTGACAATATTGACCACACCTCCCTCGTGTGGTATCAGGTACCAGGAGATGGGTGAGGATGATGTAGCCTTCAAGATGCTCAATGAAAATGGCTCCAAGGTACAGCCATTGACTTGATAACACTATAACTACACTTGATATAGATTATAGAGCAGCTGGACTGGGTCCGCCGACATACAAGGTACGGTAATTTATTAACTCAAGAAAACGGCTCAGACATGTTTATGCCGAATGTCTTACTGTAGGAAGTTCATATGTTTGAATGATAATATGGATCATACGAAAGAAGAGGCACAGTTTGTGAGCTAGCTATAGTTACTGGTATCCACCTTTCCTTCCTCCCTCTCTCTCTCTCTCTCTCTCTCTCTCTCTCTCTTTCTCTTTCTCTTTCTCTCCCTCACCTTCCCTCCCTCCTCCCTCCCTCCCTCTCTCTCTCTAGGCTCGAATGCTGTTGCTCGATTTCTATGAGTCTCTCTTCCCACTGCCCTCTCAGTTTGAACTGTCTCCTAACTACCGGAACAGGTTCCTCTATACCAGTGATCTCGAGCAATGGTTAGCAGCCAAATCCACCTAGCTAGCTAGCTAGCTATCCCTCACTATAGGATAGAGGACAAGAACAAGGTCCAGTTCTGGCTGCACATGGTGTGTGCGGTGCTGCTGCTGGTCTGTGTCTTCTCATTGTTCTATGGCAAGGTATGTCCCATTGCTAGCTCCACCTCATCATGTGTGTTTAGTTGGTGCAGGCTAAGAGAAGGTTCTCTAGGTGGGCGTGGTCCTGTATCCGTGGTGACCGGCTTAGAACGCAACCTGTATAGCATGTTTTATTTTTGTTTGTGAGTATAATGAGCAAAAATTTTGGCTCGATTACAATGTAGACTGCATGCCCGCCACACTCCATGCTGCCCCTCCATGCTGCCCGCCACACTCCATGCTGCCCACCACACTCCATGCTGCCCACCACACTCCATGCTGCCCGCCACACTCCATGCTGCCCGCCACACTCCATGCTGCCCGCCACACTCCATGCTGCCCGCCACACTCCATGCTGCCCGCCACACTCCATGCTGCCCACCACACTCCATGCTGCATGACTGACTGATCGATCCTCTTAATTTGCAACACAAACCTACACCAGCTAGAGGCTATTCAACATAGTGTTTCATAGCTGGTCCTGTACCCATACTGGCAGCACTCTGGTCCTGTACCCATACCAGCAGCACTCTGGTCCTGTACCCATACTAGCAGCACTCTGGCCTTGTACCCATACTAGCAGCACTCTGGCCCTGTAGGAAAGTCATGGCATCATAATTAGGTGAGAAATATTCTTATAATACAGTTGTTGTCATTCTAGATTGTGAGAGGAGGGAGGAAGGGGTTAAAAGAATGTTGAATATCCTGATATTAGTAGTTCTGCAACTTTCTTCTGTTCTGGCACTTTAGTCATGGCTGACAGCTGGTCCAGCTGAGCTGCTGGGCGCATTAGAGATGGGGCAAACACCAGCGCAAGGTTCTTGGAGTCCATCTTATTCTGATCTTTATGACGAGCTACCCTGAAAGAGAGAGAGAGAGTGAAACTCTACACTAACACGCTCTAGGAATACACGCTCTAGGAATCGGTAGCACATGGTTCAAGTGATTGATTTTTCTTATGCAAATCACCGTCTGGCTATAAGGTCTACAGGTGTCTATTAATATTAGAGGTGTGGTCTACAGGTGTCTATTATTATTAGAGGTGTGGTCTACAGGTGTCTATTATTATTAGAGGTGTGGTCTACAGGTGTCTATTAATATTAGAGGGTATACAGGTGTCTATTATTAATAGAGGTGTGGTCTACAGGTGTCTATTATTATTAGAGGTGTGGTCTACAGGTGTCTATTATTATTAGAGGTGTGGTATACAGGTGTCTATTATTATTAGAGGCGTGGTCACTACTAACTTGTGAAGGTGCCTCATGAGGAAGCGAAGAGTGTTCAAATGAGAGGGAGGAAGACGAGACAGCACTACTCTAATGGTGTCTACTGTCTCAGCTTGTGTAGAACACCCTGAGAGAGAGGGAGAGAGAGAGAGGAGAGGAGAAGAGAGGGAGAGAGAGAGAGAGAGGAGAGGAGAAGAGAGGGAGGGAGAGAGAGAGAGAGAAGAGGAGGGAGGGAGAGAGAAGAGAGGGAGGGACAGTGGGATTGAGGGAGAGAGAGAGTCATCATAGTATAGCTGTAGTGTACTCACTGGCTGCAATGAGACAAAGATCAAAACAGTCGAATGTGATGAGTGGAATAGGTAGTTCACGAATAAATAGTTTGAGTGCTCCAGTGATGCAATGAATATCATTAAATGATGCCAGGGGAGCTCCCATATCTATAGTAGGAGGAAGCAGACAGTGTGACGCACAGACAGGGTGACGCACAGACAGAGTGACGCACAGTGTGACGCACAGACAGTGTGACGCACAGACAGTGTGACGCACAGACAGTGTGACGCACAGACAGGGTGACGCACAGACAGAGTGACGCACAGACAGGGTGACGCACAGACAGGGTGACGCACAGACAGAGTGACGCACAGACAGAGTGACGCACAGACAGAGTGACGCCGCACAGACAGAGTGACGCCGCACAGACAGAGTGAGGCACAGACAGAGTGACGCACAGACAGAGCGACACACAGACAGAGTGACGCACAGACAGAGCGACACACAGACAGAGTGACGCACAGACAGAGCGACGCACAGACAGAGTGACGCACAGACAGAGCGACACACATACAGAGTGACGCACAGACAGAGCGACGCACATACAGAGTGACGCACAGACAGAGCGACACACAGACAGGGTGATGCACAGACAGAGCGACGCACAGACAGAGTGACGCACAGACAGAGTGACGCACAGACAGAGCGATGCACAGACAGGGTGACGCACAGACAGAGCGATGCACAGACAGGGTGACGCACAGACAGGGTGACACACAGACAGAGCGACGCACAGACAGAGCGATGCACAGAAATACATGTACCTTGATCAAAGTGGTTCTTAACTCTCACAATATCTGCTGTCTGTCCTGAGATACGATACAGACCCTCAACATCTAGACCTGTGATAGAACAGGCTGGTCAACACTTAGTACAGCACAGGGCAGCACTTGGTGCAGCATGGGGCAACACTAGTGCAGCATGGGGCAGCACTTAGTGCAGCATGGGGCAGCACTTAGTGCAGCATGGGGCAACACTAGTGCAGCATGGGGCAGCACTTAGTGCAGCATGGGGCAGGCACACACGTCATATTCTGTCATGTAGTGTTGTATTGACTGACACGTTCCTATCAGGAAATGATTGGAACCATACAACCCAGTACCAGTGAGGAGGGAGGGAGGGAATGTGTGGGTGGGTGAGTGACACACATGAGTACGTATGATACTGAGTGAAGCTACCCACATGAAGGACACTATACCGACTAACATAGTAACATATATAGTACACACATGAAGGACACTATACTGACTAACATAGTAACATATATAGTACACACATGAAGGACACTATACTGACTAACATAGTAACATATATAGTACACACATGAAGGACACTATACTGACTAACATAGTAACATATATAGTACACACATGAAGGACACTATACTGACTAACATAGTAACATATATAGTACACACATGAAGGACACTATACTGACTAACATAGTAACATATATAGTACACACATGAAGGACACTATACTGACTAACATAGTAACATATATAGTACACACATGAAGGACACTATACTGACTAACATAGTAACATATATAGTACACACATGAAGGACACTATACTGACTAACATAGTAACATATATAGTACACACATGAAGGACACTATACCGACTAACATAGTAACATATATAGTACACACATGAAGGACACTATACCGACTAACATAGTAACATATATAGTACACACATGAAGGACACTATACTGACTAACATAGTAACATATATAGTACACACATGAAGGACACTATACTGACTAACATAGTAACATATATAGTACACACATGAAGGACACTATACTGACTAACATAGTAACATATATAGTACACACATGAAGGACACTATACTGACTAACATAGTAACATATATAGTACACACATGAAGGACACTATACTGACTAACATAGTAACATATATAGTACACACATGAAGGACACTATACTGACTAACATAGTAACATATATAGTACACACATGAAGGACACTATACTGACTAACATAGTAACATATATAGTACACACATGAAGGACACTATACCGACTAACATAGTAACATATATAGTACACACATGAAGGACACTATACCGACTAACATAGTAACATATATAGTACACACATGAAGGACACTATACTGACTAACATAGTAACATATATAGTACACACATGAAGGACACTATACTGACTAACATAGTAACATATATAGTACACACATGAAGGACACTATACCGACTAACATAGTAACATATATAGTACACACATGAAGGACACTATACTGACTAACATAGTAACATATATAGTACACACATGAAGGACACTATACTGACTAACATAGTAACATATATAGTACACACATGAAGGACACTATACCGACTAACATAGTAACATATATAGTACACACATGAAGGACACTATACTGACTAACATAGTAACATATATAGTACACACATGAAGGACACTATACCGACTAACATAGTAACATATATAGTACACACATGAAGGACACTATACTGACTAACATAGTAACATATATAGTACACACATGAAGGACACTATACCGACTAACATAGTAACATATATAGTACACACATGAAGGACACTATACCGACTAACATAGTAACATATATAGTACACACATGAAGGACACTATACCGACTAACATAGTAACATATATAGTACACACATGAAGGACACTATACTGACTAACATAGTAACATATATAGTACACACATGAAGGACACTATACTGACTAACATAGTAACATATATAGTACACACATGAAGGACACTATACCGACTAACATAGTAACATATATAGTACACACATGAAGGACACTATACCGACTAACATAGTAACATATATAGTACACACATGAAGGACACTATACTGACTAACATAGTAACATATATAGTACACACATGAAGGACACTATACTGACTAACATAGTAACATATATAGTACACACATGAAGGACACTATACTGACTAACATAGTAACATATATAGTACACACATGAAGGACACTATACTGACTAACATAGTAACATATATAGTACACACATGAAGGACACTATACTGACTAACATAGTAACATATATAGTACACACATGAAGGACACTATACTGACTAACATAGTAACATATATAGTACACACATGAAGGACACTATACTGACTAACATAGTAACATATATAGTACACACATGAAGGACACTATACTGACTAACATAGTAACATATATAGTACACACATGAAGGACACTATACTGACTAACATAGTAACATATATAGTACACACATGAAGGACACTATACTGACTAACATAGTAACATATATAGTACACACATGAAGGACACTATACTGACTAACATAGTAACATATATAGTACACACATGAAGGACACTATACTGACTAACATAGTAACATATATAGTACACACATGAAGGACACTATACTGACTAACATAGTAACATATATAGTACACACATGAAGGACACTATACTGACTAACATAGTAACATATATAGTACACACATGAAGGACACTATACTGACTAACATAGTAACATATATAGTACACACATGAAGGACACTATACTGACTAACATAGTAACATATATAGTACACACATGAAGGACACTATACCGACTAACATAGTAACATATATAGTACACACATGAAGGACACTATACTGACTAACATAGTAACATATATAGTACACACATGAAGGACACTATACTGACTAACATAGTAACATATATAGTACACACATGAAGGACACTATACTGACTAACATAGTAACATATATAGTACACACATGAAGGACACTATACTGACTAACATAGTAACATATATAGTACACACATGAAGGACACTATACTGACTAACATAGTAACATATATAGTACACACATGAAGGACACTATACTGACTAACATAGTAACATATATAGTACACACATGAAGGACACTATACTGACTAACATAGTAACATATATAGTACACACATGAAGGACACTATACTGACTAACATAGTAACATATATAGTACACACATGAAGGACACTATACTGACTAACATAGTAACATATATAGTACACACATGAAGGACACTATACTGACTAACATAGTAACATATATAGTACACACATGAAGGACACTATACCGACTAACATAGTAACATATATAGTACACACATGAAGGACACTATACTGACTAACATAGTAACATATATAGTACACACATGAAGGACACTATACTGACTAACATAGTAACATATATAGTACACACATGAAGGACACTATACTGACTAACATAGTAACATATATAGTACACACATGAAGGACACTATACTGACTAACATAGTAACATATATAGTACACACATGAAGGACACTATACTGACTAACATAGTAACATATATAGTACACACATGAAGGACACTATACTGACTAACATAGTAACATATATAGTACACACATGAAGGACACTATACTGACTAACATAGTAACATATATAGTACACACATGAAGGACACTATACTGACTAACATAGTAACATATATAGTACACACATGAAGGACACTATACTGACTAACATAGTAACATATATAGTACACACAATGATGCTATCTTATACATTGCTGCTACCAGAGCTCATTACCAGAGAGCATGCAATGGTCAATACGCCCCTTTGGACGGGTTGGGCATTCTCTATGTCCCATAAGCTAGTAACTAACTCGGTTGTAGCGTTACCTATAGACAGCAATGATCATCACTACTATACTGCAGTTGTGAAATCATTACAAAACGGTGAATATATCATCAACGTCTTGCTGCTGTACTAGTGACTCCCAACCCGTCTAAAGGGGCATATTGACCATTGCATACTCTCAGGTAATGAACTATTGACAGCTGCTATGCCTCATCCTACCACAGTGACACAGAGTAATATATAATGTACAAGACTCCAGTCGATAAGTATGATAGTGTGTCCCATGTGCAGTGAAATATACCTCTGCTCTCGATCTCTTCAATACAGTCTTTGACTACAATTGGTACTTTAGTATTACACATCTTGACAACAGTAGTGAGATCCACGCCATACACTAGAGGGAGGGAGAGGATGGAGGAGGGAGGGAGAGGGAGGAGGAGGGAGGGAGGGAGAGGGAAGGAGAGGGAGGAAAAGGAAGGAGAGAGGGAGGGAGAGGAGAGAGGGAGGAGGGAGGGAGGAAAAGGAAGGAGAGAGGGTAGTGACTAGTGAGAGAGGTAATGTGTGATGATCACACACTCACTTCTCTTCACTAGCTGTAGAGATGGCTGGCAGTCTGGAGGGGCGGTGTCCTTACATTGCTTGTGTGCATTATAGCCACAATCTATACCAGCAGCACAATGTTAGCTAGCTAGTACAGTAATGGCTACCAATACCTTTACACTTGTATCCTTGAGCTGTCAGTCCCCACATGAAGTTCCGACAGTAGTCACACCAGGGCAGAGCAAGATAATGATGTACCTATATGGACAGGTGTGGTAGGTGGGCGGGGCACTGTGTGTGTGCATACACCTTACTTTAAAGTTGTGAGGTTTTTCATAATGAAAGCCATGCAATGATTGTGTGGCATCATACTGAGAGGGAGAGGGAGAGAGAGAGGGAAAGAGAGGGAGAGAGGGATAGAGAGAGAGAGAGGGAGGGAGTGAGAGTGAGGGAGAGAGAGTGAGGGAGAGAGAGAGGGAGTGAGGGTTATGTGAGCCAGTACAGTGTGATCCACTAACTATAGGGTCAGCTCCTAGCGACCCCGTTCCCATACTCTCTGGGGTACCGGGGTCTGGTCGTAGCATCATGGAGTGTCTGGGTCCTCGTGGTGGTATGGGAGGGGGAGGAGTGAATGGGACGCCATTACCGCTCTCCTCTCTCCTAATCAGTGATGCTGTAGGCATCGTGTTAGTCGACTTCTTCCTGCGAGCTGTCTGCAAGTACTCCTCTACATTGTTAGCCTCCATATATAGTGTGATCAGTCCATCGGCCACTAGGTCATCAATCTCATCAAATGTCTTCTCCCCTGATATAAAAAGAGGGATGAACAGCATTATAAGGTACAGTGTAGTGTAGAGTGTCACTTTCATGCACAGTCACTGTTGTCTTTATTCAGACAGCTAGGTAGTGTGTTTATTATCATTGCTATTATTATCAATCCACTGATGCGTGTGTATATCAACATTATCAAGACTATAATACACACAATAAGAGGAAACAACAATCCACTAGGTACTCTAATATATACTGTAGACCAGTCCACAATATCTTGTCATATTCAACACACACAGTAGGTATAGTTGATATCATAACATGCCCACTCCATGGACACTAGATAGCAACATTGACAATATGTAGATAATGTATTATGAACAACAAACCATTACTACTAACAGCTGTGTCTAACTAGCTAGTGTGCGTGTGTGTGTGTGTGTGTGCGTGTGCGTGTGTGTACTGACACACATGTAGACTAGACAATGTCTTGTGATAATTGAGTGAGTGAGGAGTGCTAGACAATGGAATGCACTGGTCTATCCATAACAACCACACCAGTGACACCACACAAGCATTATTATAGTATGACACTCACCAACATAATGCTGTCTAGTAGCATAGTCATAGTGGAGATGGTAGTGGCGGACATTGCCTGAAAACCTGAGAGAGAAGGAAGAAGGAGTGAGTGAGAGAGGAGAGAGTGCAAGAGAGAGGGAGTGAGTGAGTGAGAGGAAGGGAGGGAGGGAGAGGGAGTGAGTGAGTGAGAGGGTGAGTAAGCTAGTAATCTACTCACACGAATGACAGACTATAAGTCCCTGACTGGCTCAGTCCTTTCCTGACTAGGTAATTCCCATCATCCCCTCCTAGGAGTCTAGCTGTCTCCTCTCGTGTGATAGCTCCATGATACCTGTAATACCACCATGATGAGGTATGAGTGTCAGTCAGTAATTAGTGATGGATTGTTAATTAAACTAATGAGCAGAGTGTGTCAGGCTAAATGGTTATCATTAGATTACAGCACATAGCTAGCTGACTTACTCATCGCCATAGAATGGAGGACGATCAGAGATCTACAGAGAGAGAGAGAGAGAGAGGGTTAGGTGACTCATTTATCCAGATACACACTTACCACTCTAGGGCAGCGTAGTCTGATGGGTCGAGGAGACTTCTGCTGTAGCTGATATACTGAGGAAGAGAGAGAGGAGAGAGAGAGAGAGAGAGAGAGAGAGAGAGAGAGAGAGAGAGAGAGAGAGAGAGAGAGAGAGAGAGAGAGAGAGAGAGAGAGAGAGAGAGAGAGAGAGAGAGAGAGAGAGAGAGAGAGGGAGAGAGAGAGAGAGGGAGAGAGAGGGGGAGAGAGAGGGGAGAGGGAGGGGAGAGGGAGAGGGAGGGGGGAGAGAGGGAGGAGAGGGAGAGAGTCCTGTTGCTGTTGCTGGTAAGTCTAGTTACAATATCATTATTAAAGCTATTTCCAAACATGACCAGCTGGTCAAGACAGTGACCCACCCCACACTACCAGACAAGCGGCTGCTGCTGACTGAATATGATCACATGTGCCTCATAATAACCAATTATTATTATGAGACATGGAGACATGGCTAGCATGTAGACAGCAAGTATGGCTAGCAGGCATGGGTTAGTAACCCACTATGAGTATACATTAATAGCTATAGGTCAAATTCCAGAGCCAGTGCATACAGTAACCATGGCAACGGCCCATAATACCATTATCTTCAGCACCAGATCAAAGCACTAGCCCTCCACACACCCTCAATTATTAACCCTGACGACACCGGTCCGGATGTAGCTATAGTCACTACTATAGCTAGCCTACAGGCAGCCCTGGGCAGCTCATACACACAGTACCATACGGGTCTCACTCACAGTACGGGTCCCAGTATTCGGCTAGCTCCTCTCCCTCGCTGTGGAAGCTACCATCATCACTATCCACACCATCTTCGCCAGCTACCTCGTCATAGTCCTGCAGCATCGTGCCTGGAGGGTGCCGTGGTAACTGGTGACCAGCGAACGCGCTCATCATAACTCGCTCGAGACGTGGGACAGTAATTGCAATGCCGTGGCTGGACTGAGGGGACTGTCCTGCTGATTACAATCTCCAGTATTCATACACGCGTCTGTTGACTCAGTATACGAAGATGCACGGAACTTGTAGTAAGTGTACGGGCGTAAACAGATATCAGCAAGCAGCGTGCAGCAATGAGGCACTGTATATGGTAAGCTGCTGTATAGTATTGGTGTGTGTATAGTGCTGTACTCATGTACTCCGCTCTAGTATGTTATCAGACTTCTTCTATCCTAATATGGGAGGACTGGAGAACCACATGTACCAGTTATCACAGCATCTCATAGAACAGGGACACAAGGTATCCATCACCATGATGATGATGATGATGATGATGATCCACATGCTGTGTTAGGTGGTTATTGTGACCCACTCATATGGTGATCGTAAGAATATCCGCTATCTGTCAAGCTATCTCAAGGTACCATACTCGCTCCTAGCGGGCCAGGGTGGGAACGTCTGGTCACTAGTGCCAGTTTTTTGTGAGTGACGTCAAAATTCCGACGTATCTGCATAAGCAATCAATTGCATGGATTTCCACGTGACTACACAGGGTGCGATTGCGCATGATGCTGCTGACAGAGCTTGTTATCTGGCAAAACCGGCTAATTTGTTGTGGAAGGTCTTGCCAGCTAATGCCAGCAGCTGTTGTTGCCTCATGACAGGTCCAGCATTAAATTTTATGAACATCGTTAACATTGCCATCCAGGTTGGTATTGGTCGAGGAAGAGTCTGTACATGCTAGAAAGCCTAGTTACAAGCTATAGGCTTGCTGGTGATGTCTACTAAGCACGTGATTTCAAAGCGTGATTTGTCGTTTGATAATGATTACATTCCATTGCGCCACAAAAGCCTGGCGTTAGTGATCAGACGTTCTCCCACCCCGGAACGTCTGCTGGCCCATGATACTACCTCACTCCTTCACCTGTGCTAGGTATATTATCTACCAATCCTCACTGTATATCGTGAAGCCACATTCCCGCTATTGTTTCCAACACTACCATTGCTCAGAGATATCTTTATAAGAGAACAAGTCACCATCGTACATGGACACGGGGTGAGACTGAGCAGTGGGTGGAGTAGTGGGTGGGTGAGAGCAGTGGGTGAGTGAGAGCAGTGGGTGGAGTAGTGGGTGAGACTGAGCAGTGGGTGGAGCAATGAGTTGGTGAGAGCAGTGGGTGAGTGAGAGCAGTGGGTGGAGTAGTGGGTGGTGCATTAGCTGTTGTATATCTCTAGTCATTGAGCACATTGTGTATGGAGGGCATACTCTACGCTGGGATGATGGGACTCAAGACTGTCCTCACTGATCACTCGTTGTTCGGGATTGCTGATGGCAGCTCCATATTCACTAACAAGTTCCTCAGCTTCGTCACAGCCAACCTGGATCACGCTGTCTGTGTGTCATATACTAGGTTAGCAGTCACTGATCATACTAGGTTAGCAATACAGTCTGATCATACTAGGTCAGTCCCTGATCATACTAGGTTAGCAATACAGTCCCTGATCATACTAGGTTAGCAATACAGTCTGATCATACTAGGTCAGTCCCTGATCATACTAGGTTAGCAATACAGTCCCTGATCATACTAGGTTAGCAATACAGTCCCTGATCATACTAGGTTAGCAATACAGTCCCTGATCATACTAGGTTAGCAATACAGTCCCTGATCATACTAGGTTAGCAATACAGTCCCTGATCACACTAGGTTAGCAATACAGTCCCTGATCATACTAGGTTAGCAATACAGTCCCTGATCACACTAGGTTAGCAATACAGTCCCTGATCATACTAGGTTAGCAATACAGTCCCTGATCATACTAGGTTAGCAATACAGTCCCTGATCATACTAGGTTAGCAATACAGTCCCTGATCATACTAGGTTAGTAATACAGTCCCTGATCATACTAGGTTAGCAATACAGTCCCTGATCATACTAGGTTAGCAATACAGTCCCTGATCATACTAGGTTAGCAATACAGTCCCTGATCATACTAGGTTAGTAATACAGTCCCTGATCATACTAGGTTAGCAATACAGTCCCTGATCATACTAGGTTAGCAATACAGTCCCTGATCATACTAGGTTAGTAATACAGTCCCTGATCATACTAGGTTAGTAATACAGTCCCTGATCATACTAGGTTAGCAATACAGTCCCTGATCATACTAGGTTAGTAATACAGTCCCTGATCATACTAGGTTAGCAATACAGTCCCTGATCATACTAGGTTAGCAATACAGTCCCTGATCATACTAGGTTAGTAATACAGTCCCTGATCATACTAGGTTAGCAATACAGTCCCTGATCATACTAGGTTAGCAATACAGTCCCTGATCATACTAGGTTAGCAATACAGTCCCTGATCATACTAGGTTAGCAATACAGTCCCTGATCATACTAGGTTAGCAATACAGTCCCTGATCACACTAGGTTAGCAATACAGTCCCTGATCATACTAGGTTAGCAATACAGTCCCTGATCATACTAGGTTAGTAATACAGTCCCTGATCATACTAGGTTAGCAATACAGTCCCTGATCATACTAGGTTAGCAATACAGTCCCTGATCATACTAGGTCAGCAATACAGTCCCTGATCATACTAGGTTAGTAATACAGTCCCTGATCACACTAGGTTAGCAATACAGTCCCTGATCATACTAGGTTAGCAATACAGTCCCTGATCATACTAGGTTAGCAATACAGTCCCTGATCATACTAGGTTAGTAATACAGTCCCTGATCATACTAGGTTAGCAATACAGTCTGATCATACTAGGTTAGCAATACAGTCCCTGATCATACTAGGTTAGCAATACAGTCACTGATCATACTAGGTTAGCAATACAGTCCCTGATCATACTAGGTTAGCAATACAGTCCCTGATCATACTAGGTTAGCAATACAGTCCCTGATCATACTAGGTTAGCAATACAGTCCCTGATCATACTAGGTTAGCAATACAGTCCCTGATCATACTAGGTTAGCAATACAGTCCCTGATCATACTAGGTTAGCAATACAGTCCCTGATCATACTAGGTTAGCAATACAGTCCCTGATCATACTAGGTTAGCAATACAGTCCCTGATCATACTAGGTTAGCAATACAGTCCCTGATCATACTAGGTTAGCAATACAGTCCCTGATCACACTAGGTTAGCAATACAGTCCCTGATCATACTAGGTTAGCAATACAGTCCCTGATCATACTAGGTTAGCAATACAGTCCCTGATCATACTAGGTTAGTAATACAGTCCCTGATCATACTAGGTTAGTAATACAGTCCCTGATCATACTAGGTTAGTAATACAGTCCCTGATCATACTAGGTTAGCAATACAGTCCCTGATCATACTAGGTTAGCAATACAGTCCCTGATCATACTAGGTTAGTAATACAGTCCCTGATCATACTAGGTTAGCAATACAGTCCCTGATCATACTAGGTTAGTAATACAGTCCCTGATCATACTAGGTTAGCAATACAGTCCCTGATCATACTAGGTTAGCAATACAGTCCCTGATCACACTAGGTTAGCAATACAGTCCCTGATCATACTAGGTTAGCAATACAGTCTGATCATACTAGGTTAGCAATACAGTCCCTGATCATACTAGGTTAGTAATACAGTCCCTGATCATACTAGGTTAGCAATACAGTCCCTGATCATACTAGGTTAGCAATACAGTCCCTGATCATACTAGGTTAGTAATACAGTCCCTGATCATACTAGGTTAGTAATACAGTCCCTGATCATACTAGGTTAGCAATACAGTCCCTGATCATACTAGGTTAGCAATACAGTCCCTGATCACACTAGGTTAGCAATACAGTCCCTGATCATACTAGGTTAGCAATACAGTCTGATCATACTAGGTTAGTAATACAGTCCCTGATCATACTAGGTTAGCAATACAGTCCCTGATCATACTAGGTCAGCAATACAGTCCCTGATCATACTAGGTTAGCAATACAGTCCCTGATCATACTAGGTTAGTAATACAGTCCCTGATCATACTAGGTTAGCAATACAGTCCCTGATCATACTAGGTTAGCAATACAGTCCCTGATCACACTAGGTTAGCAATACAGTCCCTGATCATACTAGGTTAGCAATACAGTCCCTGATCATACTAGGTTAGCAATACAGTCTGATCATACTAGGTTAGCAATACAGTCCCTGATCATACTAGGTTAGTAATACAGTCCCTGATCATACTAGGTTAGCAATACAGTCCCTGATCATACTAGGTTAGCAATACAGTCCCTGATCATACTAGGTTAGTAATACAGTCCCTGATCATACTAGGTTAGTAATACAGTCCCTGATCATACTAGGTTAGTAATACAGTCCCTGATCATACTAGGTTAGTAATACAGTCCCTGATCATACTAGGTTAGCAATACAGTCCCTGATCATACTAGGTTAGCAATACAGTCCCTGATCATACTAGGTTAGTAATACAGTCCCTGATCATACTAGGTTAGCAATACAGTCCCTGATCATACTAGGTTAGTAATACAGTCCCTGATCATACTAGGTTAGCAATACAGTCCCTGATCATACTAGGTTAGTAATACAGTCCCTGATCATACTAGGTTAGTAATACAGTCCCTGATCATACTAGGTTAGTAATACAGTCCCTGATCATACTAGGTTAGTAATACAGTCCCTGATCATACTAGGTTAGTAATACAGTCCCTGATCATACTAGGTTAGCAATACAGTCCCTGATCATACTAGGTTAGCAATACAGTCCCTGATCACACTAGGTTAGCAATACAGTCCCTGATCATACTAGGTTAGCAATACAGTCCCTGATCATACTAGGTTAGTAATACAGTCCCTGATCATACTAGGTTAGTAATACAGTCCCTGATCATACTAGGTTAGTAATACAGTCCCTGATCATACTAGGTTAGCAATACAGTCCCTGATCACACTAGGTTAGCAATACAGTCCCTGATCATACTAGGTTAGCAATACAGTCCCTGATCATACTAGGTTAGCAATACAGTCCCTGATCATACTAGGTTAGTAATACAGTCCCTGATCATACTAGGTTAGCAATACAGTCCCTGATCATACTAGGTTAGTAATACAGTCCCTGATCATACTAGGTTAGCAATACAGTCCCTGATCATACTAGGTTAGTAATACAGTCCCTGATCATACTAGGTTAGCAATACAGTCACTGATCATACTAGGTTAGCAATACAGTCCCTGATCATACTAGGTTAGCAATACAGTCCCTGATCATACTAGGTTAGCAATACAGTCCCTGATCATACTAGGTTAGTAATACAGTCCCTGATCACACTAGGTTAGCAATACAGTCCCTGATCATACTAGGTTAGCAATACAGTCCCTGATCATACTAGGTTAGCAATACAGTCCCTGATCATACTAGGTTAGCAATACAGTCCCTGATCATACTAGGTTAGTAATACAGTCCCTGATCATACTAGGTTAGCAATACAGTCCCTGATCATACTAGGTTAGCAATACAGTCCCTGATCACACTAGGTTAGCAATACAGTCCCTGATCATACTAGGTTAGCAATACAGTCCCTGATCACACTAGGTTAGCAATACAGTCCCTGATCATACTAGGTTAGCAATACAGTCCCTGATCATACTAGGTTAGTAATACAGTCCCTGATCATACTAGGTTAGCAATACAGTCCCTGATCATACTAGGTTAGCAATACAGTCCCTGATCATACTAGGTTAGTAATACAGTCCCTGATCATACTAGGTTAGCAATACAGTCCCTGATCATACTAGGTTAGCAATACAGTCCCTGATCATACTAGGTTAGTAATACAGTCCCTGATCATACTAGGTTAGCAATACAGTCCCTGATCATACTAGGTTAGTAATACAGTCCCTGATCATACTAGGTTAGCAATACAGTCCCTGATCATACTAGGTTAGTAATACAGTCCCTGATCATACTAGGTTAGCAATACAGTCCCTGATCATACTAGGTTAGTAATACAGTCCCTGATCATACTAGGTTAGTAATACAGTCCCTGATCACACTAGGTTAGCAATACAGTCCCTGATCATACTAGGTTAGTAATACAGTCCCTGATCATACTAGGTTAGCAATACAGTCCCTGATCATACTAGGTTAGCAATACAGTCCCTGATCATACTAGGTCAGCAATACAGTCCCTGATCATACTAGGTTAGTAATACAGTCCCTGATCACACTAGGTTAGCAATACAGTCCCTGATCATACTAGGTTAGCAATACAGTCCCTGATCATACTAGGTTAGCAATACAGTCCCTGATCATACTAGGTTAGCAATACAGTCCCTGATCATACTAGGTTAGCAATACAGTCCCTGATCATACTAGGTTAGTAATACAGTCCCTGATCACACTAGGTTAGCAATACAGTCCCTGATCATACTAGGTTAGCAATACAGTCCCTGATCATACTAGGTTAGCAATACAGTCCCTGATCATACTAGGTTAGCAATACAGTCCCTGATCATACTAGGTTAGCAATACAGTCCCTGATCATACTAGGTTAGTAATACAGTCCCTGATCATACTAGGTTAGCAATACAGTCCCTGATCATACTAGGTTAGCAATACAGTCCCTGATCATACTAGGTTAGCAATACAGTCCCTGATCATACTAGGTTAGCAATACAGTCCCTGATCATACTAGGTTAGCAATACAGTCCCTGATCATACTAGGTTAGCAATACAGTCCCTGATCATACTAGGTTAGCAATACAGTCCCTGATCATACTAGGTTAGCAATACAGTCCCTGATCATACTCAATGTGTAATGAAGTGTAGAGCATTACCTTCATGCACTAATGTGTTCAGTCTCTGTGTTGTCTTTATTCACACGATGGAGGATGATCAGAGACTGAACATATTAGTGCAATAGCTCATTGCTCTACTCCAGTATGTGTGTCTTTGTTCCTTAGTAAGGAGAACACCGTCCTGAGGACCGCTCTGAAGCCAGCAATGGTGTCAGTCATACCTAATGCAGTGGATGCCGCTTGCTTCACTCCTGATCCTAGCAAGAGATCACCTGGACGAAGTGAGTGGAATTCACCAAGGGGCATGCAACTAGTGCAGAGGGCATATCGAGGGCATGCAACTAGTACAGAGGGCATATCGAGGGCATGCAGCTAGTACAGATGGCATATCGAGGGCATGCAGCTAGTACAGATGGCATATCGAGGGCATGCAACCAGTGCAGAGGGCAAATTGTAAACTGTTACTATTCTTAGAATTTATAACTTTATTAAGGCCTCGGTCACACTATGATAGCGATGACGGCAAATCACTGCAATCACGGTCACACAGCAAAAGCACGCGGTCACACTACCAAAGATGGACGCCTTGCTGTTGTAACGTCTTGGCTGACTTAAACTAACGCTTTGCTACTCGCCTTTGCCAACTAACAAGGGTTTCGAGAGTGTACAGTTCACTGTATTTTATGGTATGAGTCCTTTTTTCGAAGCCAGCAAGCTGATCGTCGGCCCTTCTTGACACGGACCACGACGCTCCCGCAGGTTTTCCTCACGATCACCAGTTTGTCAGTCTCTCAGTAGAGCTGTTAGATCATTTTTGTTCAATATTTGGTTATCTTGGGACTCTAGCATGCACATTTGGCTCGATACTAGCATTGTCGCAGTCATAACGGCTGTCGCAGTCGTAATCTTGGGCTCCAATGGAGCGACAACGTCTACTGTACGACTATGGCACGACAACGAATATAACGGACATACCCGGAGAAAATGACGTCGATCTTATCGTTGTCGCCAATTTTATCGTAGTGTGACCGACTCCTAAGCCATCTTGCGGCTCGATAAGCCATCACCCACTCGCTCTCTCCCTCTCCTTTTCTCTTAGTCACTATAGTGGTTGTTAGTCGTTTGGTTTATAGGAAGGGTATGGACCTATTAGCTGGACTCATTCCCATCATCTGTCACAGACACGAGAATGTGGATTTCCTCATAGGTCAGTATGACACCATTAGCAGTGATGGTGTGATAGTAGTGATTGTGTGATAGTAGTGATTGTGTGATAATAGTGATGGTGTGATAATAGTGATGGTGTGATAGTAGTGATTGTGTGATAATAGTGATGGTGTGATAATAGTGATGGTGTGATAATAGTGATGGTGTGATAGTAGTGATTGTGTGATAATAGTGATGGTGTGATAGTAGTGATTGTGTGATAATAGTGATGGTGTGTAGGTGGTGATGGTCCCAAGCGTGTGCTACTAGAGGAGGTGAGGGAGAAGCATTGTCTCCAGCACAGGGTCACCATGCTGGGCGCATTACATCACTCACAAGTCAGAGATGTAAGCCTACCTCTCTCTTCCTCTATGGCCTCTCTGATCTGTGGTGTAGGTCCTTGTTCAAGGTGACATATTTGTTAACCCTTCCATCACTGAGGCATTCTGTATCGCTATCGTAGAGGCAGCTTGCTGTGGGTATGTCTGAGTGGGTGTGGTTACTGTGTTAATGTGTGTGGTCTCAGTTTACAGGTAGTGGCTACTAAAGTGGGCGGGGTCCCGGAGGTGCTGCCTGATCATCTGGTACACCTAGCGGAGCCCAGTGTAACAGGTCAGTATCACATGATAGTCATGTGACCATGTTTCTTGCAGGTCTGGTAGAGGCTACTGAGCGTGCTATCTCAGCTCGTGACTCCACCCCTTCACCATATAAGGTACATGATGTCATGAAGGGTGTGTACACATGGCATGATATAGCCAACAGGACTAGCAAGGTGACCACACCCACTCTACTGCATTGTGTTGTTACCATGGTAACAGATCTATGACCAGATCAGCACCACTCCTTATAGGGACACGGTAGAGAGGCTCACCAAGTACGCCTCTAGCCCCACCCAGTGACGATGCTGTGCTTAGCTTCTATAGGTGTGGACCAATGGCTGGCAAGCTATATGTTGCCGTGGTAACAGTGCTATTGTTTCTGTACTGGATTCTGGAATGGTTGAGACCAGCTCAGGTTAGACCACCAGTACATGCCATATCATGTGACCTGCTCCACAGAATATTGACCAAGTTCCAGACCAACCTAAAGTACAGAGATGACAACACCTCATTGACCAATCACTGATCGTCCATTACTAATATATTGTTGTCCATTTGATTGATGATGTCATAATTATTTCATACACAGATCACCATAAAATGGATCGTTAAACTTTAAAAGCTTTGCTCCTGCGTCGACCTCGTGCCTTCTCAAACTTGCGTCCCTTTGATCTGATATATGGTTTGGCATGGCTGTGTGGAACACCTGGAGCACGACCAAAGTGCTTTACTGCCTCACGTGACTTGCGTGGTCCTAGAGAGAGAAGAGATCAGTGAGTACAGCAAGCCAACAGATATTGGTGCACAAGATATTTGCAAGAAGTTGTGCAATGCCAACATACCTTGAAGTAGCACTGTCTTCTGTCCTTTTGGGGACCTCATTGCGAGCTGATCGAATGTGATGACTTCTCCACCAGCCTTGACGATACGGGCTCTAGCACTCTCCGTCACCTTGAGAGCACACACCTTCAGCTTCGGCACATCAAAGAGACGGACATCATTAGTGACACACCCAACCACCACTGCTGTCTTGCCATCACGTTCAGCATTCTTCATTTGAAATGCCTGCAGAGAGAGAGAGAGAGAGAGAGGTGTACTCAGCTCTGTAAGTGAGCTAATACTGACCAATCGTGATAGTGATACAGGAGGGCGGTTGATTCTGCTCATGTACAGCCGCTTCAGCACTACCTTGTTGAATGGAGCTCTAGTACGGCGCGCCAGGAACCGGTACAGCTAGTACGAACAGTGATAGAGTGATCTAGGAGCTATTGCTGTAACACACCTTGACTAGTAGGCGGAGATACACATCCTTGGACTTTGGCTCTGTCCTGACCGCCTTCCTCTTGGTCCTATGGTCTAGATCGATACCCTAGCGACAATATAGAGAGACAGCATTGAGCAGTAGCTATATGGCACCCAGGATACACTTCATACACGCGATTAGCATAGATATAGACAGCAACCACTTACCATGCTGATCCGCTTCTCCCTCCCTTGTACGCATGCGCACTATGAATGAAGTTCAGCACTGCGGTCCCCACGTGTCACCGCTAGACCACACTATAACCCTGTGCTCACCAATGGAGCTCGAGTCTCAGCATCAGCCAGCCCCTGCTGACCTAGTGAGCTATGGTAGCACTAGTCTAGTCAGCTCTCTTCTCTCTCAGCCCATCTCTCTGCAGGCCTGCTCAAGGGGCTTACCGATGGTTCGCTTCTCTCCCAGCGGGCAGTCCATAGCCGTGTTCATTGCTCCCCATCCTGATGGCGCCCAGGAGGGATCTAGTGATGAGGAGGAGAGGGTAGACGAAGGTAGACCAGTATGTGCTGGCTAACTGATGTGTGATGCTACTCTCTGCTAGATGTGGTGACAGTACACTGGAGCAGTGTGTTCTGGAACAAGTGTGTTAGACAGCTAGTGGACCAGAGTCATAGTACGACATATACACTTCCTTCTTTCACTTCCTTTCTCACTTCCTTTCTCACTCTCTCCTTCCTTTTCTCTCTCTCTCTCCCTCCCTCCCTCCCTCCCTCCCTCCCTCCCACCCTCTCCCCCCACCGTCCCTCTCTCCCTCCATCCCTCTCTCTCCCTCCTAGCTATATTCACTCAGGTGCAAGAGGCTGATCCCTCTCCTGATGGTGTCCTGCCATACAGCAAGCTATATCGTGCTGCCCTCCATGAGTGTGTCTTGGGCCTCAACACAATGCTAGAGGGTGAGTAATGGCTGTCATCATCAGGTGATCCATCATCTCTCTCACAGATGGTCGTATGTTATCAAGTGTTGCAGAAGAGGAGCAGATCAGTGACCAGAGCAACCTGTACTCGTTGCTAGAGGTGGTATGGCACTTGTGCGAGATACTGTTCATTGAGGTACTACCGGCCGGGTGCCTGATCCAGCAGTTACTGGAATGGGTCCGCTGGCACAGCGGACACAACACTGACGACATGATACAAGTATGCATTACCAATACACACACTCACACGCACACACTCTCACACACACTCACACACACTCACACACACACACACACACTTATTTGTGTCTTGTCTCCGAACCTCGTCACATGACAGGAAATACTATCCAGTCCCCGCCCCTCATCATGTGAGCACTATTGGGCGGCAGTATACAGCACTGTACTGCAGGGCAGGCCCAGGGAGTGTGTTGAGCTGCTGTCACACCATGACTACTGTCGCTATCACCCTCAGGTATTCTGACCACATACTGCCTGCTAATAGTGGGCGTGGTCTCTTCTCAGGCTCATACCAGTATTAGTGAGCTGCTGTGTAGGATGCCCATGGTAGGCAATGTGGCTGGCCGGTCTCGCGCAGAGTTGAGGACTAGCTGGGCGGAGTGGAGGAGTGAGTGTTTGAGGAGGAGGCAGCGAGGAGACTATGCAGGCTGCTCACAGCTACAAACCATTAGTGAGGTAAGCTAGCTACTACTGTACGCCTGCTAGCTACTACTGTACGCCTGCTAGCTACTACTGTATGCCTGCTAGCTACTACTGTATGCCTGCTAGCTACTACTGTATGCCTGCTAGCTACTACTGTACGCCTGCTAGCTACTACTGTACGCCTGCTAGCTACTACTGTACGCCTGCTAGCTACTACTGTACGCCTGCTAGCTACTACTGTATGCCTGCTAGCTACTACTGTATGGCTGCTAGCTACTACTGTACGCCTGCTAGCTACTACTGTACGCCTGCTAGCTACTACTGTACGCCTGCTAGCTACTACTGTACGCCTGCTAGCTACTACTGTATGCCTGCTAGCTACTACTGTATGCCTGCTAGCTACTACTGTATGGCTGCTAGCTACTACTGTATGCCTGCTAGCTACTACTGTACGCCTGCTAGCTACTACTGTACGCCTGCTAGCTACTACTGTATGCCTGCTAGCTACTACTGTACGCCTGCTAGCTACTACTGTATGCCTGCTAGCTACTACTGTATGCCTGCTAGCTACTACTGTATGCCTGCTTGCTGTAGCTGCTGTGCGGGGAGGAGAGCTGTTTCAAGCACCAAGAGTAAGTGAGCCATCATGGACTGCTATCCCATCACTCATCGTGGTGTAGGGTAGTGGATAGCTGTAATCAGTGGTACGAGCTAATGGTAGGAAGGCTCCTTTACTGCTCACCCCTTGTGACTGGGACAGATTATGAGCTACACTATATAGCACAGGTACATCACACCATCACTCACACACATGATGATATCCTCCCTCCCTCTCTCTCTCTCCCTCCCTCTCTCTCTCTCTCTCCCTCCCTCCCTCCCTCCCTCCCTCCCTCCCTCCCTCCCTCTCTCTCTCTCTCTCTCTCTCTCTCCCTCTCTCTCTCTCTCCCTCCCTCCCTCCCTCCCTCCCTCCCTCCCTCCCTCCCTCCCTCTCTCTCTCTGTCTCTCTCTCTCCCTCTCTCTCTCTCTCCCTCCCTCCCTCCCTCTCTCTCTCTGTCTCTCTCTCTCTCTCCCCACAGGAGTGTATGTCACTATACCATAATGGTGACCAGTGTGGTGTATTTGATCAACTACTAATGACTGCATTACAGAACAATATGATTGATACACTCAAGCTAAGCAGGTACTGTCTGGTCAGCAGCTCATGATATGATGTGTGTCACTCACTACAGCTCTGAACTGAGTGACTGGTGGTTTGTAGCTCATCTATCCAATATACTGCATCGCTGTGGAGCGCTGGTGGTGTCACAATATGAGTGAGCTGACTATACTAACACTATCCCTCTCTTGATCCTTCTCTCTCTCTCTCCCCCTCCCTCTCTCTCTCCCTCCCTCTCTCCCTCCCTCTCTCTCTCCCTCCCTCCCCCTCCCTCCCTCTCTCCCTCCCTCTTTCTCACCCATCTTCAGGTATGGTGGTAGACTCACTGAGTTTGTTCTGGCAGAGTATGCTAATAGTTTATTGACTAACATAAGGTACTAGACACCTACTGATCCTACCTCCATGACTCCCTCCCTCTCCATTCCTCTCTCTCTCCATTTCTCCCTCTCTCCATGACTCCCTCCCTCACCCCCTCCCTCCCCATCCCTCCCTCCTTACTGCTCTCGTATAGTTTATGGCACATTGCAATGAACTACTTCAGCTACTGTCCTGAGCACGGCCGGTAAGGGTCTGATACCCATACCATCCTCGTCCTGGTACCCATACTCCTCTAGTGGCTACATGATGGCCTGTATTGAGAGGGTACCATTGTCTAATGAGTACAAAGCACTCAAGGTACTCAAGACATGTAATAGATACCAGCTGAAGGAACAAGGTGTGAGTGGGTGTGGCAATGTGTGAGGATGTGTGAGTTGTGCTATAGGTCACATGGTGTGTAAGGTGATGGCTGTGAGGGGGTATCGTAGCGGCAGACTGGGCGTCGCCTTCACATGGTGTATACGAGCTAATGTGAGTTACTATTATTAGTAACATTGACCATTACATCATCTCTGCTGTTAGGATTCAGCATTCGCTGCATTCATTGCTGAAAAGTGAGTGACTGTAACTCCAGTCATGCTAGTCTCTCTCTAATGTAACTCCAGTCATGCTAGCCTCTCTCTAATGTAACTCCAGTCATGCTAGTCTCTCTCTCTAATGTAACTCCAGTCATGCTAGCCTCTCTCTAATGTAACTCCAGTCATGCTAGTCTCTCTCTAATATAACTCCAGTCATGCTAGTCTCTCTCTAATGTAACTCCAGTCATGCTAGCCTCTCTCTAATGTAACTCCAGTCATGCTAGTCTCTCTCTAATGTAACTCCAGTCCTGCTAACCTCTCTCTAATATAACTCCAGTCATGCTAGTCTCTGTCTAATGTAACTCCAGTCATGCTAGCCTCTCTCTAATGTAACTCCAGTCATGCTAGTCTCTCTCTAATGTAACTCCAGTCATGCTAGCCTCTCTCTAATGTAACTCCAGTCATGCTAGTCTCTCTCTAATGTAACTCCAGTCATGCTAGTCTCTCTCTAATGTAACTCCAGTCATGCTAGCCTCTCTCTAATGTAACTCCAGTCATGCTAGTCTCTCTCTAATGTAACTCCAGTCATGCTAGTTTCTGTCTGATCTTAGATATTTTGATAACTATCATAATCTTGGTCAGTTCCGTGATCTTGATCTGCTGGATCATCTCGAGTCAGCTATGCTGCTTAGCCCCAGACTAGCATTCCTTGGTGAGTGGGTGTGTCACTGTGTGTGGGTGTGTCACTATACTGTAGGCAAGTATCGTCAGTTCCATCTCCAGTATAGTAATGGTGAGTTCAAGGCAGCGGCCCAGCTACTAGTGGCCCTCCTCTCATCTGGTATCGTACCACAGCAGTAAGTCATGACGGATTTAGTTTAACCCCTTCACTACCGGTCACCTCAGGTACTGGTCTACTATCCTAATTGATGCCCTCCCACTACTTGAGCTAAAGGATCAGGTGAGTCACTGAGACCACACCCACCCTCACTGTGGCCACACCCTCTCATTAGCTACTATTCTCGTCTGATCAGACCACGTCGTTCATGCATTATCTAGCGGCTGATCATGATGATGATGATAGCGATCACGATGACGATGCAATGGTGAGCTATCATGCTGTTCTAACATGTTAACCCTCTGTCCTCTAGGATGACTCCCAGCGTGGCTCTCATAAGCACCCATTGTTGTTGCTAGCATTATCCAGAAACATTCAACGTAATGGACTCCAATACACACATAGCTAATAATGAACGTGAGCTGCTAATGAATGTTAATTAACTCTCTGGCGACGCGCTCGTCTTGCATTTTCCTTTGCTTGTAATATCTTAGCTTTCCTTGTGATGTGACTTCTGTCCATGTTGCTAGGGTCCATGCTGTATCTAGGGGGCGGGGCTAATGGTTCATCATAGCCTATTGTCTTGAATGCCTCCCAGAAATACAGTGACTCCATTAGCTCAGCTAGCTCATCTTGGGTCACCTCTCTGTCTCGTAGCTTCCTCTCCTCCAGGAACTCACTGCTAGCATGTTCCATTATAAAGCTGTGCACCTCAGTTCTCTCTACCTCTCCACTGACCAGCTCTTCATCAGTCCAGGGTCGTGGCACCACTATGGGTGTGGCCCACCCAGGGTACGGTATATGATAGTTAATAAACAGCTTCAGTGATGGTGGCAGTGGTAGGTCAGCTAGTCTCTGATGAGGCTTGACACAATCCCTGATCACCATACGGCACATGTTGTGAAGGCTACCTGACTGCACCTCAAGATACTGTACCAGAGGGGCGTGTCCTCTCATCACAGCAAGGTCTAGTGGGCGGTCACCACTCTTGTTCCTGATGCTCAAGTCGGCTCCTCTCTGGACAAACAGCTGCAGCAATGGAAGCCGTCCAGCACTAGCACATTGATGAGCCACAGTCCATCCACCGCTATCCTGCAGGTTGACACTAGCTCCATTGTCCAACAGCAGACGAGCTGCCCCACACACCTTGTCCTTCAGATCTAGAGCATGAAGAGTGACGTCATTACATGATCATAGCTTGTAGTATCTATCAGGCTCACATTTCTCGTCTCCCTCGAGTGTTGTATCCTCGTTATAACTCGAGTAGTCCTTCCCGGCTGGTGGTATGCAGTAATCCAGTGGGCTGCGTCCACTGTGGTCTCTCTTGTCCAGGTTTAGTTGCTGCTGTGTGCGTATGATGTTGATAGCGTCTTTGATGTCGCCTAGCGCAATGGATTCGATCAGCGGCGACTGGTAGTCCACTCCAAAGTAATTCCCAGCGGCGGCCATTATGATTATCTATTATACGAGGTCACTGTCTGCAGCAACGGCAGTGTACTAGAGCTTTAATACTTGTTACTAAAATTAGTAACTTTACTATGACGTAATTGATTATTTTTAGCACGGTCACTGCATTATTGTGCATTATTTCTTGTTCGGTCATGTATACGTAGTACAGCATTCCAAGCGAGGTGTGCTAGTCCTAGCTAGGCTACAGTAGTTTATTAGCTCAATTGCATGTGTAGTAGTAAGCTAAACCGAGCTGCTACCCAGTAAACAATGTGTAGTGGCTGGCTAGCTTGGCTTAGCCGTTAGGTTTTCCCATGCACTTTAGCTTCTCTATTGATGCATGGCAGTGTGACAGCATTATTGTAGCACGAAATAGTACAGATTAATAATTTAATTAGTAATATTGATAGTACTGTTAGTGTGGAGGTAGTCTAGTCATCTAGCTGGCATAGTGCAGCCACTCCTCTATTGACCCAGTGTTCTGTTGGTTGATCTGAACTCAGTTGTATTGTCAGTACATAGTTAGTGGAGTGACCAGTGGTTGATAGAGTGCCTCTACGAGCACTCGTCTTATAGACTGGTGTGGCAAAGGTGTGCTTGGGTTCAAACTTGTCCTTCTCTCCCGGCTGGAGGTGGATGATTGGCAAGGAATCAAACAGCAGCTTAGGGTTGGACTCTCCTATCACCATCTTGTCTCTGTCCCATCGAGCGCCATCAAGAAACAGTCCCTTAATGTAGGCTCCATCTTGTGGCTTGCTAGCCATGTCATCCTCTTCCTTGAGCACTTTAAACTGGAACCCAAGATGGTCAATGGGTATGGTGTATTTACGAGCATAGTTCTGAGACACACCTACACACACAGTGAGTACACTGGATCACATGATCATGTGGTGTCTTACGTACCTGTTAGAAATGATTGAGTGAAGTAGAATCCTGATACCCAGAACACATTTGGTGCTTTATTATCAATCCAGTCTTGTAGGAACTTGAGCCTGTGTGTGCACGTGAGGTCAGTCTATTTACTAGCTACATGCAGGAGCTGCTTACCTAGCCAAGAGGTCATTGATATAGCTGCCCAGTGGTTTCAGTGATGGGTATGATTTGGCGGCCCATATTGCCGGCACCTTGCCCGTTATCATACTACCAAACACATCCTCTAGATCAGACGACATCACTACCAACCCCTACAATGAATGAACCAGTAGCAGCTAGTGATGAACGAGTGAGTGAGTGAGTGAGTGAGTGAGTGAGTGAGTGAGTGAGTGAGTGAGTACTATCTGACCTTCAGTGCCTTTCTGATGTTCTGTAGACTAGAGCGTACAACTGATGTGAGTCTATTGAATCTAATCAACTCCTGACGCAGTACAGTATTCATGGACTCAGTGTACTCCACTGGATATAGCTTCATCACCTAGACACACACGCACACGTCATGTCATGGTTTGTTATGTACATGCAGTCATGTATACCTTCTCCATATTGAAGTCTGGAGGTAGCTTTGATAGTATATCAGTTGCTAGTTCATCTACTACTTGTTGTGGTGACTTGGCCCCACCTCCAGACATGCGTGGTAGTGTCAGTAAGATACTATCAAACAGCTATAGTGCGGGCGGACAGCAGCGTCATGATCAGTGGTATAGTATCAGTACCTGGTGTGTCTCCTGGTTATCTTTAGTGATATCAGCGTTCTCATGTAGTCCAAACACCTCTGGATGAGGCGTGATGGGTAGACTACGCACATAGTCAACATAACACAGATAGTCACCATGCTTAGGGGCATAGTATAGACCACCGGGAGAGAACCTGAAGCACAGCATCACACACTCACTCTCCACACATGTGCTCTTGCACTCACTTATGTTGGTCATTGTTAATGATGTCGTCACAGTAGAATATTGACAGCATACTGACTAGCAGCCGTCTGTCCCAATCATCAGTGACACGCCCACCATAGTTACACTGACCAGTAAGGTATGTCAGTGCCTCTAATGGTATCTCATCATAGTCATTCAGGAACATCTGACAATAATGATACAATACAGTGAGTGGGTGAGGGAGGGAAGGAAGGAAAGAGGGAGTGGGTGATCGAGTGAGGGAGTGGTGGAGTATGCAGGCAGGCTGTATTACTAACCTGCATTTGTCTCATACTAATCCTGAGGTCTGATTCATTGAACTCATAGGGTATGTTCCACCCCAGTGCTCCAAACTTCCTTCTCTCTTGTACTAGAGCATGGAAGAAGCATAGTCCAAACAACAGCTTCCTCCATTCCTTTGGCTACAAGATGGTACCACAGCATGATCGAATGAGCTATGGAGTGACATGACATACCTTATTACAGCCCTCAAAGAATGCAGTATCTGATATAGGATCATTGAGGTATGATCGGAGTAGATTAGCTCTCATTCCCTTGGGTGGTTCATTAGTCATCTTAACACCTACACAACAATAGACTAGTGGTAGTAGACTCATGCACATACCATTCTGTAGTATGGAGACTGGGAATGAGTCTGATGGATAGCTAGTCAACCATAGTCTGAACTCCTTGTTGGTGCTATCAGGAACAATCACCTATACAGTACACAATGACATGTCATTATAGTGATGATAGCGATAGGATGATGGTATAACCTCTTCACATATCTTCTCCAGTCTCTTCATCCAACTAGTGGCAAGATGGCAGTTCTGTAGTACGACCCACGTTCCTTCCTTGATGGCTTTAGTGATCATATTGGATGCAATGGGTCCCTACATCACAACATAGTGTATCATACTGCTAGCTAGTGATCATATTGGATGCAATGGGTCCCTACAGCACAACATAGTGTATCATACAGCTAGCTAGTGATCATATTGGATGCAATGGGTCCCTACATCACAACATAGTGTATCATACTGCTAGCTAGTGATCATATTGGATGCAATGGGTCCCTACATCACAACATAGTGTATCATACTGCTAGCTAGTGATCATATTGGATGCAATGGGTCCCTACATCACAACATAGTGTATCATACAGCTAGCTAGTGATCATATTGGATGCAATGGGTCCCTACATCACAACATAGTGTATCATACTGCCTGCCTACATCACAACATAGTGTATCATACTGCTAGCTAGTGATCATATTGGATGCAATGGGTCCCTACATCACAACATGGTGTATCATACTGCTAGCTGCTCAGACCTGTCCTTGTCCTAGTGAAATGGTTTGACATCTTGTTCCACCAAATCCTGAGTCCTCTGCAAACTTCATGAGTCCAGCCATTGGGTCAGCTCCTGGTGATAGCACAAATATCAGTGGAGCACAGCAGTGTGAGTCGGCAAAGCTGCCAGCAAGGTCAAAGGTCGGCGGCTCTATATACTGACGACCCATTTTCTCAACAATAAAGTTCTGCACAGCAGGAACAACTTTATCAGGTCTAATACACCTCAACACCACCATACTGTGAGGAGAGAGGGAGGGTAGCTAGCTGGTGTAGCCATGCCTAGGGTAGTAACTCACCGCTCTAGTCCAGTTAGCTTCAAGTCCCATGGCTCAGGTATCTTGCACTCATGAGGAGATGGAGAGTCATAAACTGCCTTCCACTCTGAACCAAATGCTACAGTAGTAAAACATGATGAACACAACTATTGTACGTGAGTCACTAACATTTCCACCATCCTGTCAAGCTCTTCAGCTCTGACGCCCTCACCACCTCTCCCCATGACTTGTCTGACAGCCATTGTGGGAAAGGGTTAGGATTAGGGTTCTCCAGAGCGACCCCTCCTGTCAGAAGGAATCGCCAGCTATCCTCTTCTATCTCTCCCTTCATCTTGAGCAGTCCAATACACAGGATGAATGAGAAGAGTAGTTTATCCTTCTCAAATAGTGATCGACACACGTTCTTGTATATAGAGAGAGTGAAGTGGTCATTGAGTGATTGTATCCTCTCGGTTAATATAGAGCTCTTGTCACTGTTAGCAATGGACTGTAGGTATAGGTTAATAAACCATGTCAATGAATACTGGTACATTGGCTCGATATTAGCCAGATCTGAGATGCAGAAGAACAGCACTGAGGAGTGCACTGCAACTGGTTTGTAGCCATTACGAGTCTCATCGATCTCCTTCTCTGTTGCAGTAGCTACCTCTTGCTTGGCTTGGATTTCTTCAGATAGTTCTTTAGATGATGAAAGCACCTTGATGGCTCTCTCATCCTCAAGAATGTTACCCTATATATACAATAATTATTATCATAGTCATTATGCTCTGATACTGGGAACAACCCACAAAATAACACTGTGAAAATTCAATATTGCTATGTAGCTAAGTACCTCTGAAGAGGACAGCACTTCAAGAATCTTATCTTCAATTTGTTTCAACTGTACATCAATGAATGACACACACATCACTATAGTGGTGAGCTAGTGGAGTACCTGTTTCTTATTCTCAGCACTCTCTATGATCAACTGGTTCTTCTTCTCCTCCAGCTCTGGCTTCTCACGGGCAGCTACTATACCCAGTAACTGATCCTCTAGTCCAGTGGGTGTGATCATGAAGTTCACTAGACCAACCTATAGTACAGTAGCATGGAGTAGAGTGGAGCTAGCTACTAGCTGCTGACATACCTTGACTGATACCTCAGGGAGATAGTGAGGGTTGCGTAGTCTAGTAGTGATATAGAACTTGAAGTCGTGACTGTACTCAATGACATTCTCTCCTAGTCTAATATACTGAGAGACACAGTCATGTATAGCTGCATGGTTACTATAGCTACCTCTACTCCGCCTTGTTTGAAGGTTTGTTTGAGCAGTAGTGGTTCTAGTAATGGATCCAGCTCTTCTCCTACATTCTCCAGTAGCACTGGTGTACCAAACTAACCAATAAACAACAATGATAGATTAGGACAGCGCTATAGTCCTTGGTTTACCTGTATACTGTTCTCAAGTGTTCGTGAGTAGTTTGGATCTGTTAGTTTGATAACTGATAGCTTATTAGGTCTCTCCATATTCTTGACCCATTTGTTAGCTTGTCCTGTGAGTGAATGAGTGAGTGAGTGAGTGAGTGAGTGGGTGAGTGAGTGAGTGAGTGAGTGAGTGAGTGAGTGAGCGAGCGAGTGTGTAAGCAAGTGGGTGAGTGGGTGAGTGATGAAAGTGTGTGTGTGTGTGTGTGTGTGTGTGTGTGTGTGTGTGTGTGTGTGTGTGTGTGTGTGTGTGTGTGTGTGATGGTACCTACCCTGTGGATCAATCATTAGGGGCCAGCGTCGTGAGTTAGACACTATAATTCCATTATCGACAGAGAATGAGTCGACTGGTAGACCAGCTATCTGCCATGCTCTGATCTTGACAGGCTCTCCAAGAGTAGCATTGAGTGAGAAAGAGGGAGAGCATGGTATGCCCTTACGCAGGCACACCTTGCACCATTCCTGGACACACTCTTGGCGGAAGTCAACAGTGAATGATCCGAGGTATGCTACTACACCAGCTGACAGCAACACATCACCAGTGATGTTATGATACCTGTACCACACATGTAGCTATAGTACTATAGCTATTTATAGCTGCTCACCTCTCACCCAGTTCACTGGCGGCTATACTCCATCGATCCTTCTCTCCTCCTAACCCTCCAATCAGCTTCTCGGCTCTGTCTAGTTTCTTAGAGCACAGGTCTATGTTAGCCTCTAGACTAGCCTTCTTCTTTGTCATAGCGTCAAACTCATCATTGAGTTTTTGCAGCTTATCCAGTACCTGTGCATGACAGAGGAGAGCCTAATGGCTGCTTGCTAGCTATAGCACTGACCTCTTGTAGCTCAGCTCTCTTGGCGTTCAGCTTGGTCATCTGCACTGACAGCTCGGCCTCTGCTTCAGCTAGTTTGATCTTCTTGGGAGCAACCACTTTAGCAACTCTGTCATAGACCTCCATAGCACGGACCCATCGACACAGACCCTCACATGCATTAGAGGCAGCTTTTACCACATCAGGATTGAATACTGGATTAGTGATGTAGCTGCAGGGGACATTACCATTAGTAGATGATGTTAGCTAGTATCACTCACTTGTCCCTGATCTTCTTCATGACCGCTGGTTGAATATTGTCCTTATCATAGTTCTTGAGTGAGTCTAGGAACTTGAAGTCTCCTAATAGTTTCTGAGATGGTCCCCAGTAATCCTCCACCATCTTGCCTGATCCTGAGGGGTCTGGCTTCCGCTCTGCCTTGATTTGCTTCATGATGCACACCGTCTCCATTACTAGCTTCACTACGTTAGGAGGGTTCTTCATTGCCTTGACCAGAGTGATGTCTTGTGGCTTGAGTGTGTTGAGAGCAGCAATGGCGGACTCTAGAGCAGGTATGGCTTCAGCTAGATCACTCTCACACTCGTCCTTGATCCCTTTAGCTTTAGCAGCAGCTTTATCAGCAACAGCCTCATCCGCTGCAACTACCTGAGTGGTGATAGTGTGAATAGTGATGGTGTGACAGTGTGAATAGTGATGGTGTGACAGTGATGGTGTGACAGTGTGAATAGTGATGGTGTGACAGTGTGAATAGTGATGGTGTGACAGTGTGAATAGTGATGGTGTGACAGTGATGGTGTGACAGTGTGAATAGTGATGGTGTTAGTTCAATACCTCTTTCTTAGCCTCTGCCTCAACTGTATCTTTCTCAATCTTGACCATCAGTTTCTCTGTCTCTTCTGATGTCTTGATCAGCTCTGGCTGTAGGCCCTGCAGTTCTTGCTGCATCACTGATACTTGCCCGGCTGCAAACTCTAGCTTCTCTAGACCAGTAATGTATCGTTGCTTCAGTGTCATTATCTCATCTCTCTTCCAGGCTAGCAGTGTCTTAAAGGTTAGGATCAGCTCAAGGTAGGAGGTTGGAGTCACATAGTTATGGCGACGCAGTATAGAGTAGAACTTCTCAGATAGAGCTCTAACACTCTACAACACACATCAATCAGTCAATGATAGAGCTCTAACACTCTACAACACACATCAATCAGTCAATGATAGAGCTCTAACACTCTACAACACACATCAATCAGTCAATGATAGAGCTCTAACACTCTACAACACACATCAATCAGTCAATGATGGAGCTCTAACACTCTACAACACACATCAATCAGTCAATGATAGGGCTCTAACACTCTACAACACACATCAATCAGTCAATGATAGGGCTCTAACACTCTACAACACACATCAATCAGTCAATGATAGAGCTCTAACACTCTACAACACACATCAATCAGTCAATGATAGGGCTCTAACACTCTACAACACACATCAATCAGTCAATGATAGGGCTCTAACACTCTACAACACACATCAATCAGTCAATGATAGAGCTCTAACACTCTACAACACACATCAATCAGTCAATGATAGAGCTCTAACACTCTACAACACACATCAATCAGTCAATGATAGAGCTCTAACACTCTACAACACACATCAATCAGTCAATGATAGAGCTCTAACACTCTACAACACACATCAATCAGTCAATGATAGGGCTCTAACACTCTACAACACACATCAATCAGTCAATGATAGGGCTCTAACACTCTACAACACACATCAATCAGTCAATGATAGGGCTCTAACACTCTACATCATTTTTAATTCCACAACAAGTATTAATTTTTACAATCACACAGATCCGAAAATTTTCTGAGTACCTGATGGAAGTGCTGACACATGGTAACACAGTGACCTCTCATGTCATCCTCCATCTCAACCTCTTCAAGGAACTTGTTAGCTACCATCTCCAGTGCATCATCAGGCCATGCCTATCATACGATATCAGTATCATCATCACTATACTATAGTGCACTCACTTGGAACCAGTCGATAGTACAGCAGTTGATGAGAGATGGGAACATTCTTAATCGATTACGGAATGAGTCACCGATAGGGCTCATAGCCAGCACCACATGAAGGTTCTCTCTCACTCTTTCAATGAAGAAGTTATACATTGCTAATGGAGTGGCCTCTATCTTTCGACCAGTAGTACGAGCTATCATCTGCATCTTCTCAATGATTTCAGCTTTCTCATCTGATGGGTATAGGTTAGGTACATCCCCAGTGTTCAATATCATGTTAATGTCCTCAACGAATGACTCATCCTTGATCTGATTGTCACTGAATAGGAACACTATCTGTCGTCCCTCAGTACCTGCCTTCAGCAACATCTACACACAGGAAGGAAGATAGTATCCTACTGGCTAGCTGGATAGAGGGGTTGCCTACCCGCTTGAGGTCCTCCCTCCATTCCACAGTAGTGTAGTTCTTAGTGATCTCGATCTGGAACAGATCATAGTCCGCCATAAAGGTAGCTAGCTTAGAGGCACTCTGCCGACCACTACCACCAACACCTATAGTATGTAGTACACCACATGATGTGAGCACTATAGCTAGCACATGTAACTCACCAATCAGTAACACATGTCCATTATCTTGCTTCAGTACTCTACTGATCCTGGACACATGCTCTATAGCAAACTTGAACATCACTAGTTTCATCGGAGCCTTGGTCATTTGATTATAGTCATCCAGATAGCTATGGAGGAACAGTAGCTACAGCAGCACTATAGCTGTACTGTACTCACTTCTCAATGACAGTTGTTAGTTCAGTTAGATCAGTGATCTCATCGTATGCTCTTGGTTCAGCTCCTGGTATCATATAGTCGCCAAAGAACACACTCCTATAATCAATACATCATCAACTAGTACTAATGTAGCTAGCTAGCTGTACTACCTGATGTGGTCATCAATGAGGCTACCTCCTGATGGTAAGAGATGTTTGAATAGCTTGTCCAGACCAACCTTGAAACAGTTTGAAGCAGTGTCTTTCACTATCTCAAAGAATTTTTGCCTACAACAGTAGCAGCATCATACCATGATAAGGACTAGTGTAGTGATACTTACCGATCAGTGTCATCTATCAATCTATCATAGAATATCCGATACACCTCATGGACCCATAGTCTAATCAGCTTGTCACCCTCGGTCATGTGCGTCTTGGGAACCAGCAATACTCCTCTCACAACTCGTGAGAAGTCTCTTAGATTGAACACATAGTGTGACTTGGTTGGTGTGGGCAAGAAGGTGACCACAGCTGCCTTATAGACTACCATAGTAGCTTGTACCATCACCTGTATAGTCCAGCAATACACACACTGCATGTGTAGCTAGCTGCATCACTTACCTTGCCCAATCTGTTGAAGATGGCATCAAATCCTTTAGCAAAGTGCCAGTCAGCTAATGAGCTGAATATACGTGTCATTGTGTTATCATCAAATGAGTCAATGGATACTATATTGAAGTGTCTAGTGAACCGTCCAGTGATGTTATTGCGGCCACCTCCAGGAGGTCCCATGGCTGATACCAGTTGCTGCACACCAGTACAGTATCATGGATCATCATGATGTGGTATGTCACTAACTCACCAGATCCATTAGCTCAAGGCGTGATGTATCCTTCATATCATACCAGTGATGGTGGTCCTGCCATTGTCTCAGTAGCTCTATCGGTGGCTGGGCTCCATATGTCTCTTTAGCTGGCATGTTCAGATCATCTACAAACACCACTCCCTTACGACCCATTGGAGGACCATACACTCCTTTACGACGCCTGCATGGAGATGTACGTGGTATTAAATGAGTGTGTTACTGACTAAGTGTGTTACTGACCTATCTAGTTTAGACATGATGATGTACGTGGTATTGAATGAGTGTGTTACTGACAGAGAGTGTGTTACTGACCTATCTAGTTTAGACATGATGATGTACGTGGTATTGAATGAGTGTGTTACTGACTAAGTGTGTTACTGACCTATCTAGTTTAGACATGATGATGTACGTGGTATTGAATGAGTGTGTTACTGACTAAG
Source organism: Haliclona indistincta (assembly GCA_964017065.1). Classification (NCBI taxonomy): domain Eukaryota; kingdom Metazoa; phylum Porifera; class Demospongiae; order Haplosclerida; family Chalinidae; genus Haliclona; species Haliclona indistincta. The sequence goes on along the minus strand of OZ024787.1, from coordinate 116,467 downwards.
TGTGTTACTGACCTATCTAGTTTAGACATGATGATGTCTTGAGTCTGATTAGCTGACGTCCTAGCTGAGAAGTTGACCATATTAGGAATATACCTGAATGCAGTACAGTACACATATTATAACCAAGTGAAGTCTGCTCACTTGTCCTTGGGTAGTTGGACAAGGTAGTTATTAGTAATAGCTGATTTGCCAGTACCTGTTGGGCCTACAAACAGCACTGGGACACCATTAGTGATGTATGTGCCCAAGAAGAAGGTCTGTCGTGCTGTATCCACTGTCTGTATGATCAGATCACTCACCTACAGCACATAATGCATGGTAGTAACATTATTATAGTGAAGTGTAATAGCTAGCTGACTTTAGCTCCAGCTGGTATAGTTGCTGTTCTATCAATGGAGTCCTCCCAACTAGCCCATACTCCACCGACCTTCTTGAAGTAGTAATCAAACACAGTATCTCTCTCAGGGAAGAGGTTAGCCTACACATGAAGAGACAAGCTAGCTAGCCTGCAGAGCATACTCCTTTACATACCTTGCCGAGTTTAAATGACTTGGGTCTAGGATGGTCCTGGTCAGTTCCTGAGATAATGTTTCTATAGAACACATCAAACTTCTTCCTAGAGTCCCCGGTCATTGTGCCGCCAATAGTCCAGACCAATGAGAACAGGAAGAGGCACTGTAGCCATAGCGATATCTGCATCTGTGTCATGCCTCCCTCCTCATTCCTGATCTCGTCCATTAGACTAGAGTATAGCTTCATGAGGGACACAGTGAGATGGATACCAGACGTCGCTATGAACAACTGGCACTCATGACGTATGAAGTCTGCATGTACAATAGTGCATGAGAGTAGTGTGTACTGTAGGAGACCAGCTGACCTAGACATGGGTCCACTAGCCATTCAAACATGTCCCTTATCATCTGACGATTCTCATCATTGATAGTGTCCGGTAGTGTGTTCATATATGACTCAAATGATGGACGCCAACCAAGCTATACAGTGATAGTGTGAGGATGTGAGGGTGTGATAGTGATAGTGTGAGGGTGTGATAGTGTGATGGTTGTGAGGGTGTGTGACATGTGATGGTGTGATGGTATATCGTACCTGGTGTGGCTCCATGTATATCATACCACACCTACTAACAGTAGCTGGTGATGCTACCTCTAGATCCTCTGGTTCAAAGATCAGGTTCTGCTTGTTACTCATCTGAATGATCTCACCGCTCATCAGACACAGCTATAGACAGAGAGGAAGGGAGAGTGAGAGGGAGAGTGTATTACTGTACTCACCTTCTTGTTATCATCTAGTACAGTGTTCATGCTCTCAATCCATATAGCATCTACTGGTCCATCAAACACGATCCATTTCCTATTATCATCAGTAGCTGCAGCCTGTTCTCTGAATGAGTTAGCTAGTACACCATCAGACCACTCGTGTGATATAGGATCAAATGATCCATATAGCTGTCCCATTGTGATGCTCTTGGGGTTAATAATCTTATAGTCCACTTTATACTCCTCTAACAGTCCACTAGTCTGTAGATCACCCAGTGCAGCAGCTAGTACCTGCCAGGCACTGCTCTTACCACCTAGTGGCTCACCCACCACCATGAAGCCGTGTCGCACTAACATCATCTCATATATCTACAGTAGCACGAGTGATGAGTGAGTGATGATGTGTGTGTGTGATGGTGTGTGTGTGTGTGTGTGTGTGTGTGTGTGCGTGTGTGAGTGTGTGTGTGTGTGTGTGTGTGTGTGTGTGTGTGTGTGTGTGTGTGTGTGTGTGATGGTGTGTGTGTGTGAGTGTGTGTGTGTGTGTACCTGTATAATCTTCATGATAAACCATGGTACTGGTTGCAATCCCTTGCGTGCAATGCTATCGCACAGTGCATCAGTCAGACTCTCGTAGTCTGGTTTAGGCAGTACCACACCAGGGAACAAGTCACTAGTGATACCCTCAAACAATGGCAGATCGTGTGCAAGGAACTTGGGCAGGTTAACATCATTGATAGCTCTCAACAGCAGCACACTCTCATTCTCCTCTGGGTACTTGAGCTTCAGGTTACCAGCTGCAGTCAAGACACTCTTTACAGCTCTCATACCTGAGCAATAATGAGAGGTGTGCTATACTGTTAGTAGTGAGGTATAGTTACCGTAGTCATAGTGATGCTGTGATGACAGTTGCTCAGAACACAGTCGATAGGTAGCTACTATTTTAGCTGCCAGACTACGAGCATCCACAAACCCCATGGAGTAGAGCATGATCTCACCAATCAGAGCGTAGTCCGGTACCATCATAGCAACAGTACGGAAGAGCACCTACACACACAGTGACACAGCTCTATAATAGACTAGATAAGGTACATGTACCTTGAGGTTATCAGGTAGCTCTTGTCTGCCAGCATATCCTGGGTTCATTGTGATGAATACTGTACATGATGTGTCTATTGATATCTCTGTTCCTTCAAATATGAATTTCTTGAGGTTCATCACTACAGCTTGCTGGATGCTCAAGATCTGCTGAGCTATCACTGATAGTACCTAGACATGGGGAGAGAGAGAGAGTGAAGTGATGGCAGCCATTACTAGCTGACAGTACCTCTAGCTCTATTCTATTGAACTCATCAAAGCAGGCCCATGCTCCAGCTTGTGCTAGTCCCTTGAAGAACTTGCCCATTGCTTTATAGTCCAACCCATCAGAGCAGTTGAATACCACACACTGTTTGGCCATTGCTTTGGCTAGATCCTTACATGTCTCTGTCTTGCCTGTACCAGCCGGACCCTCTGGAGCTCCGCCCAGGTGGAGCTTGAGGGCTCCTACTAGCGTATGATAGCATCGATCCGTTAGTGGAGTGATGACCAGTCGACCAGTGTTCCCCAGATACTCATAACCATATGGCACCTCAGTAGTGATCATTCTAACCACCACACCTCCATCCTCAAAATAGTATCGTAACTGACTCATCCACTTGAAGTTAGTAGGTGACGATATCTGTTCCTTACATAGCTTAGCTATCACATCACGAGCTATAATATGATAGAGATACACTATCACACTATCACACCATCACACTATCACACACTCACACTATCACACCATCACACCATCACACTATCACACTATCACACCATCACACCATCACACTATCACACTATCACACTATCACACCATCACACTATCACACTATCACACCATCACACTATCACACTATCACACTATCACACCATCACACTATCACACTATCACACCATCACACTATCACACCCTCACACCATCACACTCACCATGTACATCAATCACAATCAATGCTCCTAATGCAATACGTGACATCATGGATAGCTTTCCTCTCACCATTGCAACTACCTTATGGATATCATCATTGCTCTTAGATAGAAAGTCCTACAGCAGCACAGCACAGCACAGCATGGTGATACTCTACATCATATAGTAGTGGTATATACCTTTAGTGTTCCTGATTGTATAGCTTCAGTAGCTAGTGTGGTCCAGTATATAGAGGAGCCTGCTATCACTACCTGGCCTGGCCACTCCAGTACCCATTGCTCACGTGGCTTGGCTGTATAAGCAGCCACTGAACGAGCTGTCACATCTCTCAAGCTCTGTATCATGGTCTGCTGTACCTGCAGTAGCCATTTCTCTACCATACCCTGTGGAGGGTGGCCAGGTGAGTAGGATCATGAGGGTCATACAGTGCACATACCCTAGCCTCAGCTGGTACGATGGTCTGTGAGAATGGTACCTCTTCCTTCTCACTACTGACCATACCAACCACCTCTTGGTTCTCTGTGAACTTGAGTTTAGCAATACCCTCAAAGCACTTCTTGAGATGAGGCTGCACTCTGAGAGGGTCTTTGGTCTCTGACAGGATCTCCAGTAGCTCATCATTGGACAAGAAGAAGAACCTGTAATATTACATTATAATGCACTGTAACATGGTGTGACTCACCTTGGGAAGTACAGTCTCTTCTTCTCCAGATAATCATTGAGTCCTTTCTGTATCTCTTCCAATAGTTGGTTAGACTCTCTTAGCTTCTCTAACATGTTAGGCTGATCAGTGACTACTAGTGCATGGCAGTCCTTCACCTAGTCATGAGTCAGTGAGTGAGTGAGTGAGTGAGTGAGTGAGTGAGTGAGTGAGTGAGTGAGTGAGTGAGTGAGTGAGTGAACTATGTTATAGTGTGTGACACATACTGATTCACTCATGATACATGTATGTTAGTGTGTGACACATACTGATTCGCTCATAATCTCTCTCCAGTATTTGTCTATAATACTGAACTTGCGACCCTCCTCTGGCATCTGAGCTATGATGTCCTCAGATGAGAAGATTGGTTCCAGATACAGCCATGTTGCTTGACACTGCATGTACAGTGAGTCAGCTACCTACCTATCTAGCTACAGTATGATTGCATACCTTGAGCCAGTCGTCCAGTATATCTTGTATCAAGACCAGTTTCTCCTCCCATTCCTTGATCTCTGCCTCAAACGGTTTAATGAATGGTGAGCCCCTCATGGTCTGGGTCTTCACGATATGATCGTCCAACAATATCTGAACATCATCCACAGCTGATAATATAGACAGACCCTGCGGCACAAAGATATGTCATGTGACAATCATGTGATAGTCAGGTGTACTTACAGTGTCTCTGTAAGGAATGAAGTTGAACATTGTGTCCTGCCATTCTGATTTCATCTTCTCCATCGCCTTCTCTAGTGAGTACTCCTTGCTGGCTGATGCTCCTATCTCCTCTAACCTACGGTAGCAGCACCATTAGCTGTACATGATGATAGTAGTACTACTGACTTATCAAGATGCTTCTGTAGACCATAATCCACTAGTGTCTTGAGTGGTGTGGTTGGTTCTGGCTTCAGTCCAAACCCCACTACCTCACTCATCTGTAGCGATCGAGGTGATCTTCATCATCAATAGGCTAGCTATAGTGTGGCACACCTTGTCCCAATGGCGGTCTCTTATACCTGGATTACAGAATACTTGCAGTAGTGGTAGATTGGTCTTGAACTTGTCCAGCCGACTCTTGATCACCTCCCCAAGACGCTTTGGATTAGGAAGGTCAGTGAATGTTCTGGTGAGCTTGTGCATGGTACGCCACATCATCCCCACATCCTCCTCCACCACCTCAGCATCGAGATCCATGAATGGACCTACATGTATCAGTCATTGATAGCAACAATATATTTACACTAACCATTAATCCATCGATCGTGTTTATGATGAAAGTCCTGAGCAGTGTGCCATAGCTTATCATATGGCTCTTTCTGACTAGTGACTGCTTGTATCTGAGGGAATGGTGTAGGGTTCCACTCCAGTAGCTCCTCTTCATTATTCAGACTCTATACAGCAACATTAGTCAAAGGAAGGAGTGGGGTATGATCTATTCACCATTGCTGTCTTGTTAGCTTCTTCTAGCTTATGTGACAACCCGTCAAGATGAGACACCATCTTCTCTATCTCTTCAACATTCTTAGGTACCTGCACGAACAGTGATCAATGTGTGTCACTGATCAATGTGTGTCACTGATCATGATCAATGTGTGTCACTGATCGACGTGTGTCACTGATCGACGTGTGTCACTGATCAATGTGTGTCACTGATCAACGTGTGTCACTGATCAACGTGTGTCACTGATCAACGTGTGTCACTGATCAACGTGTGTCACTGATCAACGTGTGTCACTGATCAACGTGTGTCACTGATCAATGCATTTTACTCACATCCTTTTCTTTGAGTACATCCACTTCATTCTGATAGGTGGTGAGTAGGTTCTCAAACTCAGCTACCTTCTCTTTCATCTCGGTCTCAGCTCTATCTCTCTTGGATGTTAGTCTCTTCATACTCACTTCAAATATTGGATCCATCTTAGCCGGCCAGTTGAATGTCTGACTGTTCAGTCTAATATCCTCCTCTGTTATAGTATTGACAGAGCTGACATGGCAGATTAGCTAGTGTACCTGCTAGCGAGGCATATTTGAGGAGGAACAGTAGTCTCTCTCCGGCTTGCTGCACCTCTCCCTTCATATTATATACTGTCTCATCTCTCGACTATACATGTAGACCATGTTAGTAGTATCTACAGTGGTAGTAGGAGGAGGAGCTTACCTTGAAGAAGTACTGAGTGAGCTGTACAAGGTCGTCAGTAGTCTGAGGTGTCTCACACACTTTACTGGACATTTCATCATAGCGATGACATAGACTATAGTGAGAGAGAAGCAGAACTACATGTAGAGTGTGAGTGGTAGTGACATACTCTCTATTGAGATCTCTGTTATGGTTGACTAGATATCGAGTCAGTCTATCAGCTAGTTCATCCGCCTGCACCGCTAGCTGTAGATTGACCTGCTCGGTGCCTAGGGAGATCATGTGGATCCATGCACTCCTCCTCAACACCCTGAGAGTGTTACTGGTATCGCGCAGCTCATCAATACGCTATGGGAGAGGGTATGCTGTGAGCCGTGTAGCTGGGGCCAGTACCTTGCTGAATGCTGACAGTGTATGTTCTTCCTTCAGAAAATCATTTATCTCTAGACTAGCTGTGCCGTCCAGCAGTGGTTGATACTGTTTGTAGGTCTTATAGTACCTGTACATAATAGCAGCCATAGTGACAGACAGCAATGTGATGATGGTACTAACATACTTCATTGGTCCAGAACGATTGATCTTGAGCAAATGAGCAGCTTGTCGTCGTGCTAGCAGTACTTTCTCATCAATATTATCCATAGCAGGTAGTGTCATGGCGTGTCCTTGAAGATCAGGGAATAACACATGCTCCACCTAATGAGAGAAGTGTACGAGTGAGTGAGGGAGAGAGAGAGAGTGAGTATGCGAGTGAGTGACAAAGGAAGCGAGTGAGTAAGCTAGCAAGCAGTATGCACACTGTATGTACCCTGGGTAGGTCCTGTCCGCTCTCTACGATGACAGTGACTAATCTATTGAGCATTCCCTCTAGTTCATTGAGAGGTGGATCAAACAGTATCTCAGTTCCCTTCACTATCAGCTCCAGATGGAACGCCTAATGAACAATAATGACGTACTACACTATCACACACACACACACACTCACTGGTCTAGTGACAAACATCAGGTCATGGAACTCTTCAGTGAAATTGCTGCCTGACTGTGTACAAGATGTTAGCATAATTATTAGCTAGAACACACACACACACGCACGCACACACACACGCACACTCACACACACTCACACACACACACACACACGTACACGCATACACATGTACCTCGTATATCTGTAGGAAACTAATGAACTCGTCCAATGAGTTCTCCATGGCTTCTCTGAGCTGCCTGCTCATCAGTGTGCTAGCTGTGTTGAAGAAGTGCTCTGCTAGTACAGCTCTGTGTGTGTGTGATGATGGTATCAGGTGAGCCCAGCTGGTCTTGTGGCTCCTGAACACCTCACCACACTCTGTTAACCACCTATACACCAGTATCATTCTAGCATGAGAGGTACATGTAGGACTCACTCAATCGCTAGTCTAGTACGAGCTGCTTCACACTGCTCTCTCACTATCCTCTCAAAATGACCAGGATCTATCGGTAGCTCTACTTTTTTAGAATCAGGATCTATCGGTAGCTTTGCTTTATCAGGACCAGCTGGATCAGCCAGTAGCTTTAATTTATCAGGATTACATAGTATATCCTTTGACACAAACCGCACATCACAATACCTGTAATTATAACACACATCATACTATCACCCTACCACACTGGTATACCATCACACGTCACACTATCACACATCACCACCATCACACATCACCACCATCACACTATCACACACACCATCACACATCACACAGGTATATCATCACACCATCACACATCACACTGGTATATCATCACACCATCACACATCACACTGGTATATCATCACACCATCACACATCACACTGGTATACCATCACACCATCACACATCACACTGGTATATCATCACACCATCACACATCACACTGGTATATCATCACACCATCACACATCACACTGGTATATCATCACACCATCACACATCACACTGGTATATCATCACACTATCACACTGGTATATCATCACACCATCACACATCACACTGGTATATCATCACACCATCACACATCACACTGGTATATCATCACACCATCACACATCACACAGGTATATCATCACACTATCACACATCACACTGGTATATCATCACACCATCACACATCACACTGGTATATCATCACACCATCACACATCACACTGGTATATCATCACACCATCACACATCACACTGGTATATCATCACACCATCACACATCACACTGGTATATCATCACACCATCACACATCACACAGGTATATCATCACACTATCACACATCACACTGGTATATCATCACACCATCACACATCACACTGGTATATCATCACACCATCACACATCACACTGGTATATCATCACACCATCACACATCACACTGGTATATCATCACACCATCACACATCACACTGGTATATCATCATACCATCACACATCACACTGGTATATCATCATACCATCACACATCACACTGGTATACCATCACACCATCACACATCACACAGGTATATCATCACACTATCACACATCACACTGGTATATCATCACACCATCACACATCACACTGGTATACCATCACACCATCACACATCACACAGGTATATCATCACACTATCACACATCACACTGGTATATCATCACACCATCACACATCACACAGGTATATCATCACACTATCACACATCACACTGGTATATCATCACACCATCACACATCACACTGGTATACCATCACACCATCACACATCACACAGGTATATCATCACACTATCACACATCACACTGGTATATCATCACACCATCACACATCACACTGGTATACCATCACACCATCACACATCACACTGGTATATCATCACACCATCACACATCACACTGGTATACCATCACACTATCAGTCACTATCGTAGTAACTCACTTGGTATCCCAGAGGTTCTGTAGCTTGGTCATGATGAGGTTAGTGATGAATAGCTGTACTGTTTGTTCCTCTCTGACCTGTTGGAATGTATCATGCCATGGCAGAGGAGCTCTTATAGTCCTACATGTCACAATAACACGTGCCAGTATCAGTATATTAGCAGCTATCATACCTTCTAGGGAAGGAGTGAGGTATGGCTGCTATCTTAAGCCTCTTTCTCTCTCCAGTATCCATCAATATATAGTCTACTATGGATTTCCTCATGCTGTGTTGGTAGTCCTTGATCACCTCATCCTGGAGATCCTCTCTAAGTTTACTCAGGTCAGGATTATTAACCAGTCCTGATGGTAGCCAGCTCAGGAACTGCCTCATTTGATGCCTTGTCATTGGCTCCAGGTCCTGGGACCCTACCCCATGAGTGAGGTAGTGTGTATAGCGAGCTAGATCCTGCCCATCTGGATGGCCACCTATCCTAGCTGACCACTGCTCCTGTGCCTCAAAAAGAGAGAACTGCTCTGATGGAGTGAGAGGACGAGAGGGAGAGGGAGGGATGCCTGGTCGCTGGTGGGCATGATAACCTGGAGGCCTAGGAGGGGCTTCTACTCTGCCAGCTTGCAGTGCAGTAGCAGCTGCACACAGGTCAAGTACTTTAACTAATACTATAGTATTGTACTACTGACTGAACATGCTGACTGAACATGCTATAGTATTGTACTACTGACTGAACATGCTATAGTATTGTACTACTGACTGAACATGCTATAGTATTGTACTACTGACTGAACATGCTATAGTATTGTACTACTGACTGAACATGCTATAGTATTATACTACTGACTGAAGTATTGTACTACTGACTGAACATGCTATAGTATTGTACTACTGACTGAACATGCTATAGTATTGTACTACTGACTGAACATGCTATAGTATTGTACTACTGACTGAACATGCTATAGTATTGTACTACTGACTGAACATGCTATAGTATTGTACTACTGACTGAACATGCTATAGTATTGTACTACTGACTGAACATGCTATAGTATTGTACTACTGACTGAACATGCTATAGTATTGTACTACTGACTGAACATGCTATAGTATTGTACTAATGACTGAACATGATATAGTATTGTACTACTGACTGAACATGCTATAGTATTATACTACTGACTGAACATGCTATAGTATTGTACTACTGACTGAACATGATATAGTATTGTACTACTGACTGAACATGCTATAGTACATGTATCGACCATGCGTTGGTAGTATAGGATACGTGTTGATCTAGTTCTCTTCCTCAAGGCTCTTAGCTTGAGGTTATTGGCCGCTGGTGAGTAGTTGTTAGCAATGGACTCTGAAGGAGAGCGATGGTACTTCTGTTCCTTGTACGGAGCTGCCTTGGTCCATGACACAGCCTGCATGATGGGCGGGTTCTCCAGGTTACCCAGCACCAACTATATGGAGAGAAGGTCAGTGAGTGAGTGATCAGAGCGACTGATCACCTTGTAGAGAGGAGAGGGTTGTTCATGTGACTCTGGTACAGCAGGAATGGAGGGCAACAAAGAGCGTGCCTTAGCCGCTGGGTTGATGCGCTCCAGCTAATAAATAGAATAATGTTACTGAGTACCGTTCAGCGTGCTAGCTAGCTAGCTGGCTTACCTGCCGATCGGTAACTTGATGAGCTCGAGCATGCTGCTCCATGTTGGAGGAATAATAGGGTTGTCATAGTAACTGGGTGGAGCTAATGCACTATTGTTATGGTGGGCGTCATTTAGAATGTGCCGCCAAAACTCAAGTGCACCAAGAGCTAGCACAGTCCAGTACTGCTGAGCTGCGCTAGACTAGACTGCGAAGAGTAAGCATATGTACGTCATAATGGCTGGCTTTCCCTAGGAACTTATGCAAATGACTGACGCAGCCAGTGAATGTAGCCGAGACGAGAGCTTTAGCTCGATCAGTCTGCACTGGGAAGGAATATGTCCTGCAGTCACATTTGAAGATACTGAGGTATGTTAGTATGATACATGTATATCTGATATGAAATTAAGTTAGAATTAACAAAAGGTTAAACGTTTATTTCTGGTCAGTTTGACCATACATTGGATTCTCAGCTACACGGTTGTCAGCCATGTCAGCACTGCTACAGCTGGCGTACATTGGGTTACCAGTAGCTGTACTCATATCAGCTGTGCATGGCTCCTCTTCATTGCTGCATGCTGCTAGATGTTCACTGCTGCCTGCATACAATGGATTAGCAGCCATGTCCTCTTCACTGGCTGACTTATGGCTGTCCGGCTCCTTGCTTTGTGCAGGTGTAGCACTGCCACCACCATACATTGGGTTGTCCACCATGGATTCACTGTGCTCAACTAGCTCTAGCTTGTCCTCTCTGTCGCCAACGACCTCATACAGATTGTCATGACATGATGTCATCTGTACAGCACTAGACACATAATGGTGGGTAGATATGATATAGTAACACATGCAGCTGCATTCACCTGTTGATCTCTTTCTCTGCTGTCTTATCATCATATCTTAACTCACTATTATTATAGTGTATAATTAATAGTCATAGTGCCATATTAGTAGCTAGCACTCACCTGCTGTATAGCATATCATTACCGACAGTCATATACACATCATTGCTAGCTAGTCGCTTCTTTCTGGCTAACAAAGTCCAGATCACAGTGCCAGCCATGATCAGCAATATGACCATCAACACAGCTAGCACAACACCCACTGACACACCCACTGTCTGACCACTGGATAGTCTGTTGACTGGAGGAGAAGAGGCCATTGGTACACGATGTGAGGCCATAGGTACACTAGACGAGGTCATCAAAGCCATTATTGAACTAGATGAAGTCATTTGTAAGGGAGATGAAGCCATTGGTGATGATGTAATTGATAAAGGAGACGAAGTCAGGATCATGCTGCTGAGAGATTGTCCATTAATGGTAATAGTATGGCTAGGAGATGTGACCAGAGGTGGCATCACACTGGTTGATGATAGACTAGAGGAGGACACATTGGCTGCATGGGAACAGATCACACTACACGGCATGATAGCACGTACAGTTAGCACCTTGTGATAGTAGGCATCCAAATAACTGAACATTGAAACAGAAATCGGAAGTAATCAAATTAATGAAATTGTATGTGGCTTCTAACACGTTGAATCTGATGGAAGTATTGGCATGAAGTGGTCTCCAGAATGTAAAAACTGTTGTTTTCTCGTCTGGTGCAATGAATTCCTGTGTGGTGCAGTTATTGCCAAATATTCTATGTTTGCTACATTCATTGATTATGTGTAGGTGACATGATAATGCAGTTTACAGCGGTTTTATTACTTCTTGCACAAGTGAAAAAAGCGTAAAGCATGATTTATACCATATTTGAATGGTATAATAATTATATTACCACTCCCTACATGACTGCTCATACGGTTGACGCTTTTTATGTGCAATAAGTAAAAAAACCACTGTACCAGTTTGCATGTTTGTTACCTATTCCCTTGCAACAATTGGGAACAAATCACTATCACAGCAATTCAAAACACTAGTTCAACACCTAAACAGAGGGTAAACAAAACTCGCTTTGGTAAATCATTGAATTTGTCACTACACAAAGCACATTAATAAACTGTGATTTTGTACAGCTAATTGATTTGATCAGTTAATTGTGACATGTACAGTTGTAATTTTGTGATTTGCTTATTTCGTTACAAAACTTATTAAAGGTAGAGAGATATTCACCAGATGATTCATTTTGTGGGGAAAAATTGATGCTCTAATGAGACTACAGATTACACAAAATGCATGCATAAAGTGCATGCAAAATGCATGCATAAATTTTGTTAGAACCCATCAAAATTAATTAACATGCGATCATTAGAAACCATGAAACATGTGATCATTAGAAACATGTGATCATTAGAACCCATGAAACATGTGATCTTTTACAAAGCACGGCACTGCAATGACTCACAATGGTTCCATTGGGCTGTTGGTATTGTTCAAATACTCCACCAATCTGTGATTGAATAGAGAACTCTGTAACATAGGACAATCCTGCTACTCCACCCCTCCCTGTCATGTGTGTTAGAACCACTGGCTGGGTAAAGGTGAGTACAATATGAGGACCAGAGTTGACTGGTTCAACACTGCACCAGGCATTAGTGCCTGTATCAACCAGGTCACTTGCTGGGTCGTCTCCATTCTGAGAGGATGCTACAATGGATGCTAGTGGGAGGAGAATGCGATCATCAGACAGTCTGATAGAGCTGGAACAAGCTGTGTGAACCAATGAAAACATGTGTGTAGCAATGGAGACAGCATTGTGCTCTTACTAGTGTGCACAGGACAGCCATGTGCCTCTACTCTCATGCAGGCTCTGTCTCCAGTCCATGAGCCTGGAACGACTATTATTCTGATTCTCTCAACTACTATAGGAGCTGGTAGCTCAACTCGTTGCAGGTCAGGATTATCTTGCCTACCGAAGGTCTGAAACAACAAGAGCTCAGTGGTCATGATCATACGTGGTGGTGTGCTGTACATTACTTGCCTTAGCACTGTTGGAGCCCTGGTCAGTGACGTATTGTAGTTGCTGTTGGCCCAGTCTAGCATACTGCACCTGATAGCTACGAACATACTCGTCTGTAAGAATTCCATCCCAGCCAGCAGTGCTCAGCGCTCTGATCTCCACGTCAACACCAAAGCGCACCTCAATCCAGGGCGAGTCGTGGATGGACAGTGGTTCCTCTGTGCACCATGACTTGCCTGAGCCCTGCCTGACTTGATGAGCTGGCTCACTGGTCTCACGATCGGTAAAGAACAGCTGATCTGACACCCGATACTTGTCGCCATCAATCAGCTCGCTGTCACAAGATGCTGCGACGGGAGACACCGTGCCGGTTATTTGCAGGACGTACACAACTCAGCTAGCTCCTTACCAGACTCTGCTGTCTGCCCTAACTGCAGCAAAGCAACGGCGGCTACTAGCTGAATGACGCGGAACAGTTTCATATCTCAACAACAAAACACACACTAGTAGCCACCGACAAGAACTCTTTAGTACTACTGATTAATTGAAGTCGGTTCGTAATAGTTATTTGATCCGTTGTCAGATTCATCAGGTGTTAATGTGGTCTCAGGATAAGCATATTCGTTCTCATGTTGACCGTAGATGGGATTAGAAGCCACATGTAGCGTTGAGTCTGCTCTGTCGATAGGTTCATAGGCTTCACTGCTGCATGTGGTGTGCTCTGGTGTGGTCACCAGTGAGTATGATGGGTTGTTCCTGATCAATGGTTCTTGAGATGTCACTAGCACAGAATCCGCAAGCATTCTGAAAGAAAAAAATAGTTCGTACATGTCAAGTTGCTGCATTGCTATATACCCTTGGTTGTATGCTTTGTTGTAATTCAGAGTGCTGTCTCGCACACTATCCCTGCATGTATTGGGAAGGTGACAAACATGAATAATTGTGGCTATGTAAACAGTAGCATTACTTGTCTGGTTTCGTGTAAAGATCCGTGTTTGTAATCTCCACAATAGTACTTCTCCTTCCTTTATCACTTGTTGCTGGGCTACTAAAACAACACATCAGTTACTCTAGCTACACACCATCTCTCACCTCCTTGTTCTATGAGTCCAATACACAGCCACTAATGCTAATATACTGACTAACAACACTGCAACAAGAGCTAATGGAATGCCAGCTGCCACGCCCACCATCCATGAGCTGCTGCCTGTAGCTTGCAGCACAACAGGGGGTGTTTCACATATTACCATGGAGGGAGTGGGACAGTGTTGTTGTTGGGTAACAGTGACTGGTTCTGGGCAACCGGGAGTAATGGTGGGTTGTGGACTGATATCAGTGGTGACTGGGACAGGTACTGATGTGTTAGGAACTGCATGAACCAGTACAAGACAGTAAATTGCAATTTGTAAACAGACTCTGCAGCACATACCATTGCATCCAATGATATCCAAATGAACGCAGTACTGTTGGAGGGTGGTAACTTTTGCCTCTAATATAGTGTAGCGCAGCTTCTTGGTGATGATTGGTTTAGGGAAGAAGTACTCAACAGGATCAGGTGTGTTCATGATGGTTTCCTACATGATGTGGCACACAGAGTGCTAGTACGTACATGCATGGAGATGCTTACAGGCAGTGTGACTAGACTGGTTCCATTGTAATAGCTAAAGGTGGATCGTCTGATGTACGAATGGTAGTTCTCTCCTAATGTTTCGTACTGAAAACCTCTCGTTATGATACCGTGAATGGCTACAGGTTGTGGAAAGCTGATGTTGACGTAGTTATTCGCTGCAGTTACGATGTTGTCGTATTTACACTCCAGACGAACCAATAGTCCATCATAACTGCTCCTCAAGGCGGACAGTTCTGCGTTGGTGATTCGACTCAGCTGAGGACACGTGGTTGCTGCCGTGAGATAGCAAACTGTAGCGATGAACAGTAGCTGCAGTATTAACAGACGCGGCATCATGCTGGCTTGTTAGGCCTCGGTCACACTGCGACTAATTTGACGATAACGGCAGGAACGGGCCGCATGCACGGAAAGCATGCAGTCACTACATGTACCGTAGTCATGGCTAGCATAGCTACGTGTTTTGTCTAGTCTAGTTGTTTTGCCCACTATGCCGAGCAATCTTGGACAACGAACATCTAACATTGTTCGTGGGATCTCACTTGCCTCGGCATACAATCCTGTTGCTCAAGTCTCGGCTCAGTGATTGCGGCCATGCGTCCCAAGTTGTTTGAAATTGGCTGCGAAACGCTAGGATAAACGACAATGCCGTCGAAGATTAAACAGCTTTGGGTGAACTGAGAAACACGGCCACTAGCTAGCTAGATCTATCGATCGATCGAGTACGCCATCATACCACGCCCCCACGAAGGTGAAATTTTCCGGATATCTCTGTCATAAATGCTATCGTGGTATTGACGTATCGCAGACGCTGTCGCTGGAGAACAAGCCACGTGAACGACTACTGCACGACATCGACAGCGACTGAGATCGGGACAACACACGATGAGCCTAAGGCCAAAGCAAGCTAAGCGTACCAGGACCCGATGGGATCCCGAAGCGGAGAGAAGACTGATTGAGATATGGGCAGATGTACTAGTAGAGACGGACGGGCTGATGCTGACAAGGAAGAAGAAAGAGATGCAGGCAACAACGAGGCTAAACGAGTTGTTAACAGAAGCGGAGTCGAATTATGCAGTAAAAGATGTGCACAACAAGATAGACTCTATCCTTCGAAAAGGGAAGCAGTTCTACTCAACTTATCGGAGGACTGGGAAAAAGTTGGATGACCAAGACATTGAACTCGACCTGGAAGCTGCTAAATCAGTCTGGCCCAACTTTGGTGTATTCTACCACTGCTTTAAGAACCATCCATCTCTTGGAGCATCCACATCAGTTGAGGATACCATCTCTCTTCAGACATCTTCTGCAGCAACACCAGAGTCTTCATCATCAACACCTTCCTCATCATCTACACCAACATTATCTTCGTCATCAACACCTTCTTCGTCATCAGCACCTTCACCTGCTACACCAGCAACTCCAGAGTCACCAGGAGATAGGTACATATTGTGCTCTGAAGATGAAGATGATGATGTAGATTCTGATAACGAGTTTGTTTTGCCTCCTGTGGAGAAGAAGAAAAAGGGAAAGGTCTCTCGTGCAATTAATAACCAAAAAAGTGCTGGATCTCAGTCTCAATTCTTGGCGGCATTCACTGCTATTCAGCAGTCATCACAGGAGTCCCAGATTCAACACGAGAAGAAAATGCAAGAAGAAGCTCTAGAATTTCAAGCGAAGCTTGAACAAGACCGTCTCAGATTTGAATCTGAGACGTCACAACGACTGCAGCAGTCCTCGCAGCTGTTTCAGCAGCAGATGAGTCAGCAAAATCAGATTTTCCAAGCGCAGCTCTTCAAAATGCTGTTTGACCAGAAAAAAGACTAATAATAATTCTAGCTATAATAGCTAGCAGTAGCACTACAAAACGTAATTATCAATTCTGATTTAATAATAACAACAAGTATTATTATTACAATGTTATTGATTATGAGTTACAATTAAGCGAATGTTAGTGAGGAGCAGGGTGGGTGCGATGTACATACTTTGAAAGAGCATCTCTGATTAATGCTGATTGTACACTAGGAGATTGTTGAGATGTAGTTGCTCCACCATCAGTGTATGCACTACTGTTAGGCAACCAAGAACTCTCAAAGGGGCATTGATATCTCTCACAAACATTGTGAAGGGCACAACACACTACCGCAACACGACTAGCAAATGTTGGGTCATTCAGATTGCATCCATCCATTATCTTCCATCTCCCTTTCAAACGCCCAAATGCCTGTTCTACAACACGACGGGTACGAATTAAAGCATAGTTGAAGCTCCGTTTACGACGACTTAGTCTACCATGAGATTCATCGAAACACTTCATAACACTACTGGAAAGACGGAACGCTGAGTCTGCAACTATGTAGGGCTGTACATCTACTCCTTCTATTCTTTTGGGATCATTATTGAGCCATTCTTTGTCTCGTATCTTCTTGCCGAGTAAGCAGTGCCTGAAGGTATATGAATCTCCTACAGAGCCTGGTCTACCAGAATTAACATAAGTGAACACCCCACGAGCATCAACACAACCTAGTACAATGATGGCAGTGAAGCGTTTGTAACAGTAGTATGTGTCACCAAATACCGATGGCTTCCGTATCCTCATGAATGTTCCATCCAGTGCACCAGCGCAAAGAGGCAACCCACACAGAGACTTAAAATCGTACATAACCTGGTCAAACTCAGAACCAGTGGGGAGTCTAATTGATTCAGGTACAAGTTCTTTATGCAATACAGTGATCCCTTCATGTACAATTGCTATAGCAGTAGACTTAGCAATAGCATACAATGCTGCCAATTGTGTAAAGGTAAGACAATGAGCCATCCAGTGTATGACTATTGCAAGCCTTTTTGGGTAGGGAATAGGTTGGCGCAGCCGAGTTGTTTGCTTTTTTAGCATTTTTCCATACCTCTCACAAAGAAACTGAAATGTCCCCTTGGTCATTCTGTAATGGTTGATGTACTGTGCTTCTTCATAATCGGGAAATTGCTCTCCCATGTTCACCCAGTTCCACTTCACTTCATTCTCCCAAAATCCTTTACCTCTTGGTGCTGCCCAAAAACGCCGTGGGCTTCGAAAAGAACTGACCAACTTTTGAAACTCAGGCAACAACAGAACGATGAGTCCTGCCGTGTTTCGCCGACGTCGAGCAGCTGAGCCGGAGAGGCGCTTCGGGAGATGGATACGTGTTTTCGAGTGGCTTGAATGCTGTGTTATATCCAGTAGCGAAGCAGTAGAGGACATGACGCATGACACAGTAAACAGCAGCCCGGGATCCATCTTTGAGTTTGAGCGCACGTGTTCGCTAGCACACAAGCGTGCGCGGCGCGCGCGCGAACGTACGTTAACGCCAAAATTGTCGTTGTCGTTATCGCAGTGTGACCGAGCCCTTACTAGTCAGTGCTGCATGCTATAATTATTTGGTATGCAGGCAGCTATTTTAGCTAATCCTGTAAAACTTCTGATGAGTACACGTACATGGAATTAGTTTGTTTAGGAATGGATTTGTGTATCATTATGATGTGATCCAGCCATCATTCAGGCCCGGATTCATTAAAACTGGTGATGTGCATTGATTCTTTTGATCTGGGTTGAAATTTATCAGGTCCAGGCTGGCATTGATCTGATCCGAGCTGTGATTGATCTGATCCGGGTTGTGATTGATCTGATCCGGGCTGTGATTGATCTGATCCGGGTTGTGATTGATCTGATCCGGGCTGCGATTGATCTGATCCGGGCTGTGATTGATCTGATCCGGGTTGTGATTGATCTGATCCGGGCTGCGATTGATCTGATCCGGGCTGTGAATGATCTGATCCGGGCTGTGATTGATCTGATCCGGGTTGTGATTGATCTGATCCGGGTTGTGATTGATATGATCCGGGCTGCGATTGATCTGATCTGGGCTGTGATTGATCTGATCCGGGCTGTGATTGATCTGATCCGGGCTGTGATAGATCTGATCCGGGCTGCGATTGATCTGATCCGGGCTGTGATTGATCTGATCCGGGCTGTGAATGATCTGATCCGGGCTGCAATTCAGTAGATCTATGTGGTAATGATTCTACAGCAGTCCCACTAGCCTGTAACCTATCATCAGCTGGTGCAGGCAGAGATGCATCAGTCTCTAGTGTTAGTGATGCAGGCTCAGACTGTGACAAGAAATCATGAATTGTCTCATAGACAACATTTGGAGGTCTGCATGGTGAGGAATAAATTTCAATGCAGTTATCATGTGTTGAAGTGCTACTATATGTTATGTACCTTTCTGAGTGATCTGTTGCACCATTGTGTATGGCTAGTGGATTAGATACGCCAGGCATCCTATAATAAGAGTATGATAGGATTAGTCAGATCACATTAACCTGAACACCTTTCTGAGTACAGTGGTGTGTTGTTGTACTGGAGTAGTGTAGGACTCTTCTTCATACCAGCTTTGCCTGTAATGGTTCTATAGCAGCAGTAGACCAGTGCTCCTCCTGTCACTATTAGCACTGTTAACAGCACTACTGGAACAGCAATGGCTACTCCTACTAGCTGCTGCTGCTGGGGACTGCAGTAAGCAGTCTCTATAATAACATGCTCTGTTACTGTGATAGTCACTTGATCTGGTGCAGGCAATGATCTTTCACCATCGTATGAGCTAGTGCTCAAATGTGATGCTGCATTGTCAACTGATGATACACACGTTAGCACTGCATGAACCAATTGAAAACCCCAAATAGTCAACATTAACATAATTCATTACTTTCACTCATTAGGCATCCTTGAATAGTGAGCTCCCAGCATATGTCACTGTTTTGATCCAACTGTTGTGTCAAGTTGAGGATTTTAAACTGCATCTCAGTAGCTACGACAGCCGGCTCCTCACTGGTTGACTGCTGCATTGCAGCATTATCGATGATCTACGGCAGATAATACATTAGCAGCTATTTGATGCAGTAAAGAGTTATTGCTTACTCCGTAAAACACAGACTTGTCATTGTTGCTGTTTGAGTAGAATACAGAGTATCTCATCACTGCCGAATCGGCACCGTTTTCAATCCGAGATAAAACTACAGGAACGGCGAATGTAACGTTTACGTAACTATCTACAGGAGGCGAATCATTGGAGTTCCAACACCATTCCAGTTCACTCTGCTCGTGAGGATCATCAGCGTCAGTTACAATAGTAACAGTAGAAATGTTTTTATTCAGTGATCTCGTGTGTCTACAGACTAGGCAGAGGATTAGGACGGCGCTATCATCAGATAGTGAGCCGCTACAAATACTCACCAATTATAGACGAGTTCGCCACCACAGAATAAGATAGCAGCGCAACAAGTAGCACAGTCAAACGCTTCATCACAACTATTGAGCTGAGCTGTATTGAAGGCGGGGTGTGTGTTCGGACATGTTTACGGCTCGTTTACTCTACCACTTGTTATGGCGACACTGTGGTTTAATTACAACACTACACATCATGATCGCTTCTTACTAGCATTCCCATACTATTGTCACTTGATACTGGAACATTAGATTGTTCAAACACCAGTTTGTGGTCAGCACTAATGCTGACTTGATGATCAGTGGGACCATGTTCCGTGTCGTGTGCATCATCAGCTACTACATTCTCAGTGATAGTAGCAACTCCACTGGTAGGACTGACTCCACTGGTGGGACCGACTCCACTGGTAGGACCGACTCCACTGGTGGGACCGACTCCACTGGTGGGACCGACTCCACTGGTGGGACCGACTCCACTGGTGGGACCGACTCCACTGGTGGGACCGACTCCACTGGTAGGATCAGCTTTGATTTCAGTATTATGATCTAAAAGGGATGGTCAACATCATGCATTCATGTGTGCACCATCTTGTTTCCTCCATGCACAGACTCGTAAAGTGGTGAGGTATGATGCTTGACTTGTACAGCTGATTGCTGACTGATCATGCTGCCCTCACGCTACCTATCCAATATTATGATCTATAAAGGGATACTGAACATACCGCCGCTAACCTCTCGTAAAGTACACGATTCTCTAGTTGTACTAGAGTTTGTCTCAGTTCATTCTTCCAAATTGACTGATCTGTGTACAAAAACAACACATAATCTCTTTCATGATGAAATTATATAGCATTAAACTTAAGTAAAGTTTTATAAACTCACCTTCTGTTGACCAATGAGTCGATACACAGTATCATAGCTAGCACTATCATGACCACACCCACCAGTAATACTAGTCCAGCCACACCTCCAATGCACTAATTAATGTGGTGCTGGTCAATTGAGCTATCTCGCAAGATGACTGCACTACAGTGACAGTACTGGTGATTGTCAGTAGATATGTCATATTGATATTAGCAGGACAGCTACTAGTAATGTAAGCTATGGTGCTGGTTACTGCAGCACTGATGGTTGGACAAGGACTGGATCAACTGGAGTGTAGTGAGTGTGCTGATTGCATTAGCAGTTTAACAAGCACTAGCTAGTTTGGATAACATCAGATGTAGAAAACAAAACAACCATAGCCTTTCTGTTTTAGGATATCAGTCTGTAAACTGTTCTCCCAAATATGCACTTACTGTTATCAAGAGTACAACCCAGTATAAAGCAAAAGAATGTATCAACACGACCATACTCATTGATTCTAAATTGCAGCTTTCTTGTTGTGATGCATGGCTTCCGTCTCTGATGTATATTCCAAGATGGAGACGTTGCTGTGAAATACTTTCACTATAATACATACCCATTATGCACCTTACCCTGTTGTACAACTACACTCGCTTCTGGCAACAGAGTGTACAAGATTGAGAAGTTTGATCTATAACATCTTCGATAACACGACCGAAAGAACGGATTCCTTCCAACAGAGCTGGCTCTGTAAACATCATGTTGACATAATCGTTCCCGCCTGATAGAGCGATTATGTCAGCGCGTGGCAGCTCACTTAAATTAAATTCTGTCCCACTTGAAGAGCTTGCTATCATCGTGCCGCAATGCATAGCACTATAAGAGAGACTGTAGTAGTGCCGTGCCAAGCTAGCTTTAATTAGCCACACCCAAATTTAACAGCATGTAGTTAATGCTACTAACATAACTGCATGATATTATAATAATCTGATTATTTAGTGTCAGTTGTAGTATTGTTGGAGTGATCCATAGCTCTGTAGCAGTGGTTTGGTGTGGTAACCACATTGGAAGATGACTGACTAGTGTCAACAGCAGCATACTCTGGTGTGTCTACATCACCATATAGTGTGTTGGTTAGAGTGCCGCCTTCTTCATAAGTAGCTGATGATGAACTAATACAGTATAGAGCATATTGAACAACAGCTGAGATAATGATGACTATGCATACTTTATTGTGCTGGTATAAAGAGCATTATTCTCTAGCTTCAGAACGGTCGATGATCTGGTGTTCTTTACTTCCACTGACCTGTTAAGAAAACATCACATGCAATATTTAGGACAAACCAAGCAAGCATGATGCTCACCGTGTCTTCCTTCCAGTGACTAGTGTAACGATGCACAGTATGATAGCTGATATTATCATGACCACACCCACCACTAACACTGCTATTCCACCACCAATAGCGCCGGCAACTTGTGATGACTGCTCCTGCTGTCCTACACTATCACATGATGGCTGTACAGTGACTGTAACCATGGTTGCACGAGGACAAGTAGTCTGTTGCACAGTGCTACTAGGAGCAGGAGTAGTGGAACAAACCGCCACAGGATTGTCCTGTGCAGCTGTAGAACAGTAGTACAATTATTCATGATGCTATAATGAGTTGCTTACCACTGTCTAGAGTACAACCAATCATTCTGAGTGCCCAGCAAAAGGACATAGCAGTCTGAAATTTATTTACTCTAAACTGAAACTTTATACCAGCCAACGAGTCAACGAATTTGTACTCTTGTCTCCAAGAAATTGCAGTGAAATTCTGGACATTATGTAATGAAGTAAACTTTAAGTGCGATTGAAACTCACTTGAGATGAATACAGCTGTAGAGGTCCATCGATAGTTTTTGAATACAAGATCGTAAAATCCGACACATAATGTTGTACTTGACCGCTGTCGCTGGTAGCACCGCTAGAGAGAAGTCCCTCTAGAACGACTGGCTGACTGAACGTCATGTTCACATAGTTTCCAGTGCCCTCATCAGCGCACCAAAACGCCGTGATTATGTTTTCCAAAGGATACGCATTAGGAACATTATCTCGAAAAGCGGTAATATTTTGCGAGGACGCCAAAAGCGTAGCATTGTTTGATATTATGACAGTGTTATTCCTACGGCATCCTACATATAAGAGATCGAAACAATAAACCAGAGCTGGTCACTTATACACGTTCGTGTATACCGACTTAAGGTAACTCGGGGTATTTTGGAATACTCTTTGGAATTCTTCGCTGGTAAATATGCTGTGTAATGTTTCGGAAACTTTAACCACACAGCAAGCTTCAGCCACCTTCGGACTATGTGCATACTGAGTTTGGTAGCTATCCGTTCTTGCTGTCGTTCTCCAGAGCGGTCAGAGCAAGTGCTACTAGAAAATACGTTATTTAGGGTAATTCGGAATAGTCCGTGTATTTCCCGTGTAACCTGGTTTTTAGTGCAGCCACGAGTGCATGTGACTTCAGCTGTGACTGTGTTCAGCATGATTTCAGGTATTGTACATGTTTGCATGATGATGGAACTGTGATTTGTGCGTTTCTTTCTGTCCTAGGTTGCTCCATAATTCACGCCCCGTGTAGAATGGTTGCTGGGATGTTGTACATCTTGCAGAGGATATTTTGCCACTCCTTGAATATCTTGACAGCTGTTTCAAGCTGCAATATTGTCTGCTTTGCTTTTTGGATTGTTATAAATACGAATTTCAACTCCCCGTACGCCTTTGTTTACAAGTGTTATATGGTTTCTGCATTAAATATTTGTGTTAATGTCTAATAAACTAGCAAACAGAATTTCACCAAATCGCCGTTGTAGAGTCTCTGCTACCTGGTGCACACTTTGATCTTTGTCTAACTTCAAGAGATACCAGTGATCTCAGTACACAGCAAAGTTTCACTAGGTAGCTAGCATGGAGGCGTGGCTAGTCGTGTCAACACTTTCCATTCTTACACCGTGAATGACTGCGTACTGCAGCCAAGCGAGTGCTCGTTGCAGAGCCAACAGATGCACCTACCTCGTGGTGAAATAGTTTATCCAGGCGATCTGTAGTTTTGCAGTAGCTAGGGTCAATACCGGAATCATTCCGAATTACCCGGTATTCCAAAATACCCCGAGTTACCTTACTCATCGTCTGCCCAGTACACATATGTTGGAGATACAACAAACTGGCGCAGAGCAGTTGCACAGTAACAACAGCCTTGGTAGACATCCCCGCGGAATTGGAATTGGGAAACAAGCTGCAGCCACGCCTCCGCTTTCGAGGTTACGTGTGTGACGTAATTGCTATGGTACAGGATAGGATACAATGTAGATGCTACCAATTCTGTTTCACGAATATCTCGAATGGGTTTAGTGCTATTGCTCTCATATTTGTGTTGTTTTTGTCAGTGATCGAGTCAGTAGTCGCAATTGCCCATACTCAAGTCGATCTCTCACTAGAGAATTGAAATCATAGAGAATAAGCGAAAATGTAGTCCTGAAGCCATACGCATAAAGTTGTTACATTTTCTCGGAGACATGCCAAGACCTAGAAATGGTCACATAATTATTACAGATATGCACATAATTATATTATTTTCAAACTAACAGTATCAGGGGCGGGTCACTTGGCATGTCTGCCGATGGCGGACTCGTGGTAGCTATTTCTTCATAAAATAATAATGATGGTGAAATTTGTGGTGAACAAGCCATAGAAACGTAATGCTGGGCTTTGTGAGGGTGCGCCGAAAAGCTACTGGATTTTGTACGTTGTATTTTAGCAGTTTAATTTTAGTGAAGTTATAGTAAGGTCTAGAAAGTATGACACCAAAATGGGCATAATTAGAGCTTATAAAGGTTAAACAGATCACTTAGATGTGAATTTTTTTATACACTACTGATCATGATAATCCAGCACAATGTTTTACTGAATCAAATTATCTACAATGTATGTGCAATTACAGTAATTTTTGATGACAATTGTGTGTTTCAGTCAGAGCTTGTGTCGCAGTTGCAACTATTTCTTTACACTATGATACTCAAGAATTACATGTAACAATAGAGGTGTTTTCTTGTTTTTCAGTCATGCAATTCTCTACCTTCATCAATTGTAAAAACTAAAAGGTAACATAAAACCAATAGAACAAAATAGCAGCCGTGGTCAACGTTTCATAGCATGAATTAATTCACTGACTTTGGATTATACTTGATTTACACATACATTATTAAAATGACATGTGTTCTAGCAGTGTTCTAGTAATCATTATCATCATCATTGTTGTTGTGGAGAGGTTGTTGTTCTTCATCACTTTGTTCAATGATGTTAGTAGGAAGCGGCTGCTTGTTGGAAAACAACTCTTTGAATTTGTTCAAACTCTCATGCACAGCGCAAATACCAAACCACAGTGCAGGTAAGAAGAGCAAGATGGACTGCACAACAAGAGCTACTGTAGAATCTCCAGTGCCGGCCATGCTGAGGTAGTATTGATACATACTGAGAGCGATCACTGCTGCTAGAATAATGAACACTGAGGCATCAAGCTTGTTGTACCATTCTGATTGAGAGGGAGTTCTCTTTGTCACACTACCCACCGACATATCACCCATTTCTTGTCGATTCACTATTTCACTGTGATTATTTCCGTATGGTTGAAACACAGCAAAGAAGCCAGCAGCAGCTAAACATATTACTATCTGAAAGATCAAATGAACCATGGCATTAGGTGAGGCAGCATTATGGCAACAACATTAAGATATGCAGACCAAAGTATGCTCCAGAAACCCAACGATAGTCATGAGGGCTTTGCGAACAGAAGCAGCCTGTGCAACAAGGAAAGTCAATACTGCAAAACTCCATGGCTCGGCTGCATTTTAGTTTGTAGCAATCTCTTGAACGTTTATACGGCTCATGATCTCGATTCGGCTCTTGGTCTCGGTTAGGAAAGCATCTGTTTGTTTCATCTGTTGGGAGGCTCTTGAAGTCTGCTTGAAGGCCACTTAACAAGTGGTGTAGAAATCCATCACTAATATCTGGTGCATAGCGATAACAGAGGTACCATGATCAGATACACACAGCACACAACACCTATCACTAGATAGGGCAAGATATCCTGAGGATACCTTTGGCTACCATCCCAGTACAATACGTACTTGTAGCCAGCCTGTCCATTATAGAGCTGTGCTGGAGTAATGAGCATGCAGGTGGTAATGGCAATCTTCATGTAAGACAGAACAAAGAATGCAGCTATTGTAGAGACGAGGTATTCATTCTTAGAGAAAAATAACCAAACAATAGCTTTCTTGAAACGACTTTCCTTTTGTGGTTGGATAAAGCAACTACAGCTGTTGCAGTGCCACTTATCATAACATTTGTGATAAGGCAATAATAACTAGCAGAGGAATCAAAGCAACACAGTAGTTTAGTGCAATCACCATTGTAACTGGCATGTCATCGTGAAGGCAGAATCCAGCTGACTTGGGCAGGCGTAGTTCCAAGTTCCAAACGTCGTACATTATGAAGTAAAACTTTCTAAGCCAATCTGGATATGGTATTATACCATCTGCATCAACAGTAATCACCGTGGTAACCATTTGAGCAAAAAACACTGGAGCATTGTATTTACCGGAAGAGACAGTGATTCCATATCGATAGATAATGTATAGAACAAGAATAGGAAACAGCAGTTTGTTGAGGATGAAGAAAAGTATACGAAGAGGCAGCGTGTAACTATTGTCATATGGGACACACTCATATTGAACAGCAGCTTAACTAATGATGACTATGCATACTTTATTGTGCTGGTATAAAGAGCATTATTCTCTAGTTTCAGAACGGTCGATGATCTGGTATTCTTTACTTCCACTGACCTGTTAAGAAAACATCACATGCAATATTTAGAAGCAAGAATGATGTATAGCTCACTGTGTCTTCCTTCCAGTGACTAGTGTGACGATGCACAGTATGATAGCTGATATTATCATGACCACACCCACCACTAACACTGCTATTCCACCACCAATAGCACCGGCGACTTGTGATGATTGCTGCTGCTGTCCTACACTATCGCACGATGGCTGTACAGTGACAGTGACCACATGTATTGTTGAAGAAGGATTATTTGTGTGTCTGTCTGCTGTACAATAATACTACTAGTTGCGGTAATCTGTTGCGGCACAGTGATGCTGGTGGAATGAACTGCTGCTGGTGTAGTGGAACAAGCTGCCTCAGGATTATCCTGCACAGCTGTGATATACAGCATTTACATAGCTTAATATAATTTTATTATCATACCGTTCTCCAGTGTACACCCAATAAGTTTCAGTAGCCAGCAAAATAGAGCATTAGTTTCAAATTTGTTCATTCTAAATTGAAACTTTAGTGCAGCAATTGAGTCAACAAATGTATACTGACGTCTTACTGACATTGCAGTAAAATTCTATACAGTGAACACAGCAAAGGAAATTTAAGTGACAACGGATTAATATTTTTCTACTCACTTGAGCTGAATACAGCTGCAAAGGCCCATTGACAGTTTTTGAATACAAAATCGTAAAATCCGACACATAGTGTGGACCGCTGTTGCTGGTAGCACCGCTAGAGATGACACCCTCTAGAATAACTGGCTGACTGAACGTCATGTTCACATAGTTTCCAGTGCCATCGTTATCGCACCAAACAAAACCGCCAGGTGATATCTGGATTATAATTTATTTGCTAAGTTATAAAGGCTGTTGTCATCTCTAAAGGCAGTGACGTTTTGCATGGGCGCCAAAAGAGAAGCGTCCGTTGAAATTACTCTGTTTCTGCGGCATTCTATGAACAAAGCGATGCCTCATGTTAGACCATGCACGAACACTTACTCATCGTCTGCCCAGCACACATCTGTTGGAGAGACAACCAAATGGTGCAGAATAGTAGCAAGGCAACAGCAGGCTTGCATTTGATATACATCCTCGACCTCACAGACTCTGCGCCACGCCCGGCTTTTTATTATTCATATAAAATCGATGAATGGTAATGTGTGCTAGACCCTACACACCCACTCAATAGGCGGGGAGGGGCAGCGGCCAGACTACGCCCGGCTCCGCAGCTTGCAATACAGCATATCGTAACATTATCCATTGTAATGACAATACTTACAAGTACATGCATAATATAGCATTAATCATTGTTTTCATCGTCATCACTGAGAAGAGGGTCTTCATCCCTTCGTTCAATATCATCAGTAAGCTGTTGTTTGTTGAAGAACAGTTTGCTCAAAATAAAATGCACAGCACAAATGCCAAACCACAGTGCAGGTAAGAAGAGCAAGATGGACTGCACAACAAGAGCTTCTGTAGAGTCTTCAGTGCCGGCCATGCTGAGGTAGTATCGATAGATGCTGAGAGCAATCACTGCTGCTAGAATAATGAACACCGAGGCATCGAGCTTGTTGTACCATTCTGATTGAGAGGGCTTTCTCTTTGTCACATTACCTACTGATATATTAGCCATTTCATGTCGATTTGTTGTTTCACCGTGATTATATCCATATGGTTGAAACACAGCAAAGAAGCCAGCAGCAGCTAAACATATTACTATCTGAAAGATCAAATGAACCATGGCATTAGGTGAGGCAGCATATGGCAGCAACATTAAGATACGCAGACCAAAGTATGCTCCAGATACCCAACGATAGTCACGAGGGCTGTGTGAACAGAAGCAGCCTGTGCAACAATTAAAGTCAATACTGCAAAACTCCATGGCTCGGCTGCATTTTAGTTTATAGCAATCTGTTGAACGTTCATACGGCTCATGATCTCGATTCGGCTCTTGATCTCGTCTAGGAAAGCATCTGTTTGTTTCATCTGATGGGAGGCTCTTGAAGTCTGCTTGAAGACCACTTAACAAGTGGTGTAGAAATCCATCACTATCTATATTTGGTGCATAGCGAAGAAAGAGCAAGAACAGAGGCACCATGATGAGGTACACACAGCACACAACACCTATCACTAGATAGGGTAAGATATCATGAGGATACCTCTGGCTACCGTCCCAGTACAATACGTACTTGTAGCCAGCCTGTCCATTATAGAGCTGTGCTGGAGTAATGAGCATGCAAGTGGTAATGGCAATCTTCATGTAGGACAGAACAAAGAATGCGGCTATTGTAGAAACAAGGTATTCATTCTTAGAGAAAAATAACCATATAATAGCTTTCTTGCATCGACTTTCATTTTGTGGTTGGATAAAGCAACTACAGCTGTTGAAGCCATGCCTCTTATCATAGCATTTGTAAACTATTGATAAGGCAATAATAACTAGCAGAGGAATCAAAGCAACACAGTAGTTTAGTGCAATCACCATTGTAACTGGCATGTCATCATGAAGGCAGAACCCAGCTGACTTGGGCAGTCGTAGTTCCAAGTTCCACACATCGTACATCATGAAGTACAACTTTCTAAGCGATTCTGGATATGGTATTATGCCGTCTGCATCAACAGTAATCACCGTGGTAACCATTTGAGCAAAAAACACTGGAGCATTGTATTTACCAGAAGAGACAGTGATTCCATATCGATAGATAATGTATAGAACAAGAATAGGAAACAGCAGTTTGTTGAGGATGAAGAAAAGTATACGAAGAGGCAGCGTGTAACTACTGTCATATGGGACACAGTCAAACAACTCAGAGTTAACAGCAGGACAGGAGCCATTAGCACACTTGCTACAGAGTATGCCACTTCTATTAACAGAATGGCAAAGCATGTCCTGCACCTCTTCAAAGGTCTCAACCGATACTGAACTAGATTGACTCACATGATCATAGGAACACAAGGGACAATGAGCCATTACTACTGTCTTGTTATTGTACGGAGATTGTCCAATCCAATAACCTCGCTGAAATTCAGAGGTTGCAGCCGTGGAATTCGCTCTACACTGTATAAGATTTTCAAAGTCACCTGCTATACACATGCAATCGCCTTTAGGTAGACTAAGGTTGAAACCAGGTGGACACTCCATGAAGGTGATGTCAAGCTGTGCTTCAATAGGATCAGGTGTATTGATGGTTTGTAGTAATACGGTTCCACTGGTCACACTGGGATTAGTCTGATAGAGTAAGATAGCATTGTTGGCAAGATAGTGTGAGTTTTCACCAAGAACCACATCATCAGTCACAGATCGAGCTACAAACACAGTGTAGTCACTCACTGTTCTATTAAGATTATCGTAAGTGTCCAGTTCAAAGTATTTCCAAACCCCAGGCAAGACACTCATCTCAACTACTGGAACGTTCTTGTGAAACCTAGCTGGAGCAGACATGATCTCATCGGAGCAATTGTTGCCACTATAGTTCCAATCCTTCCAACAGAAGACAGACGAGATACCATGGCCATCATCTTGTGAACCATAGGCTCTGTTCCAAAGACATGGCTCTAATGAAGAAGAATAGATCGAGTTGTTCTTACCCATAGCAGTGTTATTTTTGAAGATGAACTGAGCTACCCATTTAGATGGTTCAATCAACTTGTGATAACGAAGAAAACAGTCTCCAGTTGCTACAGAATCTTGACCAGTGAGTGAAGTGGCATATATTGCACCTCCTAAATACTCGGCAGTATTGTTAATGAAGGTCAGGTTTGTCTCTGAATGTATCATTATAAATGCATTACCAAGTAAGGCAATGGCCCCACCCATGTGGGCTTGGTTATTGATGAAAGATGCCACAGTCCTGTAAGCAAAGTATATACCAGTGTTGGCGCCAGCTATTGCTGAATGAAGATTGTTTGTAAAGTTAACACTAGTCTCAAAATGAAGAGGAATTGAGTCAAGATAAATGGTCCCCTTTCCTACTATTAGACGATTGCCATAGATAGTGTTGTGTGGTACACCATTTGATAAGAACTTACAGCTACCTAATACAGGTACAATAATGGTGCCTTCTGCAACACGATGCCACACTGCCATAGTAATGGCCGAACCAACTTGAGCAATATTACTGGTCCAACTAGAATAAGATATTGTCAATTTGTTAGTTGGCGATGATGCGTTTTCTCGAGTTGCCCCCACAAACATCCCGCCACCACTCCTAGAGGCTGTGTTGGATATAAATTGAGTTCCAGCGATTTCCATGTTGTTGTAACTGACATTGAGACCACTGGTAATAAACTCCAGGTTCAGTCTGAGCCCGCCTCCTTGCTGTGTTGCATTGTTAGATACGAATGTACAAAAAAGAAAAGAAACAGAATTATTGTGACAGTTGTCATGAAAATCCACGAAAGCTCCTGCTCCAAAGATAGCTTTGTTGTGAAGAAAATGACAATTAGAGACACTAACTGAAGTATGATTGGTGTGTCCTTTAAAGAAGACAGACAACCCTCCTCCCCGGCCTAACGCTACATGGTCTGATTTACGAGGAACCATAAACACTCGACTCTGATCGTTGGGTGGGAGAGCCTCGTTGTACGAAAAGCTTGAGTTAGAAATATTGAATTTTCCAGCTGTCGTGTATTGGTCCGGTACAGTACTAATGCTCATATTACAGGTATTATTGCCAGGAAGACAGTAAGGGAATTCTATGTACACGCCCCCTCCTACAGTGATGCCACTCTCCCCAGTATTGTTGACAAATGTACATTTATTTATCGAATTATATCCAACAGTGGCAAAAAATTGGACAGCAATGCCTTTGCTGTTGAACACATTGACTCGATCAAGGGTAATGTTAATGCATTGCTGGAAGAACAATGACACTTTGTACTTGGAGAACGCTGCATTGATCCATGAGTTGCTCTCGTGTGTGTAGCCGCACCCGTAGAAAGAGATGTTAGCTATGGTCACGTTAGTTGATTGCAAGAAGGTAAGTCCTGCGCCATCGTCGCAAGTGACGTTCACCTGATCGGCAACTAGTCCGATGATTGCAATGTTACGCACTAACTCGAAAGCAACGGTTGGATCGCAATGTTCCAACATATAACTGCCTGGCTCAAGATAGACCGTCGTGTCGCTGACATTGTGACCGCCCACGAGCGCCATGGTGAGGTTACCACAAGCATACTCACCAGACACACACGCCGTCTCGTTACTGGCTCCCGACATAGTAACATTGATAGTTTTACCACAGCAGAGAGAAGCAATCCACAGCAACGTGATCACAGCATACTGCAGCAGCTGCCTGGTCGCTGCATCATGGCGGAGTGGAGACATGATCGTACATGCAGGCAGCAGCACGATAAATGAGTTCACAGGAGAAACCTGCAGTGAGAAAAAACTACGAGTGGCTAAACGACACTCTTGCGAACGCATGCAGTTACCTGGTCTATCTGCAATAGATAACTTGATCGTCGGGTACACCGGTACAGCAACAATATTATTACTGTATCACAAAATTAATTTTATTTTATCACGATGTTGTTACCGCATGCGCAGTATGCATCAGTGGATGTGTAATTATAATACATAAGTAATTATTAAAATACATTCCAAACACCAGTAATAACAGCATTGCACTGTACACATCTCAATGATCCATCAGTACGAGTGTGTTCTACACATAACATGATGTGCTGGCACGGCAGAGCTATCGCAATACAATCTCTAGTTCCACAGAACCCACACGCTGCTCTGGCGGCACGAGCTACTGTTGGTTGCAAGCTAATGTCATGAGACCCGGCCTCTTCTTCACTTTCAAGATTATTTACTTCAACTGTGAGTGAGACTGGCTGCACCATCTTGGAGCTGTGGTGCTCGAAATGAACTAGAGTTATCTTTTTTTCCATGTTTGCATAAAATGCTACGATTGGTCGATAGGGAGCAGTTTTTAAGCCGGCAAACGCCACGCCCTGATCCTCTCCATTGACGATGTACTGTAGTGCACCATTGTCAAGATCAAGTATGACCTCAACCAGACTACCTTCCATCCAGAACTCAGCAAGACGCTTTGTCATCTCCTTTCCCTGACGATACAACATACCTTGAAATGACCGATACAGGAACATGCTCTCAGATGCATATATATTGCTCTGTGTACTAACATTGACAGGCTCCGATGTGACACCGATACATGTGCTGGCACCTTGGTCCGACTCTAGAATGAATGACCATCGATAGATTCCCGCTGTACATCTGATGTCCAGCAAGCAGTAAGCATTGCCAGAATGAGACTTGTCCCGAGTCACAGAGGTGTCGGTAATGAGCATTGTTCCATAGCTAGTTGAAGAGTCAAATCGAGTAACAAGCAATGAAGCTACAGCTACAGCTGGTGATGCGCTAGGTGCTAGTAGCAATGGCTCACTATGGCTAACAGGTATACTGTCACTAATAAACTCCACTAGTTCAACACTCTTCTCATATGCAGCATAAAATGCGATGGCAGGTTTCACTGGACCTCGTACATTCTCAAAAGCTATGCCGAGTGATACACCGTCTCTGAATATTTCAAGTGTTCCTTTCATTAAATTGAGAAGAAATTCAACTTTGATGGTATGGTTCTGTAACCAGCCAAGTGGCTCTAGTGTCTTGGGTAGTTGGTTCCCATAAGCATACAGAAACCCTCGATATGATCGCCACGACATGAACTGCTTGTGACGATAGATGTGTTTTAGATGATCAGAATAACTATCGGCGATAGAGAACGGCAGCTTCACCAATCCAAGGCACATAGACGACCCTACATCACAATCAACTCTAATAGTCCAACGATGGATACCAGTATCCATTCTACGATTGATAACAGCAAAGCTATTTCCCGTCACGCTAGGTCTACTCAATATTCTACCATCGTTCTTGAATTCCAATTCACCAAATGCCGTCTCTCTTTCAAAAGCCGCTGGTTCAGGCATTACTGGCTGTGATTGGCGTAGTATCTTTATCTGTACTCCTTGACATCCACTGTTGAGGACTCCAACGAGCGGCCATACTTCACTAGGGAGGCCCTGGCTAATCTTCATGGGCAGCATGGTGGGTAGTGAGCCGTGTTTATTGAGCACTGTATACTGCACGACATTATCGGTCATATCTAGCTCCCACATCACCTCTCCTTCATTGTTACATTGTGGTAATGGTGGTGTATCAGCTGCTGCCTTGCCATGCAACGATACCGTCCCTCGTGATATATTGAACAGACAGTAGCGCTCGGATGAGACGAGGTGGGGCGCTGAGCAGGTGTGCTCACCGGACTGGTCACTAAACCCTACTACCACGTCACTATCCTCTCCACACGTCACAAGTAGCCTCATTCTGAGCGTGCTGGCACACTGCTTGTGCAGCTGTCTGTTCAAATACGATACTTTGTCTCTAGTATTTGGCGGAAAATTGACTGATTGATAAAGATCAGTGAACACTAGTCCATCAGAGTGCCTGGTTGAGTCGAAGTGTGTTCCTGGAGCTTCACCAAGCTCATTGGGTCCCTGTGAAGATGATGATGTAGCAGCACCCATTGTTGCCTATATATCATCAACCATCAACTATTATACATCATATTTATGAATAATAATAGCTACCTTGTCACTGTGGTAGGCTGCAGCACTACTGACCTCTTTGATAGCTCGGTGCCACTGCCTCCTACTTTTGAGCTGGAGTAGGCGGGGTCATGAGTGACCCCGCCTCCATCATGGCTGCTAGCTCAAGAGCAGTATGGCAGCCTCTTGCTATGGCGCTAGTCTCCTCTGGTAGCCGAGGGAAC
>OZ024787.1:2500-81263 GCA_964017065.1 Haliclona indistincta | reverse complement strand
TAGTAGCTAGTGATCATCATGTTAGTATCATGGTCTAGTGGCTAGTGATCATCATGTTAGTATCGTGGTCTAGTAGCTAGTGATCATCATGTTAGTATCATGGTCTAGTAGCTAGTGATCATCATGTTAGTATCATGGTCTAGTAGCTAGTGATCATCATGTTAGTATCATGGTCTAGTAGCTAGTGATCATCATGTTAGTATCATGGTCTAGTAGCTAGTGATCATCATGTTAGTATCATGGTCTAGTAGCTAGTGATCATCATGTTAGTATCATGGTCTAGTAGCTAGTGATCATCATGTTAGTATCATGGTCTAGTGGCTAGTGATCATCATGTTAGTATCGTGGTCTAGTAGCTAGTGATCATCATGTTAGTATCATGGTCTAGTAGCTAGTGATCATCATGTTAGTATCGTGGTCTAGTAGCTAGTGATCATCATGTTAGTATCATGGTCTAGTAGCTAGTGATCATCATGTTAGTATCGTGGTCTAGTAGCTAGTGATCATCATGTTAGTATCATGGTCTAGTAGCTAGTGATCATCATGTTAGTATCATGGTCTAGTAGCTAGTGATCATCATGTTAGTATCATGGTCTAGTAGCTAGTGATCATCATGTTAGTATCATGGTCTAGTAGCTAGTGATCATCATGTTAGTATCATGGTCTAGTAGCTAGTGATCATCATGTTAGTATCATGGTCTAGTAGCTAGTGATCATCATGTTAGTATCATGGTCTAGTGGCTAGTGATCATCATGTTAGTATCATGGTCTAGTAGCTAGTGATCATCATGTTAGTATCATGGTCTAGTAGCTAGTGATCATCATGTTAGTATCACGGTCTAGTAGCTAGTGATCATCATGTTAGTATCATGGTCTAGTAGCTAGTGATCATCATGTTAGTATCATGGTCTAGTGATCATCATGTTAGTATCATGGTCTAGTAGCTAGTGATCATCATGTTAGTATCATGGTCTAGTAGCTAGTGATCATCATGTTAGTATCATGGTCTAGTAGCTAGTGATCATCATGTTAGTATCATGGTCTAGTAGCTAGTGATCATCATGTTAGTATCATGGTCTAGTAGCTAGTGATCATCATGTTAGTATCATGGTCTAGTGGCTAGTGATCATCATGTTAGTATCATGGTCTAGTAGCTAGTGATCATCATGTTAGTATCATGGTCTAGTAGCTAGTGATCATCATGTTAGTATCACGGTCTAGTAGCTAGTGATCATCATGTTAGTATCATGGTCTAGTAGCTAGTGATCATCATGTTAGTATCATGGTCTAGTGATCATCATGTTAGTATCATGGTCTAGTAGCTAGTGATCATCATGTTAGTATCATGGTCTAGTGATCATCATGTTAGTATCATGGTCTAGTAGCTAGTGATCATCATGTTAGTATCATGGTCTAGTAGCTAGTGATCATCATGTTAGTATCATGGTCTAGTAGCTAGTGATCCTCATGTTAGTATCATGGTCTAGTAGCTAGTGATCATCATGTTAGTATCATGGTCTAGTGGCTAGTGATCATCATGTTAGTATCATGGTCTAGTAGCTAGTGATCATCATGTTAGTATCATGGTCTAGTAGCTAGTGATCATCATGTTAGTATCGTGGTCTAGTCTACAGGCTGGCGATCCTCACGTTCATACGTATCTCAATGGTTGGTCAGAGGTCAGTTTCCGGATCACTACATGTTGCCATGGCAACAATCCGACAGTGTGCAAGAGAACATTGGATCCTCAAGTGAAGTAAGTCCACCTCATCAATCAATCACTCATCAATCAATCACTATTATCATGATACAGACCATATATTGCTCTGCTACTAGTGAAGTGTGTTAGTGAGATTAACCAATGTCTCCCGTCATGCTGTAACCCATCGTTACATCGATTCCTGTCAGCATTATCTCCTATCAAGAAGTACGTACCTCTCTCTCTCTCTCCCTCCCTCCCTCCCTCCCTCTCTCTCTCTCTCTCTCTCTCTCTCTCTCTCCCTCTCTCTCTCTCTCTCTCTCTCTCTCTCTCTCTCTCTCTCTCTCTCTCTCTCTCTCCCTCTCTCCCTCCTCCTCCCTCCCTCCCTCCCTCCCTCCCTCCCTCCCTCCCTCCCTCCCTCCCTCCCTCCCTCCCTCCCTCCCTCTCTCTCTCTCTCTCTCTCTCTCTCTCTCCCGCTCTCTCATCTTGTTCTCTAGTCTCCAGCAGGTATCACTGGATGCTGATATACCTCTCCATCAGTCTCTACAGTATGCTGCTCATCTAGTCTACTGGGGCTGTGCTATGACTGTATATCCATTATCAGAGACTAATGTGTACGTGACTAGTGCAATGGCTGATACTGTCAGGTGACCACTAGCTCACTCACTCCCTCCCTCACTCCCTCATTCCCTCCCTCACTCCCTCACTCCTTCATTCCCTCCCTCACTCACTCACTCACTCACTCATTCCCTCCCTCCCTCACTCACTCATTCCCTCATTCCCTCACTCACTCATTCCCTCACTCACTCACTCACTCACTCACTCACTCACTCACTCACTCACTCACTCACTCACTCACTCACTCACTCACTCACTCACTCACTCACTCATTCCCTCACTCATTCCCTCACTCACTCACTCACTCCCTCACACTCACTCCCTCATTCCCTCCCTCCCTCACTCACTCATTTCCTCATTCCCTCACTCACTCAGTCCCTCACTCACTCACTCCCTCACACTCATTCCCTCCCTCATTCCCTCACTCACTCACTCACTCCCTCACACTCACTCCCTCATTCCCTCATTCCCTCACTCACTCACTCATTCCCTCCCTCATTCCCTCCCTCATTCCCTCCCTCATTCCCTCCCTCATTCCCTCCCTCATTCCCTCACTCACTCACTCACTCACTCACTCACTCACTCACTCACTCACTCACTCACTCACTCACTCGCTCACTCATTCCCTCCCTCATTCCCTCCCTCATTCCCTCCCTCATTCCCTCACTCATTCCCTCCCTCATTCCCTCCCTCATTCCCTCACTCACTCACTCACTCACTCACTCGCTCACTCATTCCCTCCCTCCCTCTCTCACTCGATCATATTCATCATGTAGAGGATCTAAGCTCTATACTGAGTTCAATAGTGAGTTTCATGACGTGTTGCCATCGTTGCTAGAGCACTTCTCAACACCAGTGCAACTAAGAGATATGGTTGATGAATACCCTAATGAGGTAACCAGCTCTGTTATTATTATCACTAATGACACCACTCACAGCAGCTGATCCCACTGGTTGCCTGGTTACTACAGCACCATCAGATAGAGCAGGTATTGTACACATGATGTCATTATGTGCTAACCATGATGACATTATGATAGCTCCATACTTATATCTACATTGTGAGACCATTGTCCCAGCCACTCTCACGATCAGCATTCTCATCCCCCCGTCCATCACTCACTCCCTCATCCCTCTCACTGGACAACAGCGACCAACCAATTACTAGGACAGATACCAGTACCACTAGGACAGATACCAGTACCACTAGGACTGATACCAGTACCACTAGGACAGATACCAGGACTGATACCAATGCCACTAGGACTGCTGTTAGGACAGATACTAGTACCACTAGGACAGATACCAGTACCACTAAGACTGATACCAGTACCAGCCTCACAGGTGCGATGACATGTTACTTGACCTCATTGTTGTGTGTGTGTGTATTAGCTGACATGTTAGAGTATTTGACAAGAGAAGAGGTAGGTTGGGTACTGGATACTAACAGTAGTGATGAAGATCTAGCTCTGTTTGCAAGGTAAGCAGCTAGCTAGCTGTGCCTCACTCATTGAGTATTCTTCTGTAGCTTGTGTCAATATTTTCATGGCAGCCATCATGTTGAAGAGGTCATGATGATTGAGAACATCACTCGATCACAACTACTAACATTGATTGACAAGTTTAGCGAAATATTAGTCACATGCTCATTACCAGAAAACAATAATATTATTGAAACTTAATACATTTCTGAAATTATTTTCTTATAAACTGTCCTGTCTCTACTAATACTTATGTTAGTATAAGCGACTGCTAATGATCATTGGTCATCCTCATTGGTTGGAGGCGTGGCTGCAGTAAATGGCTCACTAGCGGTACGTCGAGCAGCAGGCTCACTAGCGGTGTGCCGAGCAGCTGGGTCAATCACTTGAGGTGTACTGAAGTGCTGCGTTGAACTATGCTGTGTGTGTGTTAGAGAGAGGAAGAGAGAGAGAGATAAGAGAGTGACATACTACAGCAGTAACTATAGCCATGCTGTGTGTGTTAGAGAGACACTACAGCAGTAACTATAGTGGACCTAGCCATGCTGTGTGTGTTAGAGAGACACTACAGCAGTAACTATAGTGGACCTAGCCATGCTGTGTGTGTTAGAGGGACACTACAGCAGTAACTATAGTGGACCTAGCCATGCTGTGTGTGTTAGAGAGACACTACAGCAGTAACTATAGTGGACCTAGCCATGCTGTTCATAACTTCATACATACCCTCAAATTGAAGAGTCCTTCTGATAGCTCATCAGACATGTCTCTGCGCCGAGAAACAGCTTTCTTCTGTTTAGACTGCAGAGACAGAATGAGTACAACACAATATGGAGAGTGTCTACCTTGGGAGCTAGTAGCTGAGCTAGCTTGGATGGAGTAGAGCGTGTTTTCCTGCGATCAGTTATTGATAATCGTGATATGGATGACTGTACATCATACTCCTCTGGTTCCTCGTCACTGACATTGTGTCCATACATATCTTGCTCTCTCTAACACACAGACACCATATAATGATGATCAGGTCTAATACAATACACTCACTGCTTGCATGCGGTGCAATGCATTCTCTATTGGAGTCACATTCTCACAAAAGTTGGTATACTCCCATCTCTTCTGAGTGCTACTACGACTATACAGCAACATGATACTGTCAGTAACTGCAGCTAGCTTGCACCATACCTCTGCGTGTGGATCATGCGCTGTGCTTGAAGACTCTTCACTCTAGCAGTAGTGAACTCTCCCTCCATTGCTAGCGATGCAGTTTGCTTAGCAATATGGCTACCAATGACACCGACCACCATATCTACAGATACAATAGGCTTTGAATCATGCTAGCTCACTCACCTCTCTCAGCTAGCTCACTCACCTCTCTCTGCTAGCTCACTCACCTCTCTCAGCTAGCTCACTCACCTCTCTCAGCTAGCTCACTCACCTCTCTCGGCTAGCTCACTCACCTCTCTCAGCTACATCTCTGTCCTTAGTGACAGGTTTGCTCTGTGTTATAACCCTCAGGCATCTGTCCCCATCAGGGTTAGTATACTCTATCTGTAGTTGGAAGGGGAAGTGGGGCTGACCCTTGATCAGTAGTGGCTTTATACCTAGTGATAATAGTTAGTGATAATTATAGTATAATTATAATGACATACCAGATGGTGATTGATGCTTATCTGTTCGTACTCCATATTCAAATGTCAGTTCAGTATCGGCAGTAGCATTACCAACCTCGTGCACAATAACACTCTCTCGTGAATCCTCATGACGGAAGTATCTATAGTCAACTGTCAACAATATTGATAGAACATGGAGTACGACTCACAGTCCAGAGTGGAGTATAACTCGAGATATAGCATCAGTAGCTATGATGGGATTGGCTAGTATTGATGTAAATTCCTCAGTGACAGTGTGGGGATCTACCAAGGTCACACTGCCACCAGTACGGGTAGCCACCTGGCCCAGCTCTGCTGCACGACACTCCTGACCACGAATACCCACTAGAGATACCGTAACACTGTCAGCAGGAGGGAGAGAGAGGGAGAGAGAGAGAGAGGGAGAGAGAGAGAGAGAGAGAGAGAGGGAGAGAGAGAGAGAGAGAGAGAGAGAGAGAGAGAGAGGGGGGAGGGAGGTAACTAGTATAGTATGGCTGTAGACTAACCCTTTCTCCATGGCTAGAATGCCCAGATCCTCATAAAATGATTGAATATGAGCATATCGTTCATCATCCTTGATATCTGCAACAATAATGCACTCACTCACTCACTCACTCACTCACTCACTCACTCACTCACTCACTCACTCACTCACTCACTCACTCACTCACTCACTCACTCACTCACTCACTCACTCACTCACTCACTCACTCACTCACTCACTCACTCACTCACTCACTCACTCACTCACTCACTCACTCACTCACTCAACTCACTCACTCACTCACTCACCCACCCACTCCTTCACTCACCATCTAATGCTCCTAGTCCAATATTAGCCAGTCCATCAGTGCATACTATAACCTACAGCAACACGTGATACCAGCCAATGGTGATTAGGTTAGCTATAACTAACCTTTGACCCCGGCACCTTGGACGCCATTATGACAGACACTACTACAGCCGGACCAAGAGCAGTCTGACCAGACTCCTCTAGGCTGACAGAGAAGCATACAATCACACACAGTCACACACAGGGTACCTGAATAATTTCTTGGCCAAAGCCTTGTGTGTATCTCTGACAGCAGCTGGCATAGGAAGGTCACTAGCAATCTTAACCAGTGCTTCAGAGCTCTTGAGCTTATCACCAGCCACAGTGACAGCAGCCATCCGACCATCACCCACTACTACCACCTGTGTGAGAGAGGGAGGGAAGGAGGGAGGGAGAGAGAGAGGGAGGGAAGGAGGGAGAGAGAGGGAGGGAAGGAGGGACAGAGAGAGAGAGAGAGAGAGGAGAGAGGGAGGGAAGGAGGGAGAGAGGACATGAGTAAGCTAGGTGACACATTGGTTGATGCTCACATCGTCGCTGAAGGTGACTAGACACGCCTTCTTGTTAGGCTGTGTATGTGCTAGTTGAGCTAGTTGTGTCTCTACAGCTGCTTGAACACTCTGCAAGGATGGGGTGTGGTAACCACACCCATCATATGATCATACCTCTATACGTGATATCCATGTAGTGTCATGACGCTGACCAGGAGCAAACTGCAGCTCAGCTCTTCTGACGTCAACATCAAGATCGGTCGGTAGACTACGAAGCATCTTCTCCTTACGCTCTGCCGCCCCACGTAACACATGCCGACCAGTGACCTGAGAGGCACCATCACACCTCACTCACCCCGCCACTCCCCCTCACGTACCTCAGTAGTGACGCACATGCTACCAGATGTATCAATACAGAACACTACCATAGACTCCTCTGATGAGACCCCGCCCACATCCTGCTGTGCTACCCCGGCAGCTGTTAGTAGGTATGTTGTGTCCTCTTCAGACGGCATCTCTTCAGGCACTAGATCCACTGTGTTACTAGTGCCACAGAACTCACACGCCCACTTCTGAAGAGATAGGTAACACAGCTAGTTGGCTGCTAGCCATGCACTGACCTTGTCATCATCTTCACCCAGTATAGTTGAGAGATGAGATACAATAGCGCCACACTTCTTATTAGAGCACACCTGAGCATCTCCAGTGTGTATGTGGCCAGGTTCAGCCAATGTACTGAACTTGACAGCTAGTATATTAGTATCCTGCCGTCTAGCACGATGATGAGATGAGCTACCTGGCATCAATACAATACTAGCCACATGTGCTGCTAATATCATCACACACCTTTCTTACGATATGACTTGTCCCAACGCACTCGGGCCTTTCTCTGTCGTTTTATTGGAGCAGCTTTCATGATGCCCTTCAGTGGGCGGGGCGGAGCCATTGGTGGTGGGTGGGGCACTAAGCAACATATGTGACAATTAACCACTGTTAGTACTATCACTAGCTACTATCACTAGCTACTATCACTAGCTACTATCACTAGCTACTATCACTAACCAGTATCACTAGCTACTATCACTAACCAGTATCACTAGCCACTATCACTAACCAGTATCACTAGCCACTATCACTAGCTACTATCACTAGCTACTATCACTAACCAGTATCACTAGCTACTATCACTAACTACTATCACTAGCTACTATCACTAGCTACTATCACTAACTACTATCACTAACCAGTATCACTAGCTACTATCACTAACCAGTATCACTAGCCACTATCACTAACCAGTATCACTAGCCACTATCACTAGCTACTATCACTAACCAGTATCACTAGCTAGTATCACTAACCAGTATCACTAGCTACCATCACTAACCAGTATCACTAGCCACTATCACTAACCAGTATCACTAGCCACTATCACTAGCTACTATCACTAACCAGTATCACTAGCCACTATCACTAACCAGTATCACTAGCCACTATCACTAGCTACTATCACTAACCAGTATCACTAGCTACTATCACTAACCAGTATCACTAGCTACCATCACTAACCAGTATCACTAGCCACTATCACTAACCAGTATCACTAGCCACTATCACTAGCTACTATCACTAGCTACTATCACTAACCAGTATCACTATAGTTTGCTGCTGCTGCTAGTTCTAGCGGTGTTTTTGGTGGTACCGTCTCCGATACAGCGCCCCGTGCCACCCCTGGACTGTTACCATGGTAATGATAGTATCATTGTTAGTGTGGTTACCTGTGTCCCTTAGCACCAGCTGTGCTGGCTTGATCTCTGATCTCTTGTTTCATCTTAGCAAGAGCAGCATACTTGCCGGAAGATACACCCTCCTCCTCCTCTAGCTCATCATCACTGCTGTCATCAGACACACTAGAGTGAGAGGGAGGGAGAGAGAGAGGGAGGGAGGGAGGGAGGGAGGGAGGGAGGGAGGGAGAGAGAGGGATAGAGAGATTGAGAGAGAGAGGGGGGGATTGAGAGAGAGAGGGATAGAGAGAGAGATTGAGAGAGAGGGGGAGGGAGAGTGAGAGGGAGGGAGGGAGAGAGGGGAAGGGAGAGGGAGTTTGAGGGCATCATAATGTCAGTCACTCACTCGTGATGGGTGACTGATAGGACTGGATCTGGTGCTTCATGTCTGATCATAAAGTCATCATCTTCATCAGCACTCAGCCACATGCCTTCCTCTAGTTCACCATCAGATATATACTCATCAGACGAGGCATCGTACTCTAGTACATACTGTGAACCCCAGTTCATGGCTACTAGCTGCTCGCTCGACACAGTGACAGAGCTCGGCCCTCGGCAGCTCGCTCGGGTACAC
Organism: Haliclona indistincta; assembly: GCA_964017065.1. Lineage (NCBI taxonomy): Eukaryota > Metazoa > Porifera > Demospongiae > Haplosclerida > Chalinidae > Haliclona > Haliclona indistincta. The sequence goes on along the minus strand of OZ024787.1, from coordinate 72,141 downwards.
CACGCCCTTGGGAGAGAGTTGTTGTTGGATCACGTGATCAACAGATGGTTTCCTGACCGAGGTACGCTGGCTATTGTTGGCGGTGCCGCGGCTATCCTAACAGACAGCGCCTTCTCTTTGTGGCACCTGTTGGTTGTATCGTAACTACTCGTGGTGTGTGTGGCAAGGTATGGTCTAGCGGTCAATAGATGAGCTGGTGTGTGTTGCTGACTGGCCCGGCCTCTTGTAGTGTTGATCACTCGTCCCCGGAATCGCTCACTCTCTCTTTCTCTCTTATCTTTACAGCATTATGGAGTTAAGGGTCGGTGGTAAATATCGTCTGGGCCGTAAGATTGGCAGTGGCTCGTTTGGTGATATATATCTTGGTAAGTGGTGTTTGTCAGTGGGTGTGGTCTGTGATGTCACCGTGTTGTCACTCCTGGTGCTAAAGGTACCAATATTAGTACCAAGGAAGAGGTAGCTATCAAGCTGGAGTGTGTCAAGACCAAGCACCCTCAACTACACATTGAGGCCAAGTTCTACAAGATGATGCAGTCTGGCGGTTAGTAGCACTTACACTAGACACTGTCCTACCATCCTAGCTAGACACTGTCCTACCATCCTAGCTAGACACTGTAATACCATCCTAGCTAGACGCTGACCTACCATCCTAGCTAGACACTGTAATACCATCCTAGCTAGACGCTGACCTACCATCCTAGCTAGACGCTGACCTACCATCCTAGCTAGACACTGACCTACCATCCTAGCTAGACACTGTCCTACCATCCTAGCTAGACACTGTCCTACCATCCTAGCTAGACGCTGACCTACCATCCTAGCTAGACACTGTCCTACCATCCTAGCTAGACGCTGACCTACCATCCTAGCTAGACGCTGTCCTACCATCCTAGCTAGACGCTGTCCTACCATCCTAGCTAGACGCTGACCTACCATCCTAGCTAGACGCTGACCTACCATCCTAGCTAGACGCTGACCTACCATCCTAGCTAGACGCTGACCTACCATCCTAGCTAGACGCTGACCTACCATCCTAGCTAGACACTGACCTACCATCCTAGCTAGACACTGTCCTACCATCCTAGCTAGACACTGTCCTACCATCCTAGCTAGACACTGACCTACCATCCTAGCTAGACACTGTCCTACCATCCTAGCTAGACACTGACCTACCATCCTAGCTAGACACTGTCCTACCATCCTAGCTAGACACTGTCCTACCATCCTAGCTAGACGCTGACCTACCATCCTAGCTATACACTGTCCTACCATCCTAGCTAGACGCTGACCTACCATCCTAGCTAGACGCTGACCTACCATCCTAGCTAGACGCTGACCTACCATCCTAGCTAGACACTGTCCTACCATCCTAGCTAGACACTGTCCTACCATCCTAGCTAGACGCTGACCTACCATCCTAGCTAGACACTGTCCTACCATCCTAGCTAGACACTGTCCTACCATCCTAGCTAGACGTTGACCTACCATCCTAGCTAGACACTGTCCTACCATCCTAGCTAGACGCTGTCCTACCATCCTAGCTAGACGCTGACCTACCATCCTAGCTAGACACTGTCCTACTCATCCTAGCTAGACACTGTCCTACCATCCTAGCTAGACGCTGACCTACCATCCTAGCTAGACACTGTCCTACCATCCTAGCTAGACACTGTCCTACCATCCTAGCTAGACGCTGACCTACCATCCTAGCTAGACACTGTCCTACCATCCTAGCTAGACACTGTCCTACCATCCTAGCTAGACGCTGACCTACCATCCTAGCTAGACACTGTCCTACCATCCTAGCTAGACACTGTCCTACCATCCTAGCTAGACGCTGACCTACCATCCTAGCTAGACGCTGACCTACCATCCTAGCTAGACGCTGACCTACCATCCTAGCTAGACGCTGACCTACCATCCTAGCTAGACACTGTCCTACCATCCTAGCTAGACACTGTCCTACCATCCTAGCTAGACACTGTCCTACCATCCTAGCTAGACACTGTCCTACCATCCTAGCTAGACGCTGACCTACCATCCTAGCTAGACGCTGACCTACCATCCTAGCTAGACACTGTCCTACCATCCTAGCTAGACGCTGTCCTACCATCCTAGCTAGACGCTGTCCTACCATCCTAGCTAGACGCTGACCTACCATCCTAGCTAGACACTGTCCTACCATCCTAGCTAGACACTGTCCTACCATCCTAGCTAGACGCTGACCTACCATCCTAGCTAGACACTGTCCTACCATCCTAGCTAGACACTGTCCTACCATCCTAGCTAGACGCTGACCTACCATCCTAGCTAGACGCTGACCTACCATCCTAGCTAGACGCTGACCTACCATCCTAGCTAGACACTGTCCTACCATCCTAGCTAGACACTGTCCTACCATCCTAGCTAGACACTGTCCTACCATCCTAGCTAGACACTGTCCTACCATCCTAGCTAGACACTGTCCTACCATCCTAGCTAGACGCTGACCTACCATCCTAGCTAGACGCTGACCTACCATCCTAGCTAGACGCTGTCCTAGTTTAGTTTAGTTAGTTAATGCTGCTTTCACAAGTGCTGTCTATAAACTATTCAATAACTAAACTGACCTGGCATGATATATGTACCATATCATACTGGTGATTGCTTTAATTAGCGATGGTCATCTTGTGCTCATAGAAATGTTCCAAGATCATAATGCACATGTGTTCATGCTAGTCACATGCTAGTCACATGTGTTCATGCTAGTCACATGCTAGTCACATGTGTTCATGCTAGTCACATGCTAGTCACATGTGTTCATGCTAGTCGTTATTGTTGCTATAGTTGGTATTCCATCCATCAAATGGTGTGGCACTGAAGGTGATTATAATGTACTGGTAATGGAGCTGCTTGGACCCAGTCTCGAGGACCTCTTCAACTTCTGCTCTCGGAAGTTCAGTCTGAAGACAGTGTTGTTATTAGCAGACCAGCTGGTAATGAGCTGTTGCTATGGTAACCAGTACTTGCTCATGTTACTGTAGGTCAGTAGAATAGAGTATATCCACTCGAAGAGCTTTATCCATCGTGATGTGAAGCCCGATAATTTCCTGATGGGTCTTGGGAAAAAGGGCAATCTGGTGTACATCATTGACTTTGGTCTGGCTAAGAAGTATCGCGATGCCCGGACCCACATACACATACCGTATCGCGAGAACAAGAACCTGACTGGGACAGCTCGATATGCTAGTATTAACACTCATCTTGGGATAGGTATGTTACTACTAGGTATGTGTGACATGTGTTGTACATGTGTTTAGAGCAAGGTCGTCGTGATGACCTCGAGTCACTAGGATACATGCTAATGTACTTCAATCTGGGTAGCCTGCCATGGCAAGGACTAAAGGCAGCTACCAAGAAACAGAAATACGAGAAGATCAGTGAGAAGAAGCTGTCAACCCCAGTGGAGGTGCTGTGCAGAGGATTCCCCAGTGAGTCATGGGTGGGTGGGGTAGTGGGCGTGGTGTTAGTGTATGTATGTTTGTAGATGAGTTTGCGGTGTATCTTAACTTCTGTCGATCGCTAAAGTTTGAGGACAAGCCAGACTATGTGTACTTGAGACAGCTGTTCAGAACATTGTTCCATAGACTAGGATACACATATGATTATGTGTTTGACTGGAACACTGCTAGAATAGTAAGCACTGTGTGTGTGTGTGTGTGTGGGTGTGTGATAAGTGTATGTGTGTAGCCGACTGGTGACCACTCAATGATGGTGTCACATGCTGTGCCTGCCAGCCTGCCCTATGCTGCTGCCACACCCACTTCATCACGACCAGCTGCTACAGCAGGGTCACCGCTCACTAGAGCAATGTTGCCGCCATCACCAGCTCATCCAGGTAACCATAGCAACCAATAGATGTCACGTGATGATCATGTGACACATGTAGTACCAATGATGAGGACCAGGTCACGTAGTGAGAAAGAGAAACATCAAATAACAATGACATCTGGCCAGCAGCAGCAGCAACCAGGCCACTCATCATGGCTAGGATCTAGTGGTGTGTATGGTGACAGTGACTACCCTCATCATCACCATCACTCATCACATCCTCCACCCCCTCCACCACCGGACTATCCTACTGGTATACACATACACACACCATCACACACACCATCACACACACACACACACACACCATCACACACACACACACCATCACACACACACCATCACACACACCATCACACACACACACACACACACCATCACACACACACACACCATCACACACACACCATCACACACACACCATCACACACACACACCATCACACACTCCATCACACACACACACACACACCATCACACACACACACACACACACACCATCACACACACACACACACCATCACACACACACACACACACCATCACACACACACACACACACACACACCATCACACACACACCATCACACACTCCATCACACACACACACACACACACACACACACACACCATCACACACACACACATACACACACACCATCACACACACACACATACACACACACACACACACACCATGCTCATCATATCATAATGATCTCTCTCTGTGTGTCAGGTGGTGATCGTATGATGACTCGCTCGTATACTCGGCAGCACCGTAGCTCAGCTCGAACATCAGATCGTGATCCAGCTACTGCACAGAACTCACGTGACCCCGCCCCTCTCCCTCCTTCCTCCTCTTCAAGATTTAGGGCAAAAAAATGAACAGCAGTAGCTCCTGTCTATCTCTCTCTATCTCTCTTGTCACACACATATCGTTACCATAGAGCTGGGTACAATAATCACTGCCTCGACACACTGTGTGAGGGGCTTCAATTGGAATCACACACTTTTTGTTTTGTTGTCCAATAGCAGCAGCTGCATCAAGTGTACTATAATGTTCATCATATTGTTGTATGTTGCTGTTGTTTGGTGTCTTTGTTCCTTACTTCATGTATAATAACACAGTCTACTCATCAAGTTTGCTATGAGTCATTTGAAGTTCCCGCGTCTAGTTATTAATAATACTGGGCGTGGTTTTGTTTATTAACGGCACACGACCTTTCCATGATCCATCAGCTGAGCTAGCTGCTTGGTGTCCAGCAGAGTAGCAGTAGGCATGGCTACGATCAAGCTACCAAAAGATTTCCCTCGGGACTATATGATCGAAGGGATAGTGGTTGATGAAGACACCAGGCTAGGCGAGGGAGCCTATGGTGTGGTCAAGCTAGCCAAGTACCATGGACTAACTGTTGCTGTAAAGAAGCTGCTGCCTAACTTCTTTCCCGATGGAATGGACATGAAGCGACTGGACGATGAAGCACAGGTTATTCTAGAGAGTTTCTTCAACGAGTGTAGTAAGCTCAGTAAGATCCGGCATCCTAACGTGATACAGCTGCTAGGTGTCACTGTTGACACACAGACAGGCCTGCCCGCCATTGTGATGGAGCTGATGCATGAGAGCTTGACCCGATTGCTGCGCCGTTCTCCATCCCTCCCTCTCTCTACTGAGGTCAATATCTGCCATGATGTAGCTAAAGGATTAGCGTATCTGCATAGTGCATTCACTCCTCCGATAGTACATCGTGATCTCTCTAGTAACAATATACTCATTAGTCAGGATTATCACGCTAAGGTCACTGATCTTGGCGTCTCCAAGTTTGAAGCTTCTTCGTTCTTCCAGCGTCTTGGTAATACACCTGCTCCCGGCACAATGGCGTACATGGCCCCCGAGGTCAGGAAGATACCAGCCGACTGCTCGCCAGCCATGGACGTGTTCGCATTTGGTGTTATCGTGGTGCAAGTACGATCACACAAGTTTCCCAATCCTAGCCCAGAATATGAGAAGACCAAGTTTGGATTACCCAAGAGTGTCTCTGAGGTAGATAGACGACAGAAGCACATCCGCTCACTGGATCGGAATCACCCCTTGCGATCAATTGCTCTAGACTGTCTTAAGAACAATCCCAAGGGAAGGCCATTGGCTGTTGATATCTGTGCACAATTAGAACGTGTTAAACAGACTACTGCGTATGAGGAGAGCAAACTAACATGCCAAGTACAGGTATGTGCCCTTTGCTCTGCTGTCTATACAACACAGTAGTACATACACAATGCTGCTATTGTGATAGTAACCTTCATTATCCTAGGAAGGTGAGGCTGATAGAGTGAGAGAGCGATTGTCAATACTACAGACCAACCTTGATCAGGCACGAGGAGAGTTAGCACAAAGTGTAAGAGGCATGTCATTCTCTGTCATTCACTGATTCACTCACTGCAGAATACTGATATGCTGAGATTGTGTGATGAGGTAGAGCAGTATAGGAGGGAGAATGCTGCTCTCAAGGCACAGCTATCTTTCTCACCAACATCACCAATCGTTGCTACACGTCACGACGAGCCCGTACAGCAACAGGTTAGCCTGTTTGCCAGTAGTATTGGCTTGATTACTGGCTTGTTTTATCACAGGATGCCTCTCCTGGAAGCAGCAAGAGTTTCTTTAAGAAGCCATGGAGAAAGAAGAGATCATCACGTAAACCGGAGAATTCTCAAGCCAGCAGTCATCAAGATGACCTCACTAGCTCATCAGGAGATGAATGCTTTCGTTCAATGGATTCTGGATTTGAAATAGTTAGCCAACGTTCTGCTAGAGACGCTCAGCAATCGATTGATATAGACACTCTGAAACGAAGCACGTTCTCATGGACTAGTAATCGCTGTCTTCGTGAGGGTCTACAAGGTGTTACTCTACGAGCTCATCGCACCACTAGTCGTATCTACCTGTGTGGTGGAGCGACTGGTACAGGCCAACCTAACACTAATATCTACTACTGCCCCCGAAGGAACATCACACGCTGGATGAAGGCATCGGCTCCTGCTCCACAATACTATTACTCGTCAGTGATCATCAGACGAGAGTTGGTTCTGATTGGTGGAATCAGTACGGCCACTAACCACTGCACTAGCCAGCTGTCAACGTATGACTTTCTTGAGAATATGTGGATTGATAAGTTGCCTCCTCTACCCACTGCCCGTTCATCATCATGTGCAGCTGTGTATGGAGACTACCTGTTTGTTATGGGCGGGATTGATGACTACGGTCATGTACTAGACACAGTAGAGGTACTGTCATTATCTCGTCGACAATGGACGACCCTCGCTCATCTTCCCTTCCCTCTGGCCGGGGCTACTGCCATCACATACAAGGCTCGGATAGTGCTGCTGTGCGGCTTGGATAAGGATGGTGTGCTGTCTCGTCGCGTCTTCTCATTTGCTCCCGATCAGCTTCTTGCATCTTCAGGTGTGTTAGCTCGTCTGACAAAGAGTACCTCGTCATTATGGCAGCATCATAGTGACTGTCCCTACACAGTCATGGCGTTCTGTCTGTGCTCAAATCATGTGTTTGGTGTTGGTGGCATTGAGAAGACTGCATCTGTCTCACAACCTGCTGAGTGGCTGTGGCGCTTTGGATTTATTGATGAGAACAATGAAGAGTGTCCGCACAGCAACTGGACGCTGGTTGCTAAGTTACACACAGCTCGTAAGCTATGCTGTGTTGTTGCCATGTCATCTACCACTCTAGCCGTCATTGGTGGCAACCCGTACTATAGTGTACTGGACATTGCCGAGATACAGGCTCCGCCCACTCAGACTAAGTGACACAGGTGTGCTTTATCTTTTTCAAAAAATATTATGACGTCGTTTTTGTATCATCATTAACAATAATAATTGTTTTGTTTTATCATTATGACTGTGCAGTGACTGTGCATGTGTGATCGTGACTATTGAAATTGGGCGGGGCTTTGTGTTAGCAGCATATTAAAGCCGCGAGCTAGCTAGCTGTGTTTAGTCATGTCGGCCGGACAAGAAGCTGAATTGAAGAATCGGTTCAAAGCTAGCATGTTGCTAGCTGGTGTGGGAGACGCCATTGGCTACAAGAACGGCGAGTGGGAGTTCTGCAGATCAGGTGCCAGTATTCACAATGACCTGGCTAGTCAGGGAGGACTCGACATGTTGGAGGTTAACCCGCGCAAATGGATGGTTAGTGACGACACGGTGATGCACTTGGCGACTGCTGAGGCACTAGTGTCTCAATGGACTACCAAAGGTCAGCTTTACGACGCCATTGCCATGAAATACAAGGAGTGTTTTCGCGACATGGCCGGACGAGCTCCTGGATTGACGTGCGGTCACTACGTGCACCAGCTCCGCCCTGGCAGGGCTCATGGCTGCGAGATTGCATTCAACGAGCGAGGAGGAGGATGTGGTGCGGCCATGCGCTCTGCTCCAATTGGATTGCTGTACTACCGACCAGATGACCTAAAGGAACTGGTTGCAGTATCTATTGAGAGTGGTCGAATGACGCACAACCATCCTACTGGGTACCTAGGCTCACTAGCCACTGCACTGTTCGTGTCATATGCTGTACAGAAGAAGCCACTAGTAGAGTGGGGAGCTGGTCTCATAGAGGTACTGGACCATGCTATGGACTACATCGTGCAGTCTGGTAGAGATGTTCATCAGAACAAGAAACACTGGTCGTACTTCAAGGACAGCTGGATATGGTATCTAGACCAAAGAGGGATTAAAGATGGCAAGTCCAGTCCAGTATTCCCTGACAACTACTCGATCAAAGAGAGAGATGTGTTCTACAAGAGGCTCAGCTTCTCCGGGACAGGAGGGGCTAGTGGCCACGATGCACCGATGATAGCATACGATGCTCTGCTAGGGTGCGGTGACTCATGGTCTGAGCTATGCAGCAGGAGCATGCTGCATGGTGGAGACTCTGACAGCACTGGAATCATTGCTGCTGCTTGCTGGGGCGCCATGAAGGGTCTTGATGGAGTTCCACTCGGACATTACAAGAAGCTTGAGTACAGGGATCGCCTGGAACGACTTGGAATACAACTATTTGACAACATTTTCAAGAAAGAGTAACAGAAAAATAATAGTAATAATAGTAATAATAGTATATTATATTTCAGTGATATACATGTGTTTGTGTCACTGACTCACTCATAATGTGCTGTGCTCATGTTACTGCTTCTATAATATACGGGAGTAAAGGAATCCGTATCATTGTCCGTATATTCACAGTGACACCGCATCAGGGATTCATTCCTCCATCTATCTCCATGGGACAGCGTGCCACCAAGGGCCAGGGGTCTTCTTCCCCGTCACTATCCACTAACACTCAGTCTATGTACAGAGGAGCACGGAATGAGCCACCCGCCACACGCGCAGAGAACACGACCAGTCATCAACCACCGCCTTCTCGTCGCTCTGGGCAAGATCAAGTCACTAGTCCCCCGGCACTAGCGGGCCGGGGTGACGAGTCTGGTCGGCCCTCTAGTAGGACAGCCCATCCGCCCCCACCTGTTCTTCCTCCCAAGCAAAGCAGTGTTTCTTCCTCTACTGGCTCAAAGCTGGCTTCTCTAGAAAAGTTCTTTCTAAAATATAAGGATGAAGGCGAAGATGCCATTTTGGCGGAGGGAATTGAGAAATTCTGTATTGATCTAGGTGTGGAGCCGACAGACTATATAGTTCTTCTCATTGCTTGGCGGTTTAGAGCCTCTGAGATGTGCCGCTTTAGTCGCGAGGAGTTCATTAATGGCTGTCAGAGACTGAGGGCACATGACACGCGATCACTCAAACAGCGCTTTCCAGATCTAATGGAAGAGACAAGAACGGAGAGGAACTTCAAGGACCTTTATCAATTCACATTCTCATTTGGTCTGGATCACAGTAGCGGACAGCGCTCACTGCCGATAGAGATGGCTATCCCATTATGGGAGCTTGTGTTCTCACAGAAGAGACCACCTATCTTAGAGCAATGGTTTGCTTACCTTCAGAGCAGCAGTGCTGATATCCGTGGTATATCACGTGACACATGGAACATGTTTTTACCGTTTGTAACTACTATCACAACTGATTTCAAGAATTACGATGAGTCCGAAGCCTGGCCGAGCCTGTTTGACGACTTTGTTGAACACGAACTTGAAAAGTTATAATAATGTTTGTACGTTATTGTCTCGTCAAATCAACATGTGACATCTAAAAATGCTAACAATTATCATGTGAGCACAATATGATGTGCTTGAATGAAGAGCACAATATTATCATGTGCTGGGAACAAATACAAATGAACGATAGTTACTATTATCTATAATTATGATGATCAAGTAAGTGTGTGTCGTCACTGCCAAACAGCATGGAGTGACTAGCGTCAAGGAACATCTCACCACTGCTAGTGAGTCCATTGTTACTAGCGCTCTTGAGTGATGGATCGTCCATCAAGCTAAGCTGGAACTGATCTGGAGCAGGAGGCAGACCCAGGCTATTACCGGCTGATAGATCACAGTATGATGGCAGGCTAGGTGATGCGGTACCCAGCAATGGACCACAGTTATCAATGTTCAACCAGCCTAGATCTCCATAGCTGCCGTTGTTCATCGCAGTGGTGATAGTGGGCGGTGCCTTGCTGCCGTCACCTCTACTGCCGGCACTCAGTAATGATAGATCCGATCCTGACCTGTTCTGCTGGCCTCCAGTAGCTGTCATGTTCAGTAATGGCGTATCTGACTGAGTTGAGTCTTGTCTGTTTTGTAGTTTGCCGACACTAGTCAAGTAGTTATACGAGTTCGGCTGACTCAACGAGGCACCAAGATTGAAACCTAGAGTAGCCAGAAGAAGCTAATGAAGGGACAGGTAGTGACAAACTGACTGACCAGTGTCTTCTTGCTGTAGTATTTCAAATATATCACTCAGTCGATCATCATGACTGAATCCAGTGTCCATCTGTAAAATAGAACACCATGAACACACACACACGCACACACACACACACACACACACGCACACACACACACACACACACACGCACACACACACGTACACACACACACACACACACACACACACACACACACACACACACACACGCACACACACACGTACAGCATCCATGAGCTCGGTGGGGTCTTCTGGTGTGGGCAGTAGGAAGGTGTCCCCGTGTGAAGAAGAGCCAGGTAGATCAAGACTGAGTGAAGATGGCAGCTGATGACTGGGCGGGGGAATACTGAGACTATATGATCGACTACCCAACCTGGCAGGTCCACTGCTGCCAAACATGAGCTGAGCAGTCGACGATGATGACGATTGATCTGATTTGATATACGCTGTGTTTGGTAGAGATGATCGGATTGGACGAAGGTGTGGCTTGACAAAGAATCCAGCTGTAGAGGTTGATGGAGTTGGGTTAGAGACGTGAGATGAGGCAGCAGAGGAGAGGGGAGTAGGAGAGTGCTCCATGAACTCATGGAGGAGTAGAGATTGGTCAGTAGGAGAGGAGGGTTTAGGTGATTCAGGAAGAGAGCTAGCTTGTGCTGGGAGAGAAAGAGTGCTTGATGTGGAACAAGGAACAATGGCCACCATCTCCTTCAGGTCTGGTCGTGGTGTCACTGTCCTCAAACCTTTCTGAGAGAAATAGTCAATTTTCTGACGCTCTACAATTTGATCGAACTGTTGTGTAAAGTTAGAAGCAGGTATGACCTGTGCTGTCGCCAAACCAGCACTAACAGGACTGACCAGTGAGCCAGTAGCGTCGAGGGTCTTGTCTCCTGGGAACTGGAACACTGTGGCTGGGTCAGGGGAGCCAGGTGACATTGTTGAGTGAGCAGACATGGAGTCAGTACTGGGTGTGTGATTCAGACCATGTCTACTCAGCACAGAAGCAGGTAGGATGCCGTTATTGTGTTCCATCAATCGCTCTATCAAGTCTATCTTCTTTCCAGACACTGTTAGGTTCAGTTCCTTACAAGCTGCCTTTAGGTTATTGACCTTTAGCTCATCTAGACGCACCGTTACCGATCCAGTTCCACTGCGTACTTTAATATCTTCAGGTATCTCGTGTGTCTTGATGGCCGTCCCTCCAGTACGCAGTGCCTCTGTGAGGGCGCCTGCTTTAACCTTAGCCTTGTCACCTGTCTTAATGAGCTCTGGTAGTTTCTGCATGAGGACACCATTAGGGTATTGTTGCTGTAGAACCTGTAGCTGTAGGAACAACTGCTGCTGCTGTAGAAGCAACGCATATGGAGTATCCAACTTGGATCCCTTGGAACCAGACGTCTTGCCGCCCTTACTGTTGCTCTTGTTTGGTGGAACATATTCATGATAACGCAGTTTACGATATTTTGGTCGGAGTTGCTTCTTGCGTACTTGGCTTGGGGAGGGAGCCTTACCAAGCTGGCCAGATAGAACTCCAGATGTGTATAACTGACGATGTTTGCTAGAGGAAGGAGGAATTGAAGGAGGAGATGTGAGATTAGGAGGCGACTTCTGAGGTGACAAGCTCTCTCCAGGGGAGGGAGCTGGGCTGTATGACTCAGTGAACTGTTGCTGTACTTCACTTGGGCTCAAGTCAGCTGTTGGTACCGCTGTTGACTTGAGGATGGGTGGAGGCGGTATTTTGAGTGGAGGAGCTTGTAGACCGAGATTCCATTGTTGACGCTGTACTACAACAGGAGGCGTGACTGATGAAGATGGATTCTTAAGTGTCTGTACGGCCTGGACTAGTTCTGAATTGGCTGGCTCTAGTATTCTGTGTTGTACTAGTTGTAATGGACCAGGCCTGTTAGCCAGTCGTTCATTCAGATCATCTGCCAACTTCTTCTTTCTCAGTTGTAGCTGTGTAGCCTGCAATGAAGGATCACCCTTTAGATCTAAGGAGGTAGTGGTCAATAGCATCACAGGAGACCAGGACCACCTACCTGGCAGTATGTTCCTCTGCATTAGCTGGTTACGTGAGACACGCTCTCTTAACTTTTGTTGCAGACTATCCATAGTCTACAGATCAAGTTATCGAGAGAGAGAGAGAGAGAGAGAGAGAGAGAGAGAGAGAGAGAGAGAGAGAGAGAGAGAGAGAGAGAGAGAGGTGAGTGAGTGAATGGGTGAGTGAGAGGATGAGTGAGAGGATGAGTGAGAGGATGAGTGAGAGGATGAGTGAGCGAGAGGGTGTGTGTGTGTGTGTGTGTGTGCGAGATACCTTAGCTTTCTGTAGCTGCTGAGTCTGTGCTAGTAGTACAGGAGAGGTTGATACAGCTAAAACAACAAGACTATCATGACATTGATAACTAGTTACTGATTAACTGACATGGTAATATATTCCTACTAATCAGATCATCTCTATCCGCTCTTAGAAGAAGCTTTCTCTCTAGTTCTGCAGTGGAGAATAAAACCACACCCATCACTCCATGGATGGACCACCATGGAATGTAATGAATATATTATTATAACAGTAGCTAGCTAGCTAACAGCAGATTGTGACAAATGCCAGTCATTGAAGCATAAACAACACCAGTGACACCAATAATAACACAGTAAAACATTGATAACTCGATTATTAACTGACTAACCATACAAGCTTACCACCACTGCCACAGCTAGACACACCTACTAACATAACATACCTTCTTGTACTGTAGATCTCTCCTGTAGTGTGGAGTCCTCTAGTGAGGCTGGAGAGATCAGCATGGCCTCTTCTTGACCATGATAGGAGTAGACATGAGGAGGCAGAGGACTGTTGCTACCACCTGCCCCTGCCGCCATTATGGCCGCTAGCTAGTAAAGATACACAGTCATAACAGGTCATACTCGTCATGGCGGGCTCACAAGCTAGTACAATACAACACATAACCAGTAGTTGAGCAGCTAGTCACGGCTACAGAGCCATGGCGGATAGAAGTTTATCACCAATATAATAATATACAGCACTAGCAAGCGGCTATAGGCCGTGTTTACTCAACTCACAGCTAAACAAGTGGCTTGATACCGGCCCTAGCGGGACGGAGATGGTGGCACAAGCTTTAGTTACAAGCTGGTCGGTCACTATTAATCAGGTTTATACGGTACGTATACCGTACCACCGGACGCTGAGCAGTGAGCAGCAAGAAGTGGGAGAGGCCAGCTATACAACCACACCCATAGGCCATAACAAGACCAAGAGCTAGAGATATGAACCCGTTCGATGAGCCGAGTGGCACTAGAGAAGTTACTGGACCCGGGCTGGGCTCTAGACTGAGTGAGGACGAGATAAGATCACAGCAGAAACAGATCATAGCAGGTAAGACGCTGTATTCAGGCTAGCTCTAGCTGAAACGGAGTCGCTATCGGTACTCCCGACTATAATATAATCGAATATAATCACAGAGCAAGACAAGGGTTTGGATGCTCTGTCACAAGCACTAAGAAGACAACGCAACGTTGGATTAGCTATACAGAACGAGGTGACTGAACACAACGGTAGGTGTGTGTGTGTGTGTGTCACAGTACGTACGTACGTGTGTGTGTGTCTCAGCTCAGTACGTGTGTGTGTCACAGTACGTACGTGTGTGTGTGTCACAGTACATACGTGTGTGTGTGTGTGTGTGTGTCACGGTACGTTCGTCCTGATGGTGGTTAATTGTCTGGTTAGAGTCTTTGGCTCGCAACCAGAGGCTGGGTCATTGGTTTGAATCCCACAAGGGATGGAAGGAAACCCATCTGTTGTTCCATCCAAATATCTCAGTCTAACCTGTAAACCAGATACCCCCCTAGCTGATGAGTGGTCTTGTACTAAACAAATCCATCAGCTGTGTCCCAGACAGCTAGGCATTGGGGAATGTGCCCACACATGCAGTGGGAGGCATATATTGGCTGGTCTTCCTGCAAGTTTTTTTTGCCTGGCTCCAGGAGGTTGTTCAGCAAACCACATAACGCCATCTTAGTGCACGTACCCTAGCTAGCTACCTTCGCCAGGTGACCAGGATAGTGAGACATTCCGCTATTTTGCTTGTGTGTGATGGTGTGTGTTTGTGTAGTGTTGATCGATGACATCACTCATGGAGCATCACATGCTGACAGTAGAATCAGAAGAGAGACCAGACGTATTGAGGAGACACGACGGAACGACTCTAACTGGTGTTCGTGTGGTATGTTAATACTGTGTTGGATCCTAGTATCAATCTATCTCTTTCTATAGGATTATGGATCGCTATATTGACTCTTGCTGTTGTTATCATTATTATTGCTGTTGTACCAAATAATGGCCGGCCATAGCCTGACCCGATTGTTGTATTCATGTCGTTAACTTGAATTGTGGTTCCGCCTATAAGTTGTTGAAAGACTCAACACTCTTGGCCAAAAGCAGGTTTCTGCTTCGATCTCTACAGGCGCTAATCTGTTGCTGTGCTAAGTAAGATGTTGAGTGCCTACAATCCGTGTAGTGAAAGCCAAAAATGGTTATATGGACTTTAGTACACTTTATTAATATTCACGGCGCTGCGCGTTGCTATGGTCAGTGTTTCTGGAAAACTAAAGCAGCCGACAGAGCGATATTAGCAGTATAGCAAGTATTTAGTGCGTGTAGAAAACAGAGGAACGTGGTCCATGATCGACGTGTTTATGCATAAAACTCGGCAGCGAAGATTTCTTTTAGTTTTCCAGAAACACTGACAATATTAAGTTATTGCGGTCAACTATTAGCGCCCGACCTGTCTATAGTACTCCACTCCCGTTGCATCATGCATGAGCCACCTCTCTAGTTCTATTCGTCATTATCCTCTAGTCAAATCTATGCTCTAGTCGTATAAATCTGCGTCACCGGCTCACCGCCCTGCCTTGCAAACTCGTACCTAGCTAGGCGTAGCCTCCTCCCCAGGCCCCACCCTCTAATTAATTTACCGAGAGAGGGCCTGGTAACACTCGCCACAAAAACTGTCGCAACTACCCCACAAAATCGTGGGGTCGCGAGCAGGTTACAGCGCGCGAATTCATTGCGCCACTATTGCTTGACGTACAACGTAACCGTTCTTATACGTAAGTTCAGCAAGGCTGCTCAAGTTCTTCTGCTGCATAAATTTTTGTTTAGCTCCGTGGTGGCTTGTCTCAGTAGTACTAGGATGCTCTTTGCGCACCAACAAACCAGCGAGAATGAACAGACGAAGGCTTACGTTAGAACGACGGTATTAGAATGGGCGGGGCGTCACCAGGCCATCAAACCTCGATTGCTAATAATGAGAGGGGTGTGGCCTGGGGTGGAGGCTAACCTAGGCGTGGTTATTTAGCCACACCCACTAGAGGACTCATTACTATTCGTGCATGTGCAATAATTATTATAAATAATTTATTTATTATAATTTTGAACAATAAATAAATTAATACTATTGCATGATGGTGACACCTCTCCACTGCTCCACCATCTCCTTCTCCATCACCATGGTAACACGTGCATTATGTTCTATTATCACACCATCACTAGTTGACATGCAGTACTAGTTGACATGCAGTATACCATAGCTACTTACCATCCTCTGGACGATCCATTGAGGCACAGCAGAGTAGCCATCAGTAGTAGCAGCTATCTACAAACTCAAAAACAGGAGTAAAATATAGCAATACAAGATCATGCATGGAACAATATCTGACCGTTATATGTCATGTGGAGGGTAGAATTTGCCGATGGCATTGACCTGCAGAACTTAGAGAAGGAGTCAAATATAGCAATACAAGGAGCATGCATGGAGCAATAGCTGACCGTTACATGTCGTGTGGAGGGTAGAATTTGCCGATGGCATTGACCTGCAGAACTTAGAGAAGGAGTAAAATATAGCAATACAAGGAGCATGCATGGAGCAATAGCTGACCGTTACATGTCGTGTGGAGGGTAGAATTTGCCGATGGCATTGACCTGCAGAACTTAGAGAAGGAGTCAAATATAGCAATACAAGAAGCATGCATGGAGCAATAGCTGACCGTTACATGTCGTGTGGAGGGTAGTATTTGCTACAGCTGGTAGTACTTGACCTACAGTAGCAGCAATGAGAATGTGATGACACCATAGTATAACACTGTGTGATACCATTACCATACACTATTACCATGGTGATCGAGGAGGAGATGGTGATGGTGGAGCAGTGGAGAAGTGTCAACAGCGTGTGTGCATGTGTACATGGTGACCCACTACTTGATCCATTATTGACTATACTACGTATTACATGACCCATTGCTGACTATACTACACACTATACATTTATGTTACTCCTCACAGCTGTCCTCATGCTGTGCGCTAGCTGATGGGGGTCACATGGCTTGATACTCGTGTAGGCTAAGAATAAAAGAATATCCACATCAACAATTTATTGTTAAGATAGAACTTGCATCACCAAGCTGCTGGCGTGGCTCACAAGCAGTGTGTTAATTAGTGGGATAGATGGGATGCTGCTGCTGATGGTGTGGTTTGGCTGTGATCACAGCCGTGATGAGAGGGAGTAGCTATCAAGCACCAGAGGGAGTCAGTGGTTACTGGATGAGTAGCAGACTACAGCAACATGTCTGACCCTTGTGACTCAACTTGGAGCTGCCCTGTAGAGAGAGAAATATAGCCATTCAGGCAGTTAGTGATGTATCTGTAGCTGTGTATGCATGAATCAATGCAGTAAGAGACAGAGAAGCACAATTTATGCTCACAGTAGCAAGCTTGTGTCCGCACCACCGTGGCATGATGATCCTGTAGAGAAGGAGAGACAATATGGTCAACACACAATGCTACACACTAGGGAAAGATACTCCAAATCAGAAAGAAAGAAGAATATGAAGTCAATAAAGTATACACAAGGCGCGCAGATGATGAAGAGGTCAGTAAGTGCTGAAGGACCACAACTGAGAAAGGAAGTTAAGAGAGATAAAGAAAGCCAAGCGTCAACAAGAACCGATGACAGCGACTAAGAATAGAAAAAGAAAGGCGCCAATAACTTTGGTGAACGCGAGTGACTCGGACTGGAGCGGCAAGGTGGTGACCTGCTGCAGGTATAGGAAATATTTGGTAGCCTGCTCGGGTGGTAGGACTGAAGGAAAACAGACAACAATGTATGTGAGTGTGTGTAGTGTACGTAGTAACTCACGGTGTCAGGGTTCACGCCGTAGAGACACGGTTAGCCTGGGGACGAGGCTAAGACACGGTGTGCTGGCAGCAGATGATGGCGAACTGAGTCGAAATCCTCGATTATGATTGAGAAAGTCGATTTATAATGAGGTAGTTTGAAAATGGCGCTATTTTCTTCCCGCGCTCCGTACAAAGCTAGTATGCGAGGTTACCGCCAACCGGATACTAAAAGAGCAACCCATTCACGATCGAGTACAGAGAGCAATGACAATGACTGCACTGAATACAGCCTGCTGCATTTCTACAAAATCATTATTCAGCCGTAGTGTACAACGCTCTCTTGCCTGCACGACCTCCTGTACAAACATGTCTGCACGACCTACTGTACCAACACGTCTGCACTACCTACTGTACCAACATGTCTGCACTACCTACTGTACCAACATGACTGCACTACCTACTGTACTAACATGACTGCACTACCTACTGTACCAACATGACTGCACTACCTACTGTACCAACATGACTGCACTACCTACTGTACCAACATGACTGCACTACCTACTGTACTAACATGACTGCACTACCTACTGTACCAACATGACTGCACTACCTACTGTACCAACATGACTGCACTACCTACTGTACTAACATGACTGCACTACCTACTGTACCAACATGACTGCACTACCTACTGTACCAACATGACTGCACTACCTACTGTACTAACATGACTGCACTACCTACTGTACCAACATGACTGCACTGACCTCCTGAAATTTGTTGAGTTACTCAACAAATTTCAAAGCCTGTCAGAATACTGCATTGCAAATTGCATTGGAATGATTATCAATTAGAAATACTGTTGGTTTCCATGTAGAACTGTGGGCCGCTCAACATCTTAGCAAAGTAGTTTAGTCAATAGACTATACACAGTAGAGTGGAAAAAAGCGGTGTTTAGGAGTGCTCAGTCGCTCAACAAAACTCTACGCCAGTCTCAATACAGCATTGCAAATTGCATTGGAAGGAATGTCAATTAGAATTACTGTTGGTTTCAAGGTAGAACTGTGGGCCGCTCAACACCTTAGCAAAGTAGTTTAGACAATAGATTATGCATAGTACAGTGGAACAAATATGCTTTTGGAAGTGTTGAGTCACTCAACAAAATTCTATGCCAGTGTGAATACTGCATTGCAAATTGCATTGGAATGATTATAAATTAGAAGCACTGTACTTTCCATGTAGAACCGTGGGTAGCTCAACATCTGTACAAAGTATTTTAAACAATAGATTATGATTAGTAGAGAGGAAAAAATCTGCTTTTGGAAGTGTAGAGTCACTCAACAAAATTCTACGCCAGTGTGAATACTGCATTGCAAATTGCATTGGAATGAATATCAATTAGAAGCACTGTTGCTTTCCATGTAAAACTGTGGGCCGCTCAACATCTTAGCAAAGTAGTTTAGACAATAGATTATGCATAGTAGAGTGGAACAAATCTGCTTTTGGAAGTGTTGAGTCACTCAACAAAATTCTATGCCAGTGTGAATGCTGCATTTCAAATTGCATTGGAATGAATATCAATTAGAAGCACTGTACTATCTATGTAGAAGCGTGGGCCACTCAACATCTTAGCAAAGTAGGTTAGACAATAGTTTATGCATAGTAGAATGGAAAAAATCTGCTTTTGGAAGTTTTGAGTCACTCAACAAAATTCTACGCCAGTGTGAATACTGCATCGCAAATTGCATTGGAATGAATATCGATTGGAAGCACTGTTGTTGCATATCAGTGGTAATTGATGGTTATCAGTGGTTATTGGTGGTTATCAGTGGTTATCGTTTGTTATCAGTGGTTATTCTTAGTTATCAGTGATTATTGTTCTTTATCAGTGGTATTCATTGGTTATCAGTTATTGTTGGTTATCAGTCGTTATTGGAGGTTATTCAGTGGTTATTGATGGTTATCAGTGGTTATTGTTGGTTATCAGTGGTTATCGTTGGTTCTCAGTGGTTATCGTTGGTTATCAGTAGTTATTCTTGGTTATCAGTGGTTATTTTTGGTGATCAGTGGTTATTTTTGGTGATCAGTGGTTATTGTTGGCTATTCTTTGTTATTATTGGTTATTCTTGGTTATCGTCGGTTGTCAGTGGTTATTGTTGGTTGTCAGTGGTTTAGTTGGTTATCTGTGGTTATTCAACGATAACCAATAACCACTTATAATCAACGATAACCACTGATAACCAGCAATAACCACTGAGAACCAACGATAACCACTGATAACCAACAATAACCACTGATAACTAACAATAACCACTGATAACCAAGAATAACCAACGATAACCACTGACAACCAACATTAACCAAGAATAACCAACAATAACCACTTATAACAAACAATGACCACTGATAACCAAGATTAACCAACGATAACCAATGATAACCAACAATAACCAACAATAACCACTGATAAGCAAAAATAACCACTGATAACCAACGATAACCACTGATAACCAACAATAACCACTGATAACCAACAATAACCACTGATAACCAAGAATAACCTACGATAACCTCTGATAACCAACGATAACCACTAATAACCAACGATAACCACTGATAACCAACGATAACCAAGAATAACTAAGAATAACCAAGAATAACCAACAATAACCTCTGATAACCAAAGATAACCACTGATCACCAACAATAACGAACAATTACCACTGATAACCAAGATTATTACATTGTACGTCATCTTTCACCAATCAGATTGCCTTATTCGAGGGCATTAATGTAGGTTATTGACAGTGCGTAGCATCTTCTATAGCAACAGGCCGTTGCGTCTTTGCGAATTTGAAACATTCGCGATGTTACTGCGCTCACAGAGATGAACAATGTTATAAATCATTTATTACCCTACGCAACTCGGGCAATAACCGACATTAATAACCTCGGGAAAGTCGATTGCCCTCGTACAGTCTCGGGCTGCGCCCTCGACCATAACTCGGGCAACCGACTTTCCCGCGGTCATTAATGTCGGTTATTGCCCTCGTGTGAGGGCAATAACTAATACATAACCACTGATAACCAACAATAACTACTGATAACCAACGATAACCACTGATAACCAACAATAACCACTGATAACAAATAATAACAACTGATAACCACAAATAACCAATGATAACCAACAATAACCACTGATAACCAAGAACAACCACTGACGACCAAGAATAACGAACAATAACCACTGATAACCACCAATAACCACTGAAAACCACAAATAACCACTGATTACCGAGAATAACCACTGATAACCAACAATAACCACTGATAACCAACAATAACCACTGATAACCAAGAATAAGCAACGATAACCGCTGATAACAAACAATAACCAAGAAAAACCAACAATAACCACTGATAACCATGAATAACCACTGATAACCAACGATAACTACTGATAACCTACAATAACCTCTGATAACCAACAATAACCACTGATAACCAACAATAACCACTGATAACCAAGAATAAGCAACGATAACCGCTGATAACCAACAATAACCAAGAATAACCAACAATAACCACTGATAACCAAGAATAATCATTGATAACCAACGATAACCAATGATAACCAACAATAACCACTGATAACCAACAATAACCACTGAAAACCAAGATTAAGCAACGATAACCGCTGATAACCAACAATAACCAACAATAACCAACAATAACCACTGATAACCAACAATAACCACTGATAACCAACAATAACCACTTATAACCAACAATAACTACTGATAACTAACAATAAACTCTGATAACCAAGAATAAGCAACGATAATCGCTGATAACCAACTATAACCAAGAATAACCAACAATAGCCACTGATAACCAAGAATAACCTCTAATAACCAGCAATAACCACTGATAACTAACGATAACAACTGATAACCAACACCAACCACTGATAACCAACAATAACCACTGATAACCAGGAATAACCACTGATAACCCACGATAACCACTGATAACCAACAATAACCACTGATAACCAATAATAACCACTGATATTGATAACCAACAATAGCCGACGATAACCACTGATTACCAACTTAAACCATCGATAACCAACAATAACCCCTGACAACCAACAATAACCACTGATAACCAACGATAACCATCGATAACCAACAATAACAACTGATAACCAACAATAACCACTGATAACCATTAATAACCACTAATAACCAACAATAACCACTGATAACCAACAATAACTACTGATAACCGAGAAAAACCACTGACGACCAAGAATAACCATCAATAACCACCGATAACCACCAATATCGACTGACAACCACAAATAACCACTGATAACCAACAACAACAACTGATAACCAACAATAACCACCGATAACGACAATTACCACTGATAACCTAAAATAACCACTGATAACAACAATAACCACTGATAATCAAGAATAACCACTGATAACCAAGAATAATCACTGATAACCTAAAATAACCACTGATAACTTAAAATAACCACTGATAACAACAAAAACAACTGATAATCAAGAATAACCACTGATAACCAAGAATAACCACTGATAACCAACAATAACCACTGATAACGACAATTACCACTGATAACCAACAATATCCACTGACAACCAATGTTGGTTTCATTTAATTATTATGTATTTATTCATTATTGATCCACCCACTCACCCATGTGCTATATGATGCAATCAAAAATAAAATGGTTGAAACCTGTTGAACCTAGTCTATCATGAAAGTATCGCAAACGGCTTAAACATATGGTCCTTCGAACCGGATAGTCCATCCTCACCTACTTGATCCCTGCAGCCGTGCTGTATTGTCGATTCTGACTCTCTGGAGCCACGTGCTCACTAACCTACATTGCTATACTGTTTCACCGTACCTCGACTCTGGATGTCCGCCGAACAGATCGCCGCCGCTAGGAAGCGACGAGGAGTTTCGCGTGGCTCGATCACTCGTCTCACGAAGAAAGTCACCGAACTCGAGAAGCGCGGACCGGATCCCAAGACTCTCATCACTGCTCGACAATTAACCAAGGACGTTCAGTCTACAAGCACCGATTTCAAAGAAAAACACCTGTCGGTAGTGGTTTTGCTAGAAAATGACGCCGATCTCGAAGCTGAACAGGTCGTGCTGGACGAACACGACGAGATCGTCGCTGACCTACTCGCACGCCTCGACGTGATCTTGACTCGACTCTCCTCTCCTGAAGATGATCCACGAGAGACATCAAAGAAGCGCCTCGCTCGTCTCGAGAAGAAACTATCCTCCGTTGTTATCGAAGTCGGCAAGTTCGACTCCAAATCAGTTGACCGTTGCTTGATTCGCCAAAGAGAAGAGCAGCTACACGAGATGAAACAGGAATTGAGTGACATAGGGAAGTCTTCCTTCGTCGTAAACCTGGATGAGAAGGATGAGCTGAGTGTGATTCAAACCAAAATTGATTCGACCCTATTTGACACATCCCTGAATATCAAGCGTTTCCTTGCCAAATTGTCTTCTGACGCAGCTGCTGCTGACACTCCTGGAGTCAAGCTCCCCAAGATAGATGTTCCCACATTCTCTGGTGACCTCTTGATGTGGAAGTCCTACTGGGAACAATTTTCCGTCGCTGTCGACACACGCACTGGTATGTCTGATGCCGAAAAACTAGTATACCTTCGCCACTCTGTGAAAGACGGTTCTGCTCGTCATGTGATTGAAGGTCTTACTCGAAGTGGTGACAACTATGCTGAGGCAGTGGAATGTTTGAAATCCCGTTATGATCGTCCACGCCTCATCCACCAGACCCACGTACGCAAGATCGTAGACATCCCTGCTCTCAAACACGGCAGTGGAAAAGAACTGCGCCATCTTCATGACACCACGCAACAACATGTTCGTGCGTTGAAATCTATGGGCTACGAGCCATCTGGTGCATTCCTGACTTCCATCCTCGAGATCAAGCTGGATCCTGGTACCATGTTTGAGTGGCAGAAACACAGCAGCACTTCGACCACTGTCCCTCACTACAATGATCTTCTTGAATTCCTCAATCTCCGCGCTCAAGCCTCTGAACACACTATTGATGATAGTCATCGGAGAACGCCCAACGAGATGCGGAAAGTCCACAAGCCTATCGCTAGTCATAATGCTAATGTTACCCCAGCGAGCAATGCATCGTGTCCACTGTGCAAGAGCGAAAACCACCTACTGTTTGCTTGTAGCAAGTTCAAGGGTCTGTCACATGAAAGAAAAATGGCTACTGTGAAGAGCAACGGACTCTGTCTCAACTGCCTAAGATCAGGACACTTCTCAAAGAATTGCAAGTCGCTGCACAAGTGCCGAGAATGCCAGAGACCGCATCACACTCTCCTTCACTCTGACTCTACAGATAATCCAAGTACTACGAACCCCACTCCTGTTACGTCAAACACTGCCGCTGGACTGAAATCTACCTCCTTGCTCATGACTTGCCAGCTTCTAGTGTTTTCCCATGATGGCACCTCCATCAAGGCACGAGCACTCCTAGATCCTGGATCATCTGCATCCTTCATATCCGATCGCCTTTCAAAGTCATTGTGTCTACGACGTCATCCGACTCTCACACGGATATCAGGTATTGCTGGTCTGTCACCTGCTGGATCCATGCATCCACTTGTTAATTTCTCCGTCTCTTCGTCGAGTCGACCAGAGAAGAAGTTCAGTATCTCAGCCATTGTCATTCCTCGCGTCACACGCAATCTTCCTATCTCTTCTGTTCATTTCCATTCTTCTTGGAAACACCTGGACGGATTGCAGCTGGCTGACCCGACTTTCGGCAACCCCAGTGCCGTTGATCTACTCCTTGGCGTTGATGTATTCACAAATACACTTCTGAATGGCCGGCGGTCTGGTCCACCAGGATCTCCCACTGCTTTGCAGACCGAGTTTGGTTGGGTGCTAGCTGGTGACACTGACACTCCCTCCACAATCAATGTTACTTCTCACCATGTATCGCTTCTCACTGGAGACGAACTACTTCGACAATTTTGGGAAATTGAAGAGGTTCCCACAAGTAACCCTGTTCTCACAGCTGAAGAGAGCACAGTCGTCGATCACTTTACAAAGCATCACACTCGATCTCCTGAAGGAAGATTTGTGGTTCCTCTACCCAAACGTCTCAATGTGCCAGACCTTGGCGAGTCACGAACTCTCGCTGTTAAGCGATTTCTCAATCTGGAGAGAAGCCTTCTAGCAAAGAACCAATTTGACAGATTTGCAGAAGTTATGGAAGAATACTTCAATCTTTGCCATGCCGAACCAGTACCAGTTTCAGACCTTCACAAGTCCACGCAGCAAGTGTTCTACATGCCAATGCACGCTGTGCACAAAGAATCCAGTACCACGACGAAACTAAGAGTTGTTTTCGATGCGTCTGCCAAGACCGCCTCTGGTTCCTCTCTCAACGACATCTTGATGGTAGGTCCCACTGTTCACTCTCCTCTAATAGATGTTCTGATGCGCTTTCGCCTTCATCAAATTGCCCTAACAGGTGACGTGAGCAAAATGTACCGAGCAATTGAGTTGGCCAAGTCAGACAGAGACTACCATCGATTTGTGTGGAGAAGAAACAAAACTGAACCTCTGAAGGACTACCGAATGAAACGTGTCACCTTTGGTGTGTCTGCTTCCTCTTTCATAGCCAACATGTCTGTCCTTCAAAATTCACTTGATCACTTGAGCAAATACCCTCTTGCCGCAGCAGTCGTGGAGAAAGCATTCTACGTGGATGACTGTCTGACCGGTGCAGAGACCCCTGAGGAAGCAATCCGACTACGAATCGAGCTTCAAGAACTCTTCAGTGAAGCCCAGTTCATTCTACGTAAGTGGAACTCTTCTTCTCCTGTTGTGCTACAAAGCATTCCTTCTGATCTGAGAGAGACACCTCACTCGCAGACCATGCCTGACAATTTAACGCTACCCAAGACTCTTGGCATAGAGTGGGATCCCTGTCAAGATACATTTCACTTGACCACTGACGACGCTATTGTTCCTGAATCTGCCACAAAGCGTGAGATCGCCTCTGATATCGCGAAGACCTACGATGTTCTAGGCTGGTTCTCACCCTCTATCATCAAGTCCAAAATATTCCTGCAGAAGTTGTGGGAGCGTAGGATTGATTGGGATGATGCTGTTCCTCCAGACCTACTTGAACTCTGGCGTCGCTGGAAGACTGAATTGCCGCTCCTTTCCAAAGTGGAGATTCCCCGTTGCTACTTTCCTACAAGCATCGATGATTGCTCAGTTCAACTCCATGGATTCTCCGATGCATCCGAAGATGCCTACAGTGCCGTGGTGTATGTCAGATCGGAAAGCTCCCGTGGTCTAATCCACACCTCTCTTGTCACGTCAAAAACCCGAGTTGCTCCCATCAAAAGGCAAACCATCCCGCGTTTGGAATTATGTGGAGCATTATTACTCTCCCAGTTGATCACTCACGTAAACTCTGTCTTAAGCCTACCAAGTTGTGAGTTGTTCGCCTGGACCGACAGCATGGTTGTACTCGGCTGGATCCAGGGTGACCCTCGCAGATTCAAACCATTTGTCGCCAACCGTGTGACTCGTCTGTTGGAAAACACTACGCCTCAATCCTGGAGACACGTGAGCGGCTCTGACAACCCAGCAGATTGTGCCTCAAGAGGTTTGTTTCCCTCCGAGCTAGTTCAACACAAGCTCTGGTGGAATGGTCCTGTTTGGCTGGATAAGAGTCCCTCGGAGTGGCCTCAAACCCCAACCAGCTGTCATCCCGTCACATGTGAGTCACACAATGAATTCTGTCTCACTGTTTCTATTGACCTGAAGCTTCCTCTCATTCCTCTTGACCGTTTCTCTACCTACTCTCAATTCCAACGTGTGATGGCGTGGGTGATGCGTTTTGTTGGCAAGTGTCGTCCTTCCTCTACCAACTCTAAATCCTCTACTGACCATACTCAATCTCTTCCTCCTTATCTTACTACCTCAGAACTATTCTCTGCCGAGTTGTATTGGATACGACATTCCCAAGAGCATTCCTTCCCTGAAGAAGTAGCATCTCTCAACCTGAAGAAGTCATTACCTGAAAGGAGCCCCATACTAGTCCTACATCCATTTATGGACTCGAGTGGAATCATTCGTGTAGGAGGACGCAAGGTCAATGCACCTATCATGTATTCACAGAAACACCCAATCATACTTGATGGTAAACACCGGATCACGAGACTCATTATCCGTAATGAGCATATCCGTCTACTCCATGCCGGACCCACTCTTGTCTTCTCCTCGCTCTCTCATCGTTATCACATTATCAGTATGAGAAGGATCATCCGAACGGTCACTCGTCAATGCGTAACATGTCGTAAACAGATGGCTAGACCCCAACCACAACTGCTGGGTCAACTTCCCATGGAACGCGTCACACCCGGTCTCGTGTTCGAAAGGGTCGGAGTAGACTATGCCGGTCCTGTATACACGAAGTCGGGTTCAACCAGACGGCCAGTGATAAGCAAGTCCTACATCTGTGTTTTTGTGTCCCTTTCTGTCAAGGCCGTGCACTTAGAATTGGTCTCAAACTTAACAACAGAAGCATTTATGGCTACGTTGAGGCGATTTGTTTCCAGAAGAGGACACCCAACTGTAATAATGAGTGACCACGGACGGAACTTCATTGGTGCTAAAAATGACCTCAAGGATCTGTTTCATTTCCTCGAAGAAGCACGTGCCAAAGGAACTATTTCCAAGTTCTGTTCAACTCTCAAGATCGAGTGGAGTTTCATTCCAGAGCGTTCTCCACATTTTGGTGGCATTTGGGAAGCA
Organism: Haliclona indistincta; assembly: GCA_964017065.1. Taxonomy (NCBI): domain Eukaryota; kingdom Metazoa; phylum Porifera; class Demospongiae; order Haplosclerida; family Chalinidae; genus Haliclona; species Haliclona indistincta. The sequence continues at coordinate 44,310 of OZ024787.1, read as the reverse complement.
GCGGTCAAGAGCACAAAAACCCTACTAAGAAGAGTGATCGGAGAGACTAAATTATCGTTTGAAGAAATGACCACTGTCCTGACCCAGGTAGAAGCCTGCCTCAATAGCCGTCCCTTGATGCCCCTCAATTCTCCTGATGATGATGGAATAGCAGTGCTGACACCCGGGCATTTTCTAGTTGGTCAACCCCTGAGCATTCTTCCCGACCAATTTGCCACATCCGCCAAGCACTCTACACTTCGACGTTGGCATCTCTGTCAACTGATGATTCACAGTTTCTGGAGACGATGGTCTACAGAGTACATCAACCTGCTCAATAAGTACAACAAATGGCGTTCCAAGACTCGTAATCTCTCTATTGGAGACATCGTCGTTCTCAAGGAAGAAAACACCATTCCCACAAAATGGCCTCTCGGACGAATCGTTGCAGTGTATCCTGGAACAGATGGACTAGTACGTGTTGTCGATGTTCGAACAAGCCAAGGAATCTATCGGAGACCAATCACAAAGTTGGCTTTGTTACTGGGTCCAGAGAACAGTGACTAACTCTAACTCATTATGTTATCCATTATAAAGACTAGCCGTCTTTGGCCGGCGGTATGTTGGTTTCATTTAATTATTATGTATTTATTCATTATTGATCCACCCACTCACCCATGTGCTATATGATGCAATCAAAAATAAAATGGTTGAAACCTGTTGAACCTAGTCTATCATGAAAGTATCGCAAACGGCTTAAACAACCAACGATAACCCATGATAAACAACGATAACCAAGAATAAGTAATATATAAACCATGGCTTGGAGGTGTGTATGCCGAATATACCACCCGAGGTCGAGGTCAGAGGAAGTTTGCAGCCGAGATAAACCCCGAGCGAAGCGAGGGGTTTATCGAGGCTGCAAACTTCCGATGACCGAGACCGAGGGTGGTATATTCGGCATACACACCGACAAGCCATGGTTCATATGTTATATACCTTAGTGTGTGGGCGTCGCTTCTTGCTCGTGCTCGCGTTCGCGTGGATCTCGATTTAGCGGTGAGTCATGGGCCGAGAGGAGGCCCCAAGTGTGTACGCGTACCTGAGTAGAGTGTGTGGCAAAGACTTGGACAGCTTTGTGCTTCTAGAGCGAAAGAGCGATCGCCAAGTTTTCTTGTATTCATTGCAATATTCAACATAACTTGGGCGGGGTTTGTCACATGCTGGCCAATTTAATACCCACTAGTGTCAGGATGATTGTACACTATAAATCTCAGCCACTTCTGCGCATCTTTGCCCTGCAGCTGGGTGCTGCTAGTTGCAAGGCGAATAACTGTCCGAGGATGCCCTCGCGCAACCTCAACCTGGTCACGTGACCAGGGCACACCTCTTGGTTAACCTCTTGAGGAGTGTATTTCTCATATACCACCATGGTGGTATATATCGCATAATCTCCATGGTGGATTATGCGATATATACCACCATGGTGAAATATGAGAAATATACCACCTGTGCCTTGTATGGGGACGCCCAGACACTATGGTATATCCAACAATAACCACTGATAACCAACAATAACCACTATTAACCAACAATAACCACTGATACCCAACAATAACCACTGATAACCTAAAATAACCACTGATAACAACAATAACCACTGATAATCAAGAATAACCACTGATAACCAAGAATAATCACTGATAACCTACGATAACCACCGATAATGAAAAATAACCACTGATAACCAACAACAACCACTGATAACCAACGACAACCACTGATAACCAACGATAACCACTGATAACCAAGAATAACCAACGATAACCACTGATAACCAACGATAACCACTGATAACCAACGATAACCACTGATAACGAACAATAACCACTCATAAACCTCAATAACCACTGATAACCAATAATAACCACTGATAACCAACAATAACCACTGATAACCAACATTAAACTATGACATGAATAATTCTCTTTGATGTAATGAGGTGTCCAAATTCCCATATACACCTGCAGCAAAGCTATTCAATGCACCACTTATTATACCATTAGCCATACAATGCACCATACAATGCCATACAATGCACCATACAATGCACATAGTTTAAATAGGTAAAACACCTCGTTGTCGGTGTATATGTGAATTTGCACACCTCGGGCTTCACCCTCGGTGTCCAAATTCCCATATACACCTCCACCACGGTGTTTAACCTACATATAACCACTGATAACCAACAATAACCACTGATAACCAACAATAACTACTGATAACCGAGAAAAACCACTGACGACCAAGAATAACCATCAATAACCACTGATAACCACCAATATCGACTGACAACCACAAATAACCACTGATAACCAAGAATAACCACTGATAACCAACGATAACCACTGATAACCAACAATAACCACTGATAACCAACAATATCCACTGATAACCAACAAAAACCACTGATAACCAACAACAACGACTGATAACCAACAATAACCACTGATAACCAACAATAACCACTAATAACCAACAATATCCACTGATAACCAACAATAACCACTAATAGCCAACAACAACCACTGATAACCAAAAATAACCACTGATAACAAGAATAAGGAACGATAAACTCTATTACCAACATTAACCATGAATAACCAACTATAACCACTGATAACCAACAATAACCCCTGAAAACCAACAATAACCAGTGATAACCAACAATAACCACTGATTACCAACGTTAACCACAGATAATTAACAATAACCACAGATAACCAACGATAACCACTGGTAACCAACAATAACCAAGAATAACCAACAATAACCACTGATAACCAACGATAACCACTGATAACCAAAAACAACCACTGATAACCAAGAATAACCACTGATAACCAAAGATAACCACTGATAACCAAGAATAACCACTGATAACCAAGAATAACCACTGATAACCAATGATAACCACTGATAACCAACGATTACCAAGAATAACCAACAATACCGAAGAATAACCAACAATAACCACTGATAACCAACGATATCCACTGATAACCAACGATAACCATTGATAACAAAAAATAAGTAATAGTTAACTCCCGGTCTCTGAGGCGATACGGGATATATACCGAGGTGGTTAATTATGCTGTCCGAGGGCGGAGCCCGAGGATGGCATAATTAACCACCGGGGTATTATCCTGATCGCCGAAGAGACCGGGAGTTAACTGACTTGTACCCAACCACCAGTCTTCTTGTGGTGTTTGTAGCTGCTGTAGCTGTTCTGTAGCTTGTAAGTGAAGATCTACGAGCTGTTCTGTAGCTTGTAAGCGAAGATCTACGAGCGGATGGGAGCCCAGGGCACTCGCCTCCAAGCGCACACTCGCCAGGTCTATAATGGCGAACGCCCGTGTTCAAGTTGGGCGACAAACGAAGCCTGGCGTCAACTTTTGTGCAGCTAAAACGCACGGTAACTTGGCTTTCAGGCAGCAATGCTGGCTGACCTTTCCCAAAGGTTAACACGTGCGCCAATAAATTATTGATAATTTATTGACGATGGCCCACTAGTATGGGCTATTTTGTGGGGTATAAAGCTCCACGCACTTTCGCCGGGTGGGCAGGTGTGGACAAGGGACTAGTGCCACTTTGCCACTTCCTGGAAAATATCCATATTGGCCAGGTTTAACTTTAATATCCTGGAAAATATCCATATTTCCCTGGGTATATGGGATATATACCATGCCATTTTCCTTTGATCTTTGGGTGTGGTGGGGTACAACCCCTGATAACCAACAATAACCACTGATAACCAACAATAACCACTTATAACCAAGAATAAACACTGATAACAAAGAATAACCAATGATAACCATCGATAACCACTGATAACAAACAATAACCACTGATAACCAAGAATAACCACTGATAACCAACAATAATTAATTACATGTACATGTAACAAAAAGTAGCAAATTAAAACGTAATACAATAATGAAGTACTTGATACTAGTTATGACACTAAGGTGTAAGTATAAGAAAAGAAAATAAATTAAGAAAATAAGATAAAGGTAAATAGTTAACTAAAACACAAACAGCAACAAAGTAACACTAAGGTGTAAGGAAAAAAATAAATACATAAAATAATAATAATAAAATTAATAAGAAAACTATATTTACAAACAAACAAAAGAGTAAATTAATTAATTAAGAATTTGAAAACATTAAGTTCAGTCCCGCTCCATCCTCCATACCAACACCACTTCTCCATTTCACTCTAGAGCCTCTCACACAATAGTTCGTTGCTCTCAGTATCGCGAAAGACAATCTTGTTCTCATCCATCCCATAACTTCAGCGTATGGCTTGTCCCACTTTCTTGAAAGCTTATCAGCAAATCTCTGAAGTGTGAGGTCTGCTTCTCTTGCCAATAGACCATCTACAGACAGCACAAAGGGGGTGAATGAAGCATGACGATCAGCAGCAGCCTGATTGTATTTTCTTTTCTTTTCTAACTCAGCTGATTTCAACACTGCTTGTACGGATCTTCCAACATAGGACTGAGCGTCAGTGTGTAACCAACAATATCTGATAACCAACAATATCCACTGATAACCAACGATAACCATTGATAACAAAAATAACCCTGATAACCAACGATAATAACTAGTTAAAGCACCGTTGCGAGTGCAATACGGGAATTATTGCGCGAGGGGTGTGGTCGAGAGGGTGATACAGCACGAGGCGAAGCCGAGTGCTGTATCAGCGTCGAGACCGACACCCCGAGCGCAATAATTCCCGTATTGCACGAGCAGACGGTGCTTTTACTGGTTTGTAGCACGACAGCAGGCCGCTGTCACTGAATCTTTGTGCCAGGGCGACTTATTCTCGAGGTCGAGCCAAGGTCAGTCTCCGCCCACCCTATCTTTAACCCTCTGGCCGTGCTATATTTTCCCTGACCGTGCTATATTTCCCTGGCCGTGCTATATTTTCCATATTGCGAACGGCGTTCACATTATGGAAAATATAGAACGGGCGGCGCCTTTGATACGCCCACATAGAGTGCTACAACCACTGATAACGAACAATAACCACTCTTGTATCCCACCTCGTGGGCGTATCAAAGGCACCGCCAGGGCAATATATTCCATACTGCCCCAACTGCAGGGCAATATGGAATATATTGCTGCCCTAGGGCAATATGGAATATATTGCCCGGGGCCACGATATATTGCCCGGGTGCAGATATTGTCTGAAGGAACAGACAATATCTGCGGAAAGGGCAAGTAGCCCAAAATTTTTTAACGTGGTACAGTGTTGACCACGTGGTGGAAAAATAGGGGTAGGGTAATAGCCCTACCGGAAGGTACAGAGCTCTATTGCATGCGCTTTATATACCGCTTAAGATTCCTTATGCTAGTGGGTTCCATTGTGGTCTTTACTATAGCACGTGTGATACTAAAAATAGCACAAGCGATACTAAAAACAGTACAATGCACGGGATACGCCCATGACGTGCGATACAAACATGTTAAACAACGGTCCCTCGGGCAGTATGGAATATCCACTCGTGCAATCCAATTAGACCCCTCGGGCTGCGCCCTCGGGCTCTAATTGGATTGCCCTCATGTATATTCCATACTGCCCTCGGACTGTTGTTTAACTAGTACATAAACCACAATAACCACTGATAACCAACGATAACCAACGCTAACCACTGATAACCAACGCTAACCACTGATAACCAACGATAACCAAGAATAACCACCAATAACCAAGAATAACCAACAATAACCACTGATAACAAACAATATCCACTGATAACCAACAATAACCACTGATAACCAACAATAACCACTGAAAACCAAGTATAACCTCTGATAACCAAGAATAAACACTGATAACCAACGCTAACCACTGATTTACCAAGAATACCCACTGATAACCAACGATAACCACTGATAACCAACAACAACCACTGATAACCAACAACAACAACTGATAACCAACGATAACCACTGATAACGACAATTACCACTGATAACCAACAATATCCACTGACAACCAACGATAACCCATGATAACCAACGATAACCAAGAATAACCAACAATAACAACTGATAACCAACAATAACCACTGATAACCAACAATAACCACTGATAACCAACAATAACTACTGATAACAAGAATAAGCAACGATAACCTCTGATAACCAACAATAACCATTAATAACCAACAATAACCACTGATAACCAACAATAACCCCTGATAACCAACGATAACCACTGAAAACCAACGATAACCATTGATACGCAACAATAACCACTGATAACCAACAATAACAACTGATAACCAACAATAACCACTGATAACCACCAATTACCACTGACAACCACAAGTAACCACTGTTAACCAAGAATAACCACTGATAACCAACGATAACCACCGAAAACAAACAATAACCACTGATAACCAACGATAACCACTGATAACCAACAATAACCACTGAAAACCAACAATAACCAGTGATAACCAACAATAACCACTGATTACCAACGTTAACCACTGATAACCAACAATAACCACTGATAACCAACCATAACCACTGACAACCAACAATAACCAATAATAACAATAACCACTGATAACCACCAATAACCACTGATAAACAACAATAACCACTGAAAACCAACAATAACCACTGATAACCAACAATAACCACTGATAACCAACAATAACCACTGATAAACAAGAATAACCACTGATAACCAACAATAACTAACGATAATCACTGATTACCAACGATAACCATTGATAACCAACGACAACCACTGATAACCAAGAATAAGTAATAGTTATCTCCCGGTCTCTGAGGCGATACGGGATATATACCGAGGTGGTTGATTATGTTGTCCGAGGGCGGAGCCCGAGCGTGGCATAATTAATCTCTGAGGTATTATCCCGATCGCCGAAGAGACCGGGAATTAACTGACTTGTACCCCACCACCAGTCTTCTCGTGGTGTTTGTAGCGGCTGTAGCTGTTCTGTAGCTTGTAAGCGAAGATCTACGAGCGATGGGAGCCCAGGGCACTCGCCTCCAAGCGCACACTAGGCATGCGCTTATTATGCTGGAATGATTTTTAGAATAATAGGTAACTTAGAGAATTTGAGAATAATCAGTCAAATTTGATCACCCATGATCACGTGTGCATCATCAGGACGATGAATGGAAGCATGTAGCAGTAAACGACGTTCATTCTGTCCATCGAGCTACGGAGATCAGCGATCACTTCTGCGCATCGGTTAAGAGTATCAACAGGCTAAGCACGACAATGGCTTGCATTGTGACTCATGGATTTTGCTTTCGTTCTTACGTTATGGCTGGTTCACCTTGACGGCCATCTTAGACTTCTCTGACAGCAAAAGCGCGGCCCATAGTTGACTACCTAAGTACTTGTAGATTTAATCTAAACTGTTGGATAGCTCTGAGTTTGCGTAGACATCTCCTAGATTAATGGCTACCTACTTCAGGAATTTCAGTGTAGGCCTCCCCAGTATACAATGCATCAACATAATGGTACTTACCATACTTGTGAAATACATGTATGTAGCTTTTATTTTCTTATAGTCCGCTATTATCTTTAATTGCATAAAATTAATGAGGAATGATATTAAGGTGGCGGGATACCAAAATTAATGATATTCATGATTTTACTGGGTACTGTTATTTTCACAACAAGACTGAACTTGGTGGCTGCTTTGTGCACTCAGTCTTACTCGCGCTGTCTCTAGGACCTGATTAATGTAAGTTTCGAGCCTATGCTCCCCGCCGTCGTGAAGCTACAAGACCGACCATCGCGAGCTTGGACTGATGTTGCTCTCCATTTTGTGTGCAGTTTTTCTACTTCTATGTGAATCGTAGCGGGCCAAGAACTCTTCAGTGTGTTCATCTATCGTATCTCCAGGTATTCAAGGATCCGATTTGTTGCGCGCTTCTCGAGTGCAGAGCTAGCGACGCTTGCTCATGGCTGTTTGGCGTTCGATCGTGTATCTAACGAACAAAAGAGAGATATCGAAAAAGCATCCTTGAAGTCCTAGATCCTGGGGTGGTAAGCGTGCTGATGTAGCTGTAAGCTCTTCGCTTAGCATGCAACTCGATAAAAACTGCACAAACCTCCTCGCGATGGTTGGTCTTGTAGCTTCGCGGCGGCGGGGAGCATAGGCTCGAAACTTACATTAATCAGGTCCTAGAGACAGCGCGAGTAAGACTGAGTGCAAAAAGCAGCCACCAAGTTCAGTCTTGTCGTGAAACTAACAGTATCCAGTAAAATCATGAATATCATTAATTTTGGTATCCCGCCACCTTAAGCGATGAAAACTTTTATTTGGCGAAAATTTTATGAGAATAATCCTGGAATAAACGGTTAATTTTGTGAGAATAATAGGTCAAAATTTTGAGAAATTCTTAAAAGAATAATAGGAAAATTTAAAAGAATAATAAGCTCATGCCTAGCGCACACTCGCCAGGTCTATAATGGCGAACGCCCGTGTTCCAGTTGGGCGACAAACAAACGAAGCTGTTGAAGTTGGGCAACAAACAAGCCTGGCGTCTACTTTTGTGCAGCTAAAACGCACGGTAACTTGGCTTTCAGGCAGCAATGCTGGCTGACCTTTCCCAAAGGTTAACACGTGCGCCAAAAATTTAGTGATAACTTATTGACGATGGCCAACTAGTATCTGCTATTTAGTGGGGTATAAAGCTCCACGCACTTTCGCCGGGTGGGCAGGTGTGGACAAGGGACTGGTGCCACTTTGCCACTTCCTGGAAAATATCCATATTTGCCCTTTTTAACTTTAATATCCTGGAAAATATGCATATTTTCCTCTGTGTATGGGATAAATACCATGCCATTTTCCTTTGATCTTTGGGTGTGGTGGGGTACAACCAATGATAACCAACGATAACCACTCATATACCAACAACAACCACTGATAACAACCAACAACCACTGATAACCAACAATAACCACTGATAACGACAATTACCACTGATAACCAACAATAACCACTGATAACCAACAATGACCACTGATAACCAACAATAACCACTGATAACCAACAATAACCACTAATAACCAAGAATAAGCAACGATAACAACTGATAACCAACAACAACCACTGATAACCAACATTGTACAATGGCTTCAAAGGCGCCGCCGTGGTGTATTCCGGTTATACCACGGGAAAACAGGATTTCCTGTGGAATGTCTAGTTATTCCACAGGATTTCCTGTGGAATATCTAGATATTCCACAGGAAATCCTGTCGAGTCACATGACCCCCACAGGACAAAAAAGACCATCGAAATGATCTACCTTCAAGAGAGAAGGGGTGAGAGTTGTGAGTCAACCTCACCAGTAAACTATAAAGAGTGCACAAGTCGCCCTTATTTATCCTATAGAAACCTACAGACATCAGTGGGTTTGTGGTTGCCATGGTACAAGTCAGTTAAATACCATGCCTACCTGTGGTGTATCATGAATACACTCAGTAATAACCATTAATCCCTCGGGCTACGCCCTCGGGATTAATAGTTGTTGCTTCGTGTATTCTAGATACACCACGGTAGGCATGGTATAAGATTATACATAACCGCTGATAACGACAATTACCACTGATAACCAACAATAACCACTGATATCCAACGATAACCACTGATAACCAACGATAACCAAGAATAACCAACAATAACCAAGAATAACCAACAATAACCACTGATAACCAACAATAACCACTGATAACCAAGAATAACCACTGATAACCAACAATAACCACTGATAACCAACGATAACCACTGATAACCAACAACAACCACTGATAAATAGCAATAACCACTGATAACCAACGATAACCACTGATAACCAACGTTAACCATTGATAACCAACGATAACCAAGAATGACCAACAATAACCAACAATAACCACTGATAACAAACAATAACCACTGATAACCAGCAATAACCACTGATAACCAAGAATAACCAACGATAACCACTGATAACCAACAATAACCAAGAATAACCAACAATACCCACAATAACCACTGATAACCAATAATAACCACTGATAACAAACAATAACTAACGATAACCACTGATAACTAAGAATAATCAACAATAATCACTGATAACCACAATTACCACTGATAACCAACAGTAACCACTGATAACCAACGATAACCACTGATAACCAAGAATAACCAACAATATATGTAGGTTAAACACCGAGGTGGAGGTGTATATGGGAATTTGGACACCGAGGGTGAAGCCCGAGGTGTGCAAATTCACATATACATCGACAACGAGGTGTTTAACCTATTCAAACTATGTGCATTGTATGGTGCATTGTATGGCATTGTATGGTGTATTGTATGGCTAATGGTATAATAAGTGGTGCATTGTATGGCTTTGCTGCAGGTGTATATGGGAATTTGGACACCTCATTACATCAAAGAGAATTATTCATGTCATAGTTTAATCAATGATAACCAATAATAACCACTGATAACCAACGATAACCACTGATAACCAACAACAACCACTGATAACCAACAATAACCACTGATAACCACAATTACTACTGATAACCAACAATAACCACTGATAACCAAGGATAACCACTGATAACCAACGATAACCAAGAATAACCAACAATAACCAAGAATACCCAACAATAACCACTGATAACCAAGAATAGCCACTGATAACCAACGATAACCACTGATAACCAGCAATAACCACTGATAACCAACAATAACCACTGATAACTAAAAATATCCACTGATAACCATCGATAACCACTGATAACCCACAATAACCACTGATAACCAACAATAAGTATGTTATACCATGCCTACCCGTGGTGTATCACGAATACACGAAGCAATAACTATTAATGCCGAGGGCGTAGCCTGAGGATTAATTGTTATTGCTGAGTGTATTCATGATACACCACAGGTAGGCATGGTATAACTGACTTGTATCATGGCAACCACTATGCCCACTGATGTCTGTAGGTTTCTATAGGATAAATAAGGGCGGCTTGCGCACTCTTTATAGTTTACTGGTGAGGTTGACTCGCAACTCTCACCCATTCCTATTTTTCTCTCTGGAAGGTAGATCATTTCTATGATCATTTTTGCCCAGTGGGAGTCATGTGACTTCCCGTGGAATATCCAGATATACCACAGGAAATCACATGATAAACTGTGGAATATCTAGTTATTCCACTGGAAATCATGTGACTTTCCATGGTATATCTGAAATACACCACTGGCGGTGCCTTTGAAAATAAGGCTTCCTATGGTACAACCACCAGGGGCGTAACTACCATAGAGGCAGGGGAGGCACTTGCCTCCTCGATTTTAGACAGGTGCAAAGTAAACAAACCTTTTAAAACAGGCGCACGGTCTCAGTAGAGTGCTAGCAGAAGCAGAAAAGCTCGCTCGCATGGTTTGAATTCTATTTATTGCGATCTCTATTCATAACACGCCCTCATTGAGTGATTGATTAACGGAAATGACGTCATTTCCAATGAATATTAATTAGATACTATGAAAAATCGCGCGCACCTCCTCTTTCTTCAGATCCTAGTTATGCCCCTGACCACTGATAACCAACAATAACCACTGATAAGCAAGAATAACAACTGATAACCAAAAATAACCACTGATAACCAACAATAACCACTGATAACTAACAATAACTACTGATAACCAACAATAACCACTGGTAACCAAGAATAACCTACGATAACCACTAATAACCAATGATAACCACTGATAACCAAGAATAACCAACAATTACCAAGAATAACCAACAATAACCACTGATAACCAACAATAACCACTAATAACCAAAAATAACCAACAATAACCACTGATAACCAACAATAACCACTGATAACCAACAATAACCACTGATAACCAACAATAACCTCTGATAATAAACAATAACCACTGATAACCAACAATAACCACTGATAACTGGTTATCAGAGTGGAACAAATCTGCTTTTGGAAGTGTTGAGTGACTCAACAAAATTCTACGCCAGTGTGAATACTGCATTGTTTGTGTCCCTGCAACGAAATGACGCCATACGACCTGAAAACTCCATAAGTGGGCGAACTTGGGGTGAAAATTCCTCGAGAGGGCAGACTAGGGGTGAATATTCATCGAGAGGGTGGAATTGGTGTGAAAGACCTCGGGGGCGGATTTTTGCTGTAATTTTCTTGAGGGGCAGACTTATGGTGGGTCATTGTGTTGTTCGAGGTTTCCGCTAATGTAATCTTTGTGGCTCCATATATCTGAATCTAAGCCTCTCACGATTATTTTGAGCATCAAAACCACAATAGTAAAAGGATCAATCCTCTTCGTTTCGGTACTCTCGTTGTCTCTTGGAACCACCGGGAAGCTGTAGAATTTTTCCATTGCGTTTGACCACCTTTTTCGTCAGGTCCAGGCATCTGACACAGAGCGAAAAGTAGGAGTTTGCAGTTTTTGTCAACTGCCAGTTTGACGAAAGTTTGCAAAGTTTACAAGTGGTTTCCCATTGTAGTACTAACAAGACTTGTAAACGCATTGCAAACTACGTGCGATGTAAATCAAGACTTGTTAACGCTTTGCAAACTATGTGCGAAGTAAACAAGACTTGTGAACGAACAGGAAACTGTCCGTGGTGTTGCACTTGAGGCCTGAGTCTCGTTCTTGTGTCTGGGAACGAGTAAACTTCGTAGAAAATGGGTTAAGAAGACTATTAAAATGGCGCAGCTGCGTTCATGCTAGTTTCGAGATTGTTTGAACGACTAAAAGCTACTATGGCTGTCCTAATTTTTGTCCAGTGAATCACTACTTATGTAGGTATGTATGCATGTACAGTACACCTATGATCCATTCTTTTGCAACCATGGACAACCATATTTGTTGCTATAATTATCATTGTGAATGCCTCGGGCCTGGTATAATTACTCTCGCTCTCTGCAGTAGCCCAACTTTGTACATATAGCATTTGGCTGTCTTCGGTTTGCTGATGGCTTTCTGTAGTCCAGTTGCTTAACGTTCTGTCATATCTTCAAGCCTATACCTGCCGTATGGGTACCATACTACTGTAATGTACCGATATACTCCAGTGCCATTTCTAAGTTGTAGATCATGATTTTTAGGTAGAAGTCATTGACCTAGTGATTCACATAACAAAATACTCATAAGCTATGCATGTCGATGTCACCACGACATAAAATTGTGACTGAGTACATGTAATTTTCTCTTATATCTTCTGTCATAGTCAGGTTGATACACTGTTGTGCACAACTGATAGAGAAGCTTAATCACAAGGTCAGCCATGACCAGAACAGCATTGCAACAATTTTAGTGCTTTATACTTTATGACAGTTGTGTCTTTGCCTTATCATGCTGTCTCGTATTATTGTTGACAAAGGCACACTTATCCTTATCTCTCTCTCTCTCTCTCTCTCTCTCTCTCTCTCTCTCTGCTTATTCTTTCACTCTCTATCGTTCGATTCCTTCCTTAGATCGATCCCTGTAGCTAACGAACATGAGAGTAGACTGCATGATGTTTGGACAGAGATGTTGAGCTATACTATTTGAACGGTTCTTCATTTATGAATTTGCTACATTATCAAGTTCACTTTCTACACTATACTTTTGACCCAAAACATGTATGCACAGTAATACCGCACACTAACACTGTACCGTTGATCATCTATGTTACATGCATGTGATAATAATTTAATTTTTGTCCAGAATCTACATGTACAGATTTTGAATCTTATAATTCACGATAATGTAATGTTACAGCTGAAGTAAGTATTACAATGAAATCACAACAAGGACGATAAAATGTCAATCAAATGGTATAGGAACAACAATTAGAACATTATCAGTACCCATAAAACGTCCAAAGTTTACTTCAGCATTTACATAAACAATTCTATTTGTGATACTGCTGATTAAGAAATAGTTAACATCGAATGAGCTTAATGAATTGCTCCACACTTCTGTGGGCTTTCCATACCAAAGTTGACAAGGATGCTCTAAATATGATGTACAGTTTGCTAACCAGTGTGTGCGACGTGTGCATTTATTAGTGGATTGATCTGTGACAAAAATTATGCATTTTATAAAAAAATTAATTTCTATTAAGGAACTATCAATAAACACCTTAGAGCAGTGTGAATAACGTGAATTTTTAGCAGCAAGTTTAATAGACTCGTTAAAAGAAACAGCTGCTGTAGATTTACAAAGCCTCGCTATTTGGATATTTTTCCCACCATAAACAGTAAGCATGAGAGATTTTATTTTAGCAATTTCTTCATCAGGAAGTGCCTTTTCTGTTATTGGTGGCAAAGGCTTGATATTCTGTTTGATAGAATCTTGCATTGTCTCTGAGAGAGAGCCGTGCTCTGTATCGAGAAGTGTGGCAAAGTCGCTTTTCAATTCTTCAGGCCACTGGTCCAGAGTAACTTGCTGCATAGTGATGAATTTACGCATGAGTTGTACAGAAATATTGTGGTTGCTGGTTGGAAACGACCCTAGTATGCCATTCATGCGCTCAAATGCGTACAACCAGAAAGCATAAACGGGACCGTGCTCAATAATACAATCTGTAATATGAGCTAGTAGGTGCATATTTGGTGTAAGTGACTCTTTACCATATAAAATTTTGAATTTTTCGCAAAACTTTTTGACCAAGTCATCTATTGTGCCTAAGTCTGATTTAGAAATTTGCGACGACAGATAAGTGAACAAGCCTTAACAAAAATAAGCCAACACTGATAGTCTTGGTGTGGTAAAATGTCTTTTAAAGCATAGGAAGAGAAGTATAAAGTCCAATTTTTCCACTGATCGGCTTTCAGTCCTGACACATTGGCCGCTAATTTGTAAGGGATGCGTCCGATATCAAGTGGACAACAGAATGCATCAACCTTGCTTTGTATTTCGGCTAGTTGGTCATCAGAGATTACTGAACTTGACAACCATACATTGAATGCCCTTTTTGCCACTCCTAAAAAGAGGCAATGCATTGGATCGACAATACACGAGGAAATGGCATTGTAGTAAGGTAGTTCATATAGAAGGATATACCTCGCACCGTGCATTCTTTCAGTTTTCTTTCTTTCGGTTTCGGTCTTACTATCTCTTTGCTGAAGAGCATACCACACATGCACTGCATGGCTACGAGGCTCCCACTCTGACTTGTCAAGGCCTGAATAGTCTGGGTAGCTCCCAAACTTTTCTACCGCAAATTCTTGCAAGCACCTGTTACAGCCAAACCTCGCATTGTGGGCTAGGAATCCTCCAACTTTTCGTGCAGCTGGAACATCACATGCTATGCATGACAATGCTGCACGAACTGTTCGTTTCTTCCCTTTGATGGTCATCACAACCCCTTGCCATAGACTTAGTAGATCAGCGATTAGAGGTTTTATGTAAGTGTTTATTGTCATAGAAGGCTCACTGGGCCCAGGTAGGACGCCAACAATTATTACATTCTCCCGTTTGAATCTTACTGACCGTGGCAAATTTTGTACTACAAGGTACATGACTCCTACAGAAAATTGTGTATGTTTAAAAGGTTGAAACCAGTCACAGTTGAGCATCAAAAGATATTTGTGTTGTGAGGCCAAAAATGGGACGCCATTACTATACTGGAAATGTTCCCACATTGACCCATCGTACTCATCACACAAAAATTCATTGTCGATTTGCCTATCTCTCCAGTGTTCACAAAGCTCACAATTGTTTGAGCGTGCTAGAACTTCATTCAAGCTATTTATGACACTTTGATAGCAGAATGTTCTAAAAGGCATCAAGTATTCTGTCTCATTCGAAGTTTTAACTCGTTTCATCAGAATTTTATCACAGGGTGCTCTCATGCGTGCTTGCAAGTGATCAGGATATTGTGAAAATTCACACTTACGAGAGCACTTTTTACCTCCTATAGTCTCAGTACAATCTTTTACTTTGTATAGATGCTGTGGCATGAACGGCATGAAACATAACGAACAAACTTTTCCTTGAGTTGACCTATTTCTTTCTTTGCTAGGTGTAAAGTGCGAGGGAACTTAGCAGCTAATCGTGCCAGCTGGTTGATTCCAAGCCATTCTGAAACAAGTCGAAGAAAGTGAGCAAAAAAGGATAAGAATAGGGAGATAGCAGAATCAGAAACACGAGAAAGAGACTGCCACAGAAATAAGAAAAGAAGAAAGGCACGAATCGCTTTCTGTTCACCACTTTGAATTCTAGCATCATCACCTTCGTCAACGTCATCTTCATCAACTTCTTCCAACTCTTCCAATTCTTCCACAACTTCTCCAAATATAAACTCAACATCATCATCATCCTGCAACAATACAAATTGTATGGCCTTGCCCGAGTACATGTCACATGCAATACCTCTGACTCAGATTCTTCATGATCACTAAATTCATTCTCATCATAATAATTATCTGTTTGGTCTAATAAATTATCGCCTGTAAGTAGTAGAATCATAATTGCATGAATATTAACCATCACTCTTGACTTAAGAGTGCTACTTGACATAAGTGGTTATAGTTATGATAAGCTCATCAGTCAAGTGGGTTGTCATTTTTAATTCCACTTGAGATGAGTAGGTTAGTATAACTAAGTAGCTCAGTATAAACTATAAACACACAGCAGTAACCAACCAGTGGAGCAGCTGGGACGCTGTAAAACGCGGAATAACGGAATAGCGGAATAACGGAATAGCGGAATAAAAGTGGGCGTTGCTAATCAAAAATCCAACAGTACTGGTTATGGACTGGCGTGGTCTCGCTAAAAACTAAACCCAAGACCCTAAAAACGTTGCCTAACAGCGCCCAGTATGGACCTAACAGCGCCCAGTATGGACCTAACAGCGCCCAGTATTCGCCTAACAGCGCCCTGCAGTATGGACCTAACAACGCCCAGTATTCGCCTAACAGCGCCCAGTATTCGCCTAACGGCACCTAGTATGGACCTAACAGCGCCGTTAGGCGAATACTGGGCGCTGTTAGGTCTATACAAGGCGCTGTTAGGTCCATACTGGGCGCTGTTAGGTGAATACTGGGTGCTGTTAGGTCCATACTGGGCGCTGTTAGGCGAATACTGGGCGCTGTTAGGCGAACGTTTTTAGTGTCTTGGGTTTAGTTTTTAGCGAGACCATGCCATAATGGCGCCATTCCAGTCAAGTCCATGTTTTGCAGTGTCCCAGTGCAAACTGAGTAACTGACCAGTTTAATTTTTTTATCAGCAACGCCCACTTTTATTCCGCTATTCCGTTATTCCGCGTTTTACAGCGTCCCGGAGCAGCTAGGTGAGAACTCATACGAGACCCAAGAGGGACGCCCTGGGCCTGCTCTTTGATGGCGCTCATCTGCACCGCTATGCTTATTCCACTTCAACAAGGTCTCATCATAGCATAATTGTTTATGTTGATAGTAGGAAGACCTAGACAAGAATTCATCACAATGAGGACAGTGCACTCTCTTTGGGTTTCTTGAGCTCGAACTAGACATCTCGATCTGAAAGCGTCTGCTAAAGCATGTGCATGCATGCATGTATCAGCTGCAAATATACAGTGAATCACGAGTTGCAAGATGGCAGAGTATAGCTAGTCCAACATCTTTTTATCAAAGTCCCGTTAGTGGTCAACCTGCACGGTACAGAGGATCGCGAGGACATTACCGTGGCAGCACTCAAACCTACGGTCCTGGAGATATGATCACTCCGCACCGCAGAGGAACTCCACAGTCACTGGTATAATTATCATTGCCGATCGGCAATGATATGTAGGGATGACCTCGAACTAAGATGGCGGCTACTCATGTGTGAAAATGAGTTTTCGCACATATCTCTACTGTTATACATTTCTACTGCATTTTAACTATCTCTGAGGGAATCTGAAGTGCGAGCGCTTGTAGGAAGTCTAAGAAAGTCGCCGGGACTGCTTGCTTGTCGACGAAAATCAAGATGGCGACTCTCAGGGAGGTCGTTGCAGATCTTGGCTGTTGTAGCGTTTCTCGAGATTCCAGACATCTAGGATTGATCAGGCGATTGTTCTGAGTGTGGAAATACCTTTGGCGAAGCGGGCAGACGTTTCTAAAGTGGTAAACAGAAATCGCCGCCCACGCGAATTGTTCATCTTCTTCTTCTTTCTTCTTTCTTCTTTCAGTGAGTCTGGCGCTGTCCTGAGTGAACGAATCACTACCAAACCTGCACAATTGCACGTGTATATATCTGGAATAGTGCACTTACGTCTTAGATAGGCATTAAACACTACCAGAAGCGAGTAATACTTGAAAAACATGGTTTTTAGGCCGTTTTGGACTGAAGACGCCATTAAATAATTAACCCTCTTGTCGCTACTTATAATTGACTCCGCCTACATCAGTTTTGGTCGATCGATACCTCGATCGATACTTCGTTTTGTCTCTGGTCTGGACGCTTCAGCGCGCAAGCCAGGGGTATGAAATTTGTCTAGAGCTGTACTATACTCTAAGTAACACTGATCTGTTTGTTAAAGCTTTAGATGGCGGGTTAAAACTGACAGTGACATGCCCAGACGTGAACTGGGCTCAGTGAGTACTGTACCGGCGCCGCTTACCTACGCACAGAAAGGTTCCTACAACACGCAGCGTAAGGACTAGAAGCCACTGTGAGCGTGATATTGGCATCAAAAAGATTCTACTAGGCGTGGTCCAACTATTTAGGCTTGCAGCATCATGATCGAGTTGTCAGTATTAGTCTCTTCTTCATCCATTACAGTACTAACAAGTATCATGTTGTCAAATCATACATGGACTTGATATTTTAAACCTTTCATTGAATGATTGGTAATATTAAATGATTGTTTTAAACCACACTCCTTACTCTCAAGAGCCGTGCACGTTCACATCTGCATGCTAGACTAGTAACTGCTGCTCACGGAGTTGTCAAAATGAAATAACATCTAACATAGAATAAGTTCAAACCGGTAGTGATCAAAAAAGTAACAGGAACAAGTAAAGTAAAAAAGCTTTAATAAAAAAACTGAAAAGTGTAGGGATGACTCTTAAAAAAGGAAAGGAACAAGATGGGATGATGCTTGCAAAAGTAAAGGAACAAGATGGAATAATGCTTGCAAATGTAAAAGTCCCAAGTATCCCTACATCAGCGGCTTGAAGGAGGACGCAGTCCGATGACGTAATTGACGGTTCTAAATAACTAGAGGTATCTGTGTTTGGAGGACGCAGTCCGATGAAGTACTTGACGGTTGTAAATAACTAGAGGTGTCTGTGTTTAGGAGGACGCAGTCCGATGAAGTAGTTGACAGTTGTAAATATGCTGCAGGTAGCTGTGTTTGGAGGACGCAGTCCGATGAAGTAATTGACGGTTGTAAAGGTATAGGAAGAGGATTCCCACAGCACGAATGTTGGTGTTTGAATGTAGTGTTGAGGTGTAGCACAGATGTTGTACACATGGTGTGTGATTAAGTGTGATCTTTTTGAAATCTATGTTTCATGTCATATTTGACATATGTACACTCTAGATTTCATGGTACAAAGTCATAATTTCAATCATGTTTGCTCCATGTTCTCAGGTATATTATATTTTGTGCAATATGGCTGTGACCATGAAGTACATGTGTATACTTTATGAAGTATACATGAAGCATTGATGTCGGTTAAGTGAGTTAAATGATCATCGGTCATGCATGTGTTCCAATATTGAAATCATAATCGTTCGCATGTCGTTTTCTTTAACAATTTTTTCAAGGTTAAAATAACTTTTAAGATTTAGGACAAACAATACTCAGTCAAGTCTGAAATGTTCTTTGATTGATATCCTTGTCCACTGTACATACGTAGTTCACGTCTCTTGTCATAAAAAATAATTTTTCTCTTTTTTCACAGATTGGCAATAAGTAGAACAGCAAACTGAGTGAGGAAGGAATCAAAATCACCAAATAATAATGAAGCATACCTTTAGAGCCTATTTTGTCACAGTAAATTTTACCTGGAAAAAACACAGTGTCTTCACATTAATGAAATACTGACTGTCTCACCAACATTTTTGAAGAAGCAGTTCCAGAAAATTTTAAGTCACAGTCAATATCTACATGGACACAAATTATTGAGTACTTCATTAGTAGACATGTACCTTTCTTTTCAGTTGCCTGTTTTACATATGAGTGACCTATAGCTTAGAAGAAAACCACATAACGTGTAAGGAGTGTCAAACATTGTTTTGGACAAGTGCTTGAGAGTGTACAACCAGAAACTGTCAATAAAACATAGCACTCTCCTAAACCTTGGAGTACATACACTTGTTTGAAATGCTAGTTGCTCCTTTCCTGCTTAGAATGATAGTGTAATTTCTTACTGCATGTCCAGACAAAATTAAGACTATAATAGTGGATCAGATTATGCCAACAATGTGGTAAGTCAGTCTTTCTCTCTCATGTGATGAAAGTGATCTGAGAAAGAAAGACAACAATTGAATAGCTGCATGGTTAACTGAAAGAAATGAGCTTCCAGAGTCAAGTCAAGCTTACGACTCACATAATTTTTTTTAGAAAAACAAGTACACACCAGTATGGATGAAAGGCACACACTACACCAGTACGCTAGCAAAGACACACACTAGTATGAAAGCAAAGACACACACCAGTACGCTAGCAAAGACACACACCAGTATGAAAGCAAAGACACACACCAGTACGCTAGCAAAGACACACACCAGTATGAAAGCAAAGACACACACCAGTACGCTAGCTAAGATACACACCAGTACGCAAAGACACACACCAGTACGCAAAGCAAAGACACACACCAGTATGAAAGCAAAGACACACACCAGTACGCAAAGACACACACCAGTACGCAAAGACACACACCAGTATGAAAGCAAAGACACACACCAGTATGAAAGCAAAGACACACACCAGTATGAAAGCAAAGACACACACCAGTACGCTAGCTAAGATACACACCAGTACGCAAAGACACACACCAGTACGCAAAGACACACACCAGTATGAAAGCAAAGACACACACCAGTACGCTAGCTAAGATACACACCACTACGCAAAGACACACACCAGTATGAAAGCAAAGACACACACCAGTATGAAAGCAAAGACACACACCAGTACGCTAGCTAAGATACACACCAGTACACAAAGACACACACCAGTACACAAAGACACACACCAGTACGCAAAGACACACACCAGTATGAAAGCAAAGACACACACTAGTACGCTAGCTAAGATACACACCAGTACGCAAAGACACACACCAGTATGAAAGCAAAGACACACACCAGTATGAAAGCAAAGACACACACCAGTACGCTAGCTAAGATACACACCAGTACGCAAAGACACACACCAGTATGAAAGCAAAGACACACACCAGTACGCTAGCAAAGACACACACCAGTATGAAAGCAAAGACACACACCAGTATGCATACAAGTACCTTTAGAGCATATTTTGTCACAGTAAATTTTACCTGGAAAGAACACAGCGTCTTCCCATTAATGAAATACTGACTGTCTCACCAACATTTTTGAAGAAGCAGTTCCAGAAAATTTTAAGTCACAGTCAATATCTACATGGACACAAATTATTGAGTACTTCATGAGTAGACATGTACCTTTCTTTTCAGTTGCCTGTTTTACAAATAAGTGACCTATAGCTTAGAAGAAAACCACATAACGTGTAAGGAGTGTCAAACATTGTTTTGGACAAGTGCTTGAGAGTGTACAACCAGAAACTGTCAATAAAACATAGCACTCGTAGCACTCTCCTAAACCTTGGAGTACATACACTTGTTTGAAATGCTAGTTGCTCCTTTCCTGCTTAGAATGATAGTGTAATTTCTTACTGCATGTCCAGACAATAGTAACTGTAATGAGAACACATACTTGCATAGTGTTTCAGTCCACGGCCGGCCACGACGTCGGTGAGCAAAGATGGCGATTGATTCACAGCTGCAAATACGCGCGCCAAAAATCTGTCCAATCAAAACAACTATTACGTAAGACTTGCTCAAAACAAAATGGCCGAAACAACAACAGCGATCGGCGAGTGAGTGTTACGGGATAATGTACTGTATTCATCAGTTTTTGACTGACTGTGGCTTGGCTGGCAGTGTTAAATTGTAGACTTACTAAACTGTAGTGCCTTCATGTGTTGGTTGCTTTGCTGTAATACTCAGCACCACGTGGAGCACCATACACTGGAGAAAGAGGCATCACGTACGTACATGGTGAACTTCGCTCTGCGTTCTCAAGATTTCCAGGAAGCAAGTTAGGCCGTGTTTATCTGGAACTTTTCTCTTGTGTAACTATACCATTTCTTTTGCTACATAGCGGCGCCCTCTACCCAGGCCTCTATACTGCTGTAGCTGTGGTGCGTGTTTATACTAGCTGTGTGTGTACGCGCGCTTCTTCTCGAGACTGGCCTTATAGTTTTAAAGGTATATCAGAAGTTAGTACACTAGCTGTGGTTTTACTATGTATCATAGGTGGTCTTAGCTCCTGTGCAGTAGAGTTCACTGGTAGCATCAGTTGAGTTGTTTAGCTGTGTTGCTGTCCTGAGGAAATAATGGCTGGCTGTCTCTAGATCTGACAGCTCAGGAACTGGGGCTCAGGATTGTAGCTGCAGTGAGACTGTTGTTATTTGAGCATAACAAGAGCATAATAATAATTATTTTGTGTGCGTTTGTCTATTGCAAGTAATGCACCTATCAATGTTACCCACTACCCCCCTCCCGGGCATGGTGGGGTTTTGATCTTACCAAAAATCAATTTCCCCACCCCCAGGGCAAGCTGTTGTGTCAAATCCCCACCACCATTATGGGGACAGTGGGGACTGGACTGTGGGGATTTGACAGATTGTACTATTTTTAACATGTGTATATTTTGCGTGTAGTTCAAAATCCCCACCCATTGGGCTTAGCTACCGTTCAACCATCATGCATGCCTAGTCATCTCTAGTAGATTTGTTGATACTTCGTATCCTTCGTATTGCTACCCTCTCCCTTGTGTAACTATCCTCTTTCTGTGGTATCTCTCTGTTAGCTACAATCTGTCTGTATGTGTCCCTATAGCAGACTTGTATCCATTCTCCCTTGGTTAGCTACAATCTATGATCTAATGATGTGTTGTCTAAACTGAGTCCACCCACTGTTTTGGTTGATTGGTTACAGCTCATGCATGATTGCTCAAACTAAGGGTATATTTAGTCTGTACTGAATTAGTTTGTTTGACATTGATTTTCAATTCACAAACACAAGGATACTTGTACATCAGAAAGGCAAGCCAGCTACTTTCCATCTTCATACACTTACATGCATATTAAGATGTGTTCTAGCAATCTCTCCCTTGGTTTTGGTTTCCGTTGTAGCAATGTCTTCTGATCTGTATTCGCCATAATGTCTTCCTCGTTTTCTGTATTAGCCATGTTTCCCTCGGTTCTGTTATTATTGTCTATGTATCTCTTAGGTTTTATATGCATGCTTGTGTAGCCATATTCTGTTTTTATCAAGTTTCTTTTTCTTCAGTTGAAGTGATCTGTGAAGTGAATGTTTCTGCACTTGAAATTTAGCAGACACAGCAAATAAAGCTTAATTAGAACAATTATAGAGTTGACTGAATTCTTGTATGTTTGTTTATGTGTACAGTAATAAAATTTTTAACCCCATGCAGTTGTTCTTACGTGCTATAACTGAAGTGAACTGTGCATGCTCATAATGTTGATACAACTGAGTTGTCAGAGTAAGCTGTAAGGACAATTGCCATGTGCGTCCTGTCCAAGGCAACTATCACTAAAATTAATAATGAATGTTGCCCAGGGCAGCTGATGAGCAGTGGTATTCTGCGGAAGCACCATATTTATTACTATGTTTGCATCTAGTAGTGAATGTTTTACTCTTCTCTCTTGAGCACCCTGTATGTATCAGTTACCTTACATCATTATTATTTTTTTACATTGCAATAACCTATAATTTATTTTTTAAGATAATGAAGCATTCATAGTATGGTATTATTATTTGATTCATGTGAGTTACATAATTGAGCAATGTTCGATACATATAGAATACACATTTGTTGTATCTGTCTCAGATGTTGTTCAGGTGTATCACATATGGTAACCTGTGTGATACAGATGAGATAGCAGATAAACATGAATCAAACGAATAGTGTGTGTGAACTATGTTTGATGCTGTGGCTTATGTGTATCAAAACTGATGTATCGTATGTGCTACACATTTGATCACAATCAAATATAGCTTAAATACATGTATTCGTCCTGTGTCCGCAATTGTCAGTTGCACGTTGTCGCAACAAGCCGCTGATGTAGGGATACTTGGGACTTTTACATTTGCAAGCATTATTCCATCTTGTTCCTTTACTTTTGCAAGCATCATCCCATCTTGTTCCTTTCCTTTTTTAAGAGTCATCCCTACACTTTTCAGTTTTTTTATTAAAGCTTTTTTACTTTACTTTAATACTATACACTAGTTGCATGCAGATTTTAACACATTATGCCTGCTCTAACTCTACATTAGAATGAGTCTGTTATGTGCTCGTCACACGATGGCCCGCCGTTAGACATCTCACCAGTGATGCAACCACATGGACTAAATCGTACACATGAGGTAAACATGCAAGAATACATGCATTCACATTATCACTTCAGATTGACATGTCAAGCCCGTCTCCGCGGACTCCTCAATATCATCAAACTGTATTAAAACACTACCATTACAAAAACTGTGAGTTAATATTGTTTTCTGTAGGATGACATCATGCCTGTAGCTCAGCCGCAACTCCTCAGTGAGATCTTAGAAAAACAAAAGGAGACGCTACAGAACATGAAGCGAATAATGGTATAAGAGCATTCATTATGTATTGAGATATTCTGTATAAATATAATTATTATAGGAAGAGCAGAAGTTGATGAGGCATGAACTAGACATGCTAATTAACCGTGACTCCCATTCAGGCAGCAACACTACACCGAAGAGGAGGAAGAAAGTAGTGAAGCGAGTGTTATCAGTAAGCATAGCTAAGAATTATTATGTACTATTACAAGACAATATTAATTATAGGAAAGGATCACTAAAATTCATGAGGCACTACCTAGCTCTAGCAAACTCAAGCCGGAGGAAAGGTAAAAACCCATTACAATTACGGGCTTGCTATAATTATGATCAATTTTCAGTTCAAAATCATTTCACAACAAAACAGCAATTGAGACCATAGTAGAGGAGGCTTTAAAGATGGATGAATTTGATAAAGACGTTGTGACCTGTAAGCTATAATCTGCATGATGGTAAAATTATTAATTGAACTTATTACAGTGGCAGCAAAAAGAAAATATGAGTGTTTGAGAAGACAAGCAAAGTCACAGGATGATGAGGAGAGCTCTCGTAAAAAGGCCAAGTACAGGCAGCGAAAGCAACGAGTAATAATTACAAATAAAAAATTACTATGCAGAATATCTAATCTAATCATACAGGCATTTGACAGACGTAGGAGTACAGTAACAAAAAAAGAGCAGCAGTACTTCGACCAACTAAGTGTGGATTATATGACAGAGGAGTCAGACGATGATGAGGAAGCAGGGAAGATCATAGTACTGCACAAACTCACATGGCGCTCTGAAGGTATAGTACAAATTTTAACTTAGCATTAATTTGATCATTTTGGCTGTATCTATTTCAGACCTCAATTCATGGATGAAGGAGCTTGACAGACGATATGAAAGACGAATGGAGGGTAAAGAGTCTGTTACTCCTCACAAGAAGCGAGTGATAGGAACAGCATCTGCAAGCAAGCCCCCAACATATGCTCCACAATGGGCAGTTGATCCATATCTGAGGTCTCAGGGTATGTTACACACATAATGAACCTTAAGTGTATGGTTGCACCATTTGTTAACTATTTCATTACATGTTAATTGTACAGAAGCTGAGACGCCGTCAACACTGACAGATCAGGATCACGAGCCTGATCATGAGTTTGATTTGCCGGAACAATCTGGTACATTTAATGTTGACTTCATGTACACCCTTAAATATTTACAATACAGAGGCTGATGACGGTGGTGAGACAGTAAATGAATTCAACTTGGCTGGCTTGAGCTCGACCTATAGCTCATGATCGACTACTGTATATAGCTATATGCCAGCGCGCCGGGACATGTTGTAATTGTACAATGTTATTCCCGCTTAGTACATGCATGCAGCTACTCACATGATGTGCTTTGTCAGTGATTGATCCAGGTTCGCAGTTCACCAGCAGCTGAGTACAAGTTGTGCTTGCTCGAGCTCGGTCGATCATTTTAGTGCAGTACAAATTAAAGGCGTGCACCATAATAAAATAGGCTTTATTTAGAATTCCATGCAGTCCAGCTGGATCGATCGAGTCCCGCATTCAGATATGCCATGGCAGTCTCTTACGGTGAGAACTTTGTGTCGAACTGTCTATGACGTAGTTGTAACTGACCCAAAACAATACGGTTCTGTTCATTACAACCTGTGATGCATGTTTGTGGATTGTCTCGGTATGATTGTAGTGACAGGAATAGCCAAAGTGGTAGTGTCAGCTAGTGTATTAAATCATAAACAGGTACCCTAGCCGCCATGGTCATGTGACCATGCAGCTGTACCAAATAATGAGGAGCTTTTTTGCTCATGATTTTTCATGTGTGTGGCCCCAGTGAATCTCGTCGTGGTTGGGGACAGGTAACACAATTATGTTCCTCTCTCACACACCTCTCCTCCCATCTCTCTCTTTCCCTACAGAACTCCCTCCAACCTCTTTCACTCTTGATCAGTTCCTGTAGCCACCCAATAGCAGTAAGTCTTATAGTACAGTGTTTGTGTGTATACACGTGTGTACATATAGCCTTTGGCTGTCTTCAGTTTGCTGTTGGTCTCTCTGTTGTCCAGTAGCGTCATGGTAATCCTGCATGCCTGCATGCTGTATACATGCAGCCTATACCACCTGTCGTATGTGTACCACTGTACTGTAATGTACCGTACGCTCGAATGCCTCTTCTAAGCTGTAGATCATGCTAGTATAGTCATGTAGTAAATCACCTATTGATTCACAGAAATAGCCGTCGTGCCAATTTACCACCATGACATAATGATGTGACCCAGTTGATAATTATGTACATGTGTTGAACAAGAGGCTGACACTCCATGCAATTGGTCCTGTACTTACATCTGCAACTGCAGTCAAGATTATTGATCGCCTAAAACGGAGCTTAACCTTTGATTTTACAGCATTGACTGCTTGGCAGGCACAATGGCACGTGACTGAGACATAAGCATGTGACAGCCCATGGTAATTAGCTAGCGCGTCTTGACCGTTGAACAGAGCCCAATATGAACCCAGAGCCCAATATGAACCCAGAGGAGTATGAGCAACTTTGTGACAGTGTTTTACCTCCTCTCTCCTACTCTCCTTCCCATGCACCCACCTCTTTCTCCCTCTCTTTCTATCAATTCTTGTAGCCACACGATATGAACTATGAGTAAGTCTGTCTGTGTGTGTGACAGTGTTTTACCTCCTCTCTCCTTCCCACCCAGCTAGCTCTTTCTCCCTCTCTTTCTATCAATTCTTGTAGCCACACAATATGAACCCATAGGAGTATGAGTAAGTCTGTCTGTCTGTGTGTGTGACAGTGTTTTACTCCTCTCCATCTCTCCCTTCAATCTGCATGTGTATGTGTGAGCGCACTACGATGATTATTTGCGTTGTACATTTTCTTTATATATTGCTCTTAAATTTTATTTCGTAGAGTGCTGACTATACAAAGAAGCGAAAGCCACGCCAATCACATCTGTATCCTGTAACCTTAATGTAGCTTAGCAACTTAGAGACTGTTACATTTAAACCTAGTCAATTTTTGATCTCACTGCATCCCTGGTGTGTCTTCCTTATTTTTTACTCTACTCTCTCAAAATCTTTCACCACACACACACACACACACACACACATAAACTTAAAGGGCAAGAGGTCAGGCTCAGCACAATCAATGGATACTGCGCCGGCAGCATGAGAATCTCCATGTGTTGATCCATTTTGCTACAGTTTGATTTTGGACAGGACACTATATTCAACATAATGTTCCTATGTTTAAGTATTTATAATAATCATGAACATACTAAAAATGTTTTTGGCTAGTTAGTTGGTGCCGAACAAAGCTGACATTCTATCAAACAGCACTAAATCCAGTGAGAGTGTACTCAGTTCACAGCTATCGAGCTACTGGAACAGAGAACCAGCACTGTTTTTCTAGAATCAGGGTCTAGGGTCACTTGTTCCATCAAACAGCACCAAATCCAGTGAGGGTGTACTCAGTTCACAGCTATCGAGCTACTGGAACAGAGAATCAGCACTGTTTTTCTAGAATCAGGGTCTAGGGTCACGTGTTCCATCAAACAGCACCAAATCTAGTGAGGGTGTACTCAGTTCACAGCTATCGAGCTACTGGAACAGAGAATCAGCACTGTTTTTCTAGAATCAGGGTCTAGGGTCACTTGTTCCATCAAACAGCACCAAATCCAGTGAGGGTGTACTCAGTTCACAGCTATCGAGCTACTGGATCAGAGAATCAGCACTGTTTTTCTAGAATCAGGGTCTAGGGTCACTTGTTCCATCAAACAGCACCAAATCCAGTGAGGGTGTACTCAGTTCACAGCTATCGAGCTACTGGAACAGAGAATCAGCACTGTTTCCCTAGAATCAGGGTCTCACGAACCAATCCACTAAGAGTGTACGTACATACCTCCCTGAGACCTGTTAAGAGTTTCACTTGTCTAGCTAGCTGTAGTTTAATATCCCATTGCATCAATAGAGTGTATGACATGTTTTACTGTTGATTGTGACTGTTTGCTCTTTGATTATACAAAACATGTACTAATACATCAAAATAACGTCTCAGTTAGTTTCTGTGTTGTTCTTGAAACTTCACTGTTGATAAAAGAAGAAAACATAAATGCATAATCATTATACCCAAGCAGCACTAACCGTTAAAGCATCGATGAGTATAGCTTTAGCCAAAATTGTAGCTGCACAAAATGATATGTCTGCCTCCAATCACGAGGAGAAACCACTCACTAAGGTCAGACACACAGCAAAGAACAAGAGAGAGAGAGAGAGAGAGAGAGAGAGAGAAAGAGAGAGAGAGTTTGAGAGGTAGGAAAACAGTCACACACACAGGTGTACGACCTTGCACATACCTGTCATGTTTAACAGTAATCAAATGAGGGGAGTGTTAGAAAAAAACAGTAACAGCTTCAGCAGTACAGCGAGAGGCCTTCCTAGCTTAAAGTTCATTTAGGGACCGTTAGTTCATTATCCCTGTTTCAGAAAGGAGAGAACAAGAAAGAGTGAGAGAGGGCTATAAGTAGAGAACCACTAAGCACACACACAAAACGCATACACATGAAGCACTACCTCAAATCATAAGAGGGACAGACAGACGAGAGAGAGAGAGGGGGGGAGAGAGAGGTAGAGAGAGAGAGAGAGGGAGAGAGAGAGGGAGAGAGAGAGGGAGAGAGAGACTCAGAGAGAGAGAGGGAGAGAGAGAGAGAGAGAGAGAGAGAGAGGGAGAGAGAGAGTTTGAGAGGTAGGAAAAACAGTCACACACACAGGTGTACGACCTTGCACATACCTGTCATGTATAACAGTAATCAAATGAGGGGAGTGTTAGAAAAAACAGTAACAGCTTCAGCAGTACAGCGAGAGGCCTTCCTAGCTTAAAGTGCATTTAGGGACAGTCTGTTCATTATCCCTGTTTCAGAAAGGAGAGAACAAGAAAGAGTGAGAGAGGGCTATAAGTAGAGAACCACTAAGCACACACACAAAACGCATACACATGAAGCACTACCTCAAATTATAAGAGGGACAGACAGACGAGAGAGAGAGAGAGAGAGAGAGAGAGAGAGAGAGAGAGAGAGAGGGGGGGAGAGAGAGAGAGGGAGAGACAGAGAGAGGGAGGGAGAGAGGGAGAGAGAGAGAGAGAGAGAGAGAGAGAGGGAGAGAGAGAGAGTGAGAGAGAGAGAGAGAGAGAGAGAGAGAGAGAGAGAGGGGGAGAGAGTATTCACACAAACAAGGGTTACACATACTTTGATTGCTCATTGCAGGTGATAAGAGAAGAACAATGTTGGAACAACACACTGTGGCTTACCACTTCTAGGTGTACACATATTCAGCAGCTACAGAGGAAGAGAGAAGAAATAGAAATACATTTTGTGACCAATTACGATCATCATGATACTATAAGTGATCTAGACCGTGAGATGAAAGAGTTTGAGAGCAAGAAAGAAAGAAAGGGACAGAGAGCTACTGCTGGAGGACACACACATTATTACATAATCAACTGTGACATCTTGACAGTGTGCTGACAAAAGATGGGACATCTTGAACAGCACAAACGAAGGTTCAAAACAACACACACACACACACACACACCTTGAATTTCGCCCACTGAAACACACACACACTGACACACCTTGACTAAACGCTGCCCGTATGGGTCACGCGTCCCCTCAAAGGAGAAGAATGAGCAAAAGATTGTATGAGCTATGTGGAGCCTTAGCGACAACGATGAACAGCCAGACCACCTCTGCTTCTAATGCTTCTCCTCTGCGGCTACAGGAATAGATTCTCTAGTAATGGGTGGCTACAGATTGAGAGAGAAAGAGACGTGTGTGGGAAGGAAGGAGAGAGAAGAGAGGGTGGGTGAGAGAGCCTGGAGATGGGAGGAAGAGAGAGAGTAGCTAGAAACACTGACTGACAAACACACACGCATGCACCTAGATGAGACTTACCAGTTACCACTCTCATACTGCTCTAGCTACATATATATTGGGTGGCTACAGGAATTGATAGAGAGAGAGAGAGAGAGAGAGAGAGAGAGAGAGAGAAAGCCACATGGGGTTCATGGTTCAGATCTGGATAACAAAAATCTATACAGCATAGCTGTGCGGAGGGAAACCAGCGGTCCTACGACAACTCTACTAGTTTCAGGAGCAGCATAGACAAACAATTAAACAAAGAAACAACAAACATAACAACAGAGAGAGATAATAGCATACTTCAAGATTTATATCTTCCATGCGTGACGAAAGGATCGAGCAGCAGAAGTCGAAGCTGTAGCTAGCTAGCTACTAAGCGACTCCAGTCTCCTCCCCTCCAACCATTTCTTAGCGCCAAAAGCTTCGCGCTTCTTTCGCGGGTTGATCTGATAGGTCAGAATTATTGCGCCAAAACCGTTCTCGTGTTGCCGCCATATTGCAATGTGATCGTGACATCGACAGCGTGGTCTAAGTTGCTGAGTGCTCCCTGGTACCAGTAAGAGGCTTCTTTAACTTGCCTTAGGTAAGTTTATCTGATATGAGACTTAAGTTAGTGTCAGGAATTTTATTATGCTCAGATACATACCCACATAGAAGATCGAGCTGACTCAAGTATTGGTTGCTGAGAAATTCGAGCTGACTCAAGAATTAGTTGCAGAGAAATTCGGGCTCGGATCTCTCCCAGTGTAAGATTCTCACGTTTCTATGGAATAATGTTGTACAATCCTACAGTACTGGTTAGTAAATCGATTTCTCAGGAAGAATGTGTACTCGTGCAGGTTTGGGTGTATACTGTAAACCAGTCATAGTCAAGGACAAGATAAAGAATAGTATGAAGGTTAGGTCTATATCATTGTGTGTTAGTACAACAAAACGTTTTTTGCAGCAAGTACTTTGAGTTTACATCAGCAGCCGAGACAGGTCTGGCATCAGTGTGATTGTACATTACTTTTTCTTTTTAAGCAGGACTGTCTTTACGTAATGAGATATGATAGGTCTGACAGCAGTCTGCTTGTATATTACTTCTTTAACAGGACTGTGACTTTACATCAGGAAACAAGCATTATGTAGTTTGCAGTGGTACATTGCTTCTTTCTCAGCACTGGTAAGAATTGGTTACTTTTGACTTGACTTTCTCTTTTGTACAGGTAGTTTCACTTTGACCTACACAGAAGTGTAAGATGACATGAACTCGTACAGTGCTGACAACTTCATTGGTCTCCAAACCTGGTGAGTGTGTTATCTTCAGTGTTACTCAATTATTATTTTCTCTCTGTTATTATGTGTAGGCACAGCCTCAGTGAATGCAAGACTGTAAAGACAAACAAACTTGACAGCATTTCAGCAATAATAATTTTTATATTATTTTTGTGAAATCTAAAAAAATATTTTGAAAATTATTCGACAGTGACTATAAAAATAATGGCAAAGGTTTACTGGCTAGTTTGCGTACTGCTGTAAACATCGGGTTTACATACTGGACAATCATAGTTTGGTGGTAGTTTGCCAAAGCGATTTGTAAACTAGGCTATGTAACGCGCATATACAAGCTGCAAACCCACAGTTATCAACGCTTGTAACCAAGCTTGTAAACATGTGTCCGTTTGCAATAGTTGTCAAGCACGTTACAACAAGTTTACAAGGCTTGCTAACTACATGGAAACCCTGAGTTGGCAAGCGGGTTTACAAGACGCAAACTAAGCCTTTTGGCACCGTGTGAGTATGTCCCTTTTTATGTCCGTTTGGCCTTGGGAGGGCCAGAACCTGTCCTCAATCAGCCCCAGGCCTGTCCTTCTAAAACGACCCAAAGGACGGTACAGACTCGAGGATTTGCGAGTGTCCGTCCCTCAAACCGTACGACGTCAGAATGCAGTATTTTTTCATCCCCTGGCCCAACAGAAATAAGGTTTGTGAGTATTTAATTCCTCCGCCTCACATAGTAGTATTTCATCCTCTCGGCATTATAAGTTTTGTCAAATCTTATTCAGCAATGGTGAGTTAACAGTGACAAAAGTGGAACAGTGACATAATGTACAACAAAACAATGATGATGAAGAGCAGCAATGATTCTGAATGTCGAGAGTAAATAAAACAATAAATGTGTTTGTGCATGGTGAGGACAAGGTCTACTTGTTTCGCAGATTTGTAAACCTTGTCCTGCACTTGTTGTGCGTTTTTGTTAACAATGTTGTGGGATAGTAGAAACTTTGGCACTTGTTCAGTGGCTGTTGTTGGGATTTGGAAATTTCCTGCTCAAATTCTGAGCTCATTGCCTCTATCGCTGATTCAGTGAACCCCTTTTGGGTCGCTGAGCTTTTTGTGGTTGTCCCTTTATGCACCTTGCTCTATAAAAGCAGTTGGTCCAGCTTTGCGTCAGGATGTGAGCGTTGGTAAATTGGGCAGGTTGTACTGTTTTTCAAGGGTTTTTAGTAAGCCTGAATAATGCCCAAGAGACTTGCCGCGTGAGGTCAGGAGCGCCACTTCTGCTTTCCGTGAGGTGGTAGGAATATTCGGTCAGATGTTGCGCAAATAGCTGGCCGTCTTTCTCACTCAAGACAAGCAGTGCTGCCCTATGAGAACGTCAAGAACGTCTAAATGAAAGAACGTTAGTTGGGCAACATATTGGTATGCAAATTTTAATAATGCAAGATCATTTTGGATTAGTTTGGTAGGAAATTAAGCAAGAGGGACGTAAGAGGGACAGAAAGCTATATGTCTCTTTTTCAAGCAATGCATGCAATTAAGTTGTGAAAAGGTGCGTGTACTCTTTGGACAATTCTAAAACGTATTTTGAAAAAACCTGGATGCCAAACCCTTTTATAAGTTTTAATTAGTCAAATCATTGTATGTATGTCCCTCTGAAGTTGTATCTGGGGAGTGAGAGAATGCTCATATGTGTGAGAGGTTTCTACTGTTGAACATAGTCCTACACTGATGACTATTTGAATCTCAATGGCTTCACTGAAAGGGACATTCACTGCAAGAACGATAGCCGTTTCCAAGAATTTCCAAACTCGCTACACTTGTAGTTTTCAAGCAGTTTGCGTGTAGTACGTTTCCAAGTCTGTAAAGTCTTGCACACTGTAATTAAGTAGTATACATATTCGTACACCTAGGACAAGTAGTGTACAAACTTGCACAGAAGCAATATCAAGTTTCCTAGCTAGTTCGCCATTCAAGCTAAAATTGCATTCCTTCACGCGCGCGGGTATTAAACTTTGAACTTTTATTTTGAACTCCAGTTTCACAATGCGTTTACACTAATAGGTGATTATTCTGTGTAATACAATTGCAAGTGTCTATTTATAGTAGTTCCCTCCTGAAACTGCGGCGAGCTAAATATAACCTCTGATGTTCTAGACTATTGTTAACCTGTTTTTTATCCTTAAAAGGTGAGACAAACAACCACAATTTTTACTGAAAGGTGAATTAACGAAAATGATCATGAAGCACTGCATGAGGTGAGTACAATGATAATGAGAAAATAAGTGTTCAATGTATAAACAACATTGTTAGAATAAACTTTTATTTTCTAATGGTACAGCTACTACAACAGAGTGTTCGCCAATTATGCGGCCAAAGTTTACCAACATCTTCTTGTGAGTAATGTTAGAAAGCTGCAGATAGCAGATTGTGAAATCACAGAAGCACAATGCTTCCTTAATGATCTTTCTGGCACTAGTGACTTCCATGGTTGTGAAAAGATTGCTGATTTGACGGGAAAGCTGTGCCGTGGGTATATCGATACCTTTAATGTATACTACTTGGAGAAGGTAGCCACATGTCTCTCTCGAGAAGATATGAAGAGTTTCTTGATATTTACGAATAATTATTTCTCCCACATAATGATAGGTCTAAACAAACTGATAGATAAACGCTATGAGTCAAAAATATCACGAGAAGGGGGCACAATGCCTCGCAAAGAACGAAGAATGGGATTGGAATCAACTTCTGTTCCTCCAATAGGTGCCCCAAAGTGGGCAGTACAAACAGGTAACAATGTGTATAGGCTGATGTCATCATATCAAGTTATTTTGTTTCAGATAATCACAGTACAGCTGCTGCACACTCTGAGGAACAATGAGGAACAATTATCACTTGTTCATTATAATGACATGGCATAATTATTGGTAAACTCACATTTGCAATGCAGATTAAGCTTATAGCCTCCTCTGGAATACAGAATGTACAGTAGATCGAACCACCAACTTTGGTAGCTGTGGGCGTGGTTCTTAGTTAGCTAACCACGCCTTCTAACGCATGCGTACCACCGTGCATGTGTGTTCGGTTTTGGCAGGCTAGGCTGAAATCATTGTCTTTTTAGCTCAGAATAGACACTGAGACAGCAGAATATACCCGCTAAATCGATCGAATGGAGGATCAGCTCATGAGTATTAACCACGGAGGTCCTTAGTTCAAATTTTCTATTGGATACGTAAGTTATTTTGGGTGGTATTGTTATTCGTATTCACTCGTCCCTATGTTTATTACAGATCGAATCATGAGCTGAGTTAGTAAACGTTATGTACTTTTACGTTTGATGACGTAAAAGTACCTGCCTACGTCATCAAACGTTATGTACGTTTTAAACTTGTTGGTTCTCTGTCTCTTACTTGTCTTCATAATATATTTCAGGTGAATAGTGTACTAACTGCTTGTCATGCAGGTACCTACTCACACTGACTTGACTTATGTGACTGAGTTATTATCTTGCCTCAATTCTCAGGTGAGTTACTGTCGGTATCTCATATGTAAAGTATCTTTATGATTGCAGAGTGAAGATTGTGACGACTAAAATCGGTGAGGAATCTGCTTATGTCTCTAACTATTGTTACTTTATTGTAGAATCTAGTATGTTCACATACAGTGCTCCCTTGGACCTTGCATTAGTAAGTGTGATATCAATACTAATCACTGTTACTATTAAATGTAGGTGACTATAATAATTATTCAAAGGTTTGAATACTAACACGGTAAAGACACTGTTCATGCTCTGTATCTTTCTATAATCCTTATGATATTTATGCAGAGCCAAGTAAACTGATTGGACAGTTCTCCAGACTTGGAGAATGAATCTGCTAGCAGTCCACTCGATCTGATCTTCGGCCCAGCGGAATCTGAAGTACAAAACTGATTTTTTGTGATTGTTTAAATTTTGTGATTATAATTTTTAATTATTTAAAACTCAGAAATTTACAACGCTAGGTAGGCAAAAAAACGATTGCATAGTACGATTTTGGAAACGCTTGCCACCAGTTTACAAAGAGTGTACCACTTGCGCATGTTAGTGCTCAAGACAGTGTCCTGGTTGTAAACTCCTGGTGGACAAGCATGCACACCAGGCTCGGAAATTCAGTCCGTTTCTTGGTCGAGCGCAATTTGTTCACGTAGCGTTTACAAACTCGAGTACGACTTGTGCACGTTCGTGTACAAGGGCGTTTCCAGCTTGGAAACAGAGTGCGTTTTCGCTGTGCTAACCTCAATCGACAGCCTGAATTTTTAAAAAGTGTTCAAAACAACCACCTGCGAAGCAAGAGGGACATAAGAGCGACTGAAAGCCATATGTCTCTTTTTTGAACAATGCATGCAATTAAGGTGAAAATAAGTGCGTGCACTCTTTGGACAATTCTGAAACAGATTTTGAAAAAACCTGGAGGCCACACCTTTTTATAAGTTTTAATTTGTCAAATCATTGTACATATGTCCCTCTGAAGTGGTATCTGGGGAGTGAGAGAATGCTCATAAGTGTGAGAGGTTTCTACTGTTGAATATAGTTGTACACTAATGACTATTTGAATCTATATGGCTTCTCTGAAAGGGACATTCTGTCCCTATTAGTTACAAAATTTTTGGCTTTGCAGAATGGTGGCCACACCAACAACAAATAAAACTACAATAAGAGTTTACACCAGTTTGCAAGTATAATTTTTTAGTACTGTTATAGTTGTCCTTTATAGTTATGCCAGCAAGATTAATTTTATGAGCTGGCTACACCCTATTGAACATATACTTGTGAATATTATTTGTGACCATGCATACAGTTGTTTGCGAAGTTCTTGAATAACGGAAGCGAAAGCGGAAGTGTGACACTGGCCAATTAAATTCACTTTTCGTCACGTGTACAGCTTCAGTTAGTCACGCCTACGTACGTTTGATTGGCCAACGTCATACTTCCGCTTTCGCTTCCGTTATGCAAGATCTTCGCAAACAACTGTGGGAAAACCAGCCATTTCGCGCAAAAATCGATAATCAAGTTAGTGGTATCAGCGTATTCCTCTATCTTTGGCGAGTAAAGCAAATGTGGAAGCGTGGCGATCGCGCATTCCGTCGCTAAGATAAAACGCCGAATGCGAGCGCTATTGGCTAAGCATTGAATCGAGAAAAAGCAATTTTTATTTGAAAAATTAATGTCCGTATATGTGACCGGATTTGGGAAAACCCTCCACATGGGGTATTATTATGTATTGGCGATTTCTATTGTAACCTGTACTGTAATTGCTACAGAAGATGTCTGTAAAGTCTGGATGCATTCATACGCATGGTTTCCAAGTTACGGAAGGTTTTATCACGCGTTTATGGCAATCATTGGACAGAGAAAATCACGTTCAAAGTCGTTGCTAAGCGGACTGGTAAACAAATCCATTATATTTCCGCATTTACGTAATGTGGGCGGGGCCATACATGTATAGGCGGAGTTATTGCAAGCACGTTGTAGACTGTTGTAGCTCTAATTGCAGAGTAAAGCTCGTCTAATCGCGGTTAATCCTAGCTAATAGAGGCCCTACAACTATGGAACGAGTGACAAGATGGCTTATTTTAAGGACTGTGTTCCTTTTGATCTGTTTCGAGGGCTTTTACTGCCTCTGAAGGTGAGTGTGTGCATGAGATGGATGAGTCAATTTTTTCGCCTTCTCTTAGGTGTCGGGGGAATTGTGCTTGGCTCTGGGCACACTGCGTCTTGGCAATCAGCCGGGCAGAACTCTCTGATCTTCTCGAAAAGGTATTTTTGACGCTCAGGGGGCAATCCAGAAGGAGTGATGGTGTCCGGAAGTTGGTGTCTCGTTGGCTTCCAGGAGGTGGACTTCAGCATATTGATTTCCTTTGCTGGACTGGTAGAACTTTCCTGGACGCTCACAATACATGGCTTTTCACTGCTGAAGGTAAGATGGTGCATGCTCTTTATCCCTGCCAGTGCTGTTTGTTTAAATGGAGCATGGAAATGATCAGCCCAATCATACATGTTTACAATGACTTCTCCATCTTGGCTGCCAACTAGCTGAGCGTGGTTGACTGCTGCTGATGCTTCCAACACCTTCACTATGTCGTCAAGACAGCCAACTTTAGCTCGCCTGAAGGCTTGCTTGAACAAACCAAAGCACCAGTCGGGCGAAAACTTAGTTTGCCCAAAAATTAAGAATGATAGTGTTATCTTCTTGTTAAGTCCCACTAGCACTCTCCAGCACAGGTACTGCACAACAAAACGATTTTTGTTTTGTCCTGCACAGTTATCAGCATGAAGATGCAGCTCTGATTCGCCTAAGCCGTGTGTCTCGAGGAAGTGATGTAGCAGGCTAATAATTTGGTTGGCACCCTTGCCAGTGTGTACTGCCTCATCAATAAGGTAATTGACCTGCAATACATGTTTAGAGATTAAGTTATGTCTAGCAGTTTGCTTACTTGTCTTGGAATAGCTTCACAGCATATCCCAAAAATAGCGCATTTGTGAGATGTCAGAAAATACATGGGGCCAGGCTGCTGTGGATCACAGGGGTAGTGCACCTAGACATAAAGTGATACTTGTGTAAATGTGATGGGTGTACATGTAGCTTACTTGTTGTGCCATATCGAAACTAAAATGCATGCATATTGCTCGTGATGCAGGTGGTTCGCATGAGCCGACAGATCGAACTTCATCAGTTGTGAAAGTGTTCTTCAGCACTTCCTTCGACTGCTCTATAGCTCCCCTATAGTACTCTCGTTCTTGTTTTGCTAACTGTATGTGCTGCTCTGCTTCTCTAAGTACCTAGAATTTTGAAATAATAATGATCAAGATTTCTATAGTAAGTATGTAAATACCTGTGATTTAGCAGCCTCTGGTGTGTTTGCAGCTCTCGTTATCTTCACACTGTTTTGTTGGCACACCCAACACAAATCAGACATCGGTTTCATTATTCTTATATGAGGTAGTAGTTGCCGCCACAAAGAGCAGAATGTGGTGTATGCAGCAGCTTGTATGTTGCTGGCATCAGCTGACAGCTTGTACTCAGCCCATACAGCCTGTTAAAGAATTTTGATGCTCCTAATACAGCTCTGTGAGAAAATGTACCTTTTTTGTTGTACTTGATGGTAGCAGCTGATAGTGGTCTTTTTTATAACCTGGGATGCGACCAGGAAGGAGGATCGCATTTGTCTCGGCATAATTATGTAGGAATGTGACCAGGCTCTGAATTTGGTCCATTGTTAGTGCATGCTTTGGTGCACGCTTGTAGTTGCCATGTACTCTGGTCGTTAAACCTGATGCCAGATAACTTGCTTTCAAGTTTTTGAAGCGATCTAGTCCTAAAAAAGTATTCAAAATAATTTTGTGAACTCGTTTTTATTGCTTTGTCTTACCTATACCATGGAGTATCAAGAATGTGTCCCTGCAGACTGGATTCCCCATGAAGTGGAAGGCCATCTTTGTCCGCTGGCGTTGACTCGATGGACTATGTCCACTGGTCAGTGGAGTACTAACAAGTAGAGCAGCAAGTTGACCAAGAATAGCCATGTCAAGCTCCACCCAGCTCAGCACACTGCATCCTGGACGCCTCAAACTGTTCCCTCGAGATTGCTGCACTGCAAGGTTTCCCTCTATCTCGTTTACAGCCACATCCTTTTGAGAGGAAGTTGGTGAGCTTAGGATCTCCATCCTCCTACAGAAAGATAAGTAAATCGTGTGGCTAACAGCAAAATTGTACTAACAGGGACTGTCTCTTTCTGTAGTGTGGTCGTTGGGTTGTCACTTTGGTGTTCCTCTGCTCTAGTATCATCCTCATCCGCCAATAGCTCAGGTGGCACATGGCTAATGAGCTGGTTGATGTCTGGTAGCTCCTGTATCAGTGGCTCTTCACCATCACAATCAAAGTCACCAGTTTCGCTGTCATTGTAGCTTCTGTAGTCACTGTCTAAAAATCAGATTGAATATTGATTTTATAATGATGTTTATAATAATTACCATGGAGAGAACAAAGTTGTTCTTCATCTTCATCTGTAAACAGTAAAGTAACAGACTGTTTTTGGTACGGTAAGTTGCTTACCATCGCTTTCAGGATCTCCAGTGAAGTAGTCGGCAATGAATTCCGTTAGGGCGTGGTTGCCGCTTGTAAATCCGCTTTCGATAGCTATGCTGTTTAAAGCGTGAGCAACGTCTCTGTCTCTAGCAGCCATCACAGTAGCGTTTAGAATGGCGACTGGATGCAGGTGTAGCTACTGAAGTACTTTCGCATGCGTTCGCCCGCGCGCGTGACTTTTAGCGTCCATAGCAACGTTCTCCGTACACTACGCGATGCAAGGCGCTTTTCATGCTGGTGCCCCTCGCACAATCGCTTAGATCTACTATAGCAGTGACAACTAAGGTCTGTAACTTTTGTATTATACTTTCCAAAAGACCCTGGTGGAGTTAAAGACCAAATCGTGATTTTGCCATAATATTACTAGTACTCCAATAACGCCCATTGTTCTTTATTGAGCCTGGGTCCCATACGGAGGGTTTTGTCAAATCTGGTCACATATTCACTCTAGTAATCCGTATACGTAATTTTGAATTAAATGTGACCACACCCACCAACGAATTGAAACTGATAAAGCAATGCTTTCGTTGGATTTGACACTGTATCTCTTTCCATCCAGTCTCAACGAAGTCTAGAGACATTCAAACAAGGTGCAGTTCGACAAGAAAAGCCTGCTCTTGCTCGAGAAACGCTTGTTCTGTCAGCCTTGCGTTGTCATGCTGAGCGCGTGACAATAAAATTATTGCATTCATATACGGGCGGCAAGAAACTTGGTGGCCATAACCAAACGCTTCTTACAGCACAACTAGAGCGTTCTGGGACACGGGACTACCTCGAGAACATGCAGGAATGATGGAACTGTCCTCCAGAGTGCATAACTCGATTTCCAACAAAATTCAGTTGAGTGTTCTATAACGCTAATATCTCAGTTCAATAATTTGCCGATTTTTCTAAATCCGGTCACATTTATGAGGGTTAATTTCTGCTAGATTTATTTGGCAATGGTACTAAATGTTGTAGGGTTTATGAAAGTAATTATAATCATGAGCGTTGTTTTCTTTGTCCATTGGATTTGTGCACGCGAGGTCAACTTTCGCTAGATCAACTCGCATGATATCAACGCGCACGTGATCAATTCTTATGAGATCAACTGTTCACCAGATCAACTTTGCGAGATCATCTGTTAGGAAGTCAACTTAGGCTATCTACTAAACCCTAAAAAAAACCTCCTAACAGCGCAAAATCGGGAGGGGCGTCCTAAACCGGGCCTTCAGCCCTTGCTAAGCCTAAGGATCGTCGGGAGGGTCGCCCTAAACCGGGCCTTCGGCCCTTTGTAAAGAATTGATCTTGTGAAGAATTGACGTTATAAGAGTTGACTTAATGAAGTTGATCTCGTGAACAGTTGATCAGCTGAGAGTTGATCGTGCAAGAGTTGATCTTGTGGAGTTGACCTCACGACAAGTTGACCTCGTGTGCTACCCCCGTCCATTGTATCCAAAACGAATTTTGCTATTGTCCCTTGAAGGAATGTAGAAACTGGCATATGCTGATCATAGGTGAGTCTATGGTAAATGTAATGAAGTAATTAATATTTACGAGAGCTACTAGATCATGACGTT
>OZ024786.1:15424636-15532694 GCA_964017065.1 Haliclona indistincta | reverse complement strand
CCTAAACCCTAAACCCTAAACCCTAAACCCTAAACCCTAAACCCTAAACCCTAAACCCTAAACCCTAAACCCTAAACCCTAAACCCTAAACCCTAAACCCTAAACCCTAAACCCTAAACCCTAAACCCTAAACCCTAAACCCTAAACCCTAAACCCTAAACCCTAAACCCTAAACCCTAAACCCTAAACCCTAAACCCTAAACCCTAAACCCTAAACCCTAAACCCTAAACCCTAAACCCTAAAACCCTAAACCCTAAACCCTAAACCCTAAACCCTAAACCCTAAACCCTAAACCCTAAACCCTAAACCCTAAACCCTAAACCCTAAACCCTAAACCCTAAACCCTAAACCCTAAACCCTAAACCCTAAACCCTAAACCCTAAACCCTAAACCCTAAACCCTAAACCCTAAACCCTAAACCCTAAACCCTAAACCCTAAACCCTAAACCCTAAACCCTAAACCCTAAACCCTAAACCCTAAACCCTAAACCCTAAACCCTAAACCCTAAACCCTAAACCCTAAACCCTAAACCCTAAACCCTAAACCCTAAACCCTAAACCCTAAACCCTAAACCCTAAACCCTAAACCCTAAACCCTAAACCCTAAACCCTAAACCCTAAACCCTAAACCCTAAACCCTAAACCCTAAACCCTAAACCCTAAACCCTAAACCCTAAACCCTAAACCCTAAACCCTAAACCCTAAACCCTAAACCCTAAACCCTAAACCCTAAACCCTAAACCCTAAACCCTAAACCCTAAACCCTAAACCCTAAACCCTAAACCCTAAACCCTAAACCCTAAACCCTAAACCCTAAACCCTAAACCCTAAACCCTAAACCCTAAACCCTAAACCCTAAACCCTAAACCCTAAACCCTAAACCCTAAACCCTAAACCCTAAACCCTAAACCCTAAACCCTAAACCCTAAACCCTAAACCCTAAACCCTAAACCCTAAACCCTAAACCCTAAACCCTAAACCCTAAACCCTAAACCCTAAACCCTAAACCCTAAACCCTAAACCCTAAACCCTAAACCCTAAACCCTAAACCCTAAACCCTAAACCCTAAACCCTAAACCCTAAACCCTAAACCCTAAACCCTAAACCCTAAACCCTAAACCCTAAACCCTAAACCCTAAACCCTAAACCCTAAACCCTAAACCCTAAACCCTAAACCCTAAAACCCTAAAACCCTAAAACCCTAAACCCTAAACCCTAAACCCTAAAACCCTAAAACCCTAAACCCTAAACCCTAAACCCTAAACCCTAAACCCTAAACCCTAAACCCTAAACCCTAAACCCTAAACCCTAAACCCTAAACCCTAAACCCTAAACCCTAAACCCTAAAACCCTAAACCCTAAACCCTAAACCCTAAAACCCTAAAACCCTAAACCCTAAACCCTAAACCCTAAACCCTAAACCCTAAAACCCTAAACCCTAAACCCTAAACCCTAAACCCTAAACCCTAAACCCTAAACCCTAAACCCTAAACCCTAAAACCCTAAACCCTAAACCCTAAACCCTAAACCCTAAACCCTAAACCCTAAACCCTAAACCCTAAACCCTAAACCCTAAACCCTAAACCCTAAACCCTAAACCCTAAACCCTAAACCCTAAACCCTAAACCCTAAACCCTAAACCCTAAACCCTAAACCCTAAACCCTAAACCCTAAACCCTAAACCCTAAACCCTAAACCCTAAACCCTAAACCCTAAACCCTAAACCCTAAACCCTAAACCCTAAACCCTAAACCCTAAACCCTAAACCCTAAACCCTAAACCCTAAACCCTAAACCCTAAACCCTAAACCCTAAACCCTAAACCCTAAACCCTAAACCCTAAACCCTAAACCCTAAACCCTAAACCCTAAACCCTAAACCCTAAACCCTAAACCCTAAACCCTAAACCCTAAACCCTAAACCCTAAACCCTAAACCCTAAACCCTAAACCCTAAACCCTAAACCCTAAACCCTAAACCCTAAACCCTAAACCCTAAACCCTAAACCCTAAACCCTAAACCCTAAACCCTAAACCCTAAACCCTAAACCCTAAACCCTAAACCCTAAACCCTAAACCCTAAACCCTAAACCCTAAACCCTAAACCCTAAACCCTAAACCCTAAACCCTAAACCCTAAACCCTAAACCCTAAACCCTAAACCCTAAACCCTAAACCCTAAACCCTAAACCCTAAACCCTAAACCCTAAACCCTAAACCCTAAACCCTAAAACCCTAAAACCCTAAAACCCTAAAACCCTAAACCCTAAAACCCTAAACCCTAAACCCTAAACCCTAAACCCTAAACCCTAAACCCTAAACCCTAAACCCTAAACCCTAAACCCTAAAACCCTAAACCCTAAACCCTAAACCCTAAAACCCTAAAACCCTAAAACCCTAAAACCCTAAACCCTAAACCCTAAACCCTAAACCCTAAACCCTAAACCCTAAACCCTAAACCCTAAACCCTAAACCCTAAACCCTAAACCCTAAACCCTAAACCCTAAACCCTAAACCCTAAACCCTAAACCC
The DNA here is from genome assembly GCA_964017065.1 of Haliclona indistincta. Classification (NCBI taxonomy): domain Eukaryota; kingdom Metazoa; phylum Porifera; class Demospongiae; order Haplosclerida; family Chalinidae; genus Haliclona; species Haliclona indistincta. Next base: position 15,530,165 of record OZ024786.1, on the reverse strand, counting down.
TAAACCCTAAACCCTAAACCCTAAAACCCTAAACCCTAAACCCTAAACCCTAAACCCTAAACCCTAAACCCTAAACCCTAAACCCTAAACCCTAAACCCTAAACCCTAAACCCTAAAACCCTAAAACCCTAAACCCTAAACCCTAAACCCTAAACCCTAAACCCTAAAACCCTAAACCCTAAAACCCTAAACCCTAAACCCTAAACCCTAAACCCTAAACCCTAAACCCTAAACCCTAAACCCTAAACCCTAAACCCTAAACCCTAAACCCTAAACCCTAAACCCTAAAACCCTAAACCCTAAACCCTAAACCCTAAACCCTAAACCCTAAAACCCTAAACCCTAAACCCTAAACCCTAAACCCTAAACCCTAAACCCTAAACCCTAAAACCCTAAACCCTAAACCCTAAAACCCTAAACCCTAAACCCTAAACCCTAAAACCCTAAACCCTAAACCCTAAAACCCTAAAACCCTAAAACCCTAAAACCCTAAACCCTAAACCCTAAACCCTAAACCCTAAACCCTAAACCCTAAAACCCTAAAACCCTAAAACCCTAAACCCTAAACCCTAAACCCTAAACCCTAAACCCTAAACCCTAAACCCTAAACCCTAAACCCTAAACCCTAAAACCCTAAACCCTAAACCCTAAACCCTAAACCCTAAACCCTAAACCCTAAACCCTAAACCCTAAACCCTAAACCCTAAACCCTGTAATAAGCCACCAATCTGAAGACCAAAAATTCCTCAAAAATTCCTCACTTTACCGACTCTGTTTCCTCAGTTGCTTTTCAAGGTATGGGTTTTTCGACATTTTCCCCATATTCTGGGGGCATCCATCTACTGTTACTCACTATTGCCCCTTTGGTACGTCATTCAATTTTCTTTCTACGCCACGTCAAACTTAACCAAATTTGGGAACATTTCTGTCCTCAATTTTTGGACATTTTCAAGACGCTCCACTTTTTGAACGAGACCAATTGTGGCTAAACTAAGTAATTTGGTGGATAGGCCTAACTTAGGTCTATAGTTCCTCACCGTTCCTCGTTGATTCCACGTAGCCCATTTCAAGTTCCTCGGACATTCCTCAGGTGACCGAAACCAATATTCAGTGAGGAATCTGAGGAATGTCCCTGGTAGAGGGTTTTTTACTAAAACTTTAGCCAAAACTTTTGCCGATTGCTACCCAAAGTACAGCACAAGTTTAGCCCCACCCTCCTAATTTTGGCGCAAACTTGGCCCGCCCTCATCATTTTCATTTTGGTCTTCGTAATGGGATCCGTCATCAATTAGCCCCACTGTCGTCAACATTACCATAGAGCAACGGCATGCCGTCATGTGCACACAATGCAAACAAACGCTGGCCGTAACTCTGCCCACAAGCACTTTCAAGGAAAACGGACGTCAAAACGGTCAAAGCTTTCCCCCTAAGCTATCCAACGGTGACGTCAGATTTTAGCCACGCCCACTCACGACTTAAAATTGGCTTTTTTTTAGCGGTCGAACGTCCGTTAGCCCCACCCTCGTCAACGTTATCATCAAGCAACGGCATGCACACAATGCAAACAAACACTGGGCGAAATTTAACGCTTGCTGTAACTCCGCCCACAAGCATTTTCAAGGAAAACGGACATCAAAACAGTCAAAGCTTTCGTCCTTAGCTACCCGACAGCGACATCGAATTTTAGCCACGCCCATTCAGGACTTTTCAGCAAATCGGTTTCCGTTGTGCCAATCGGTGTCGTCCTCGTTAACTTCAACTAGTACACGTAGATCCTCCCAAAGCTAACAAGCATTCATCAATAATTATATTGATCAGTTCATTCTAATTGATGGGAGGAGTCCTTGGGTGTGGTTCGAATCGAGCACATGTTCTGAAGAGGTGCACAAGCTCTCATCACTTCTCTCTGTTTTCCGGCCTTACGACCAGACCCGAAGCATCTTTCCAGTGTCCTCGTATCGGTGAGTGGCTAATCACACCCAGGAACCTACAATTGCACACGCTGACGAGGTTGTTACAGTCACACAGGCCAGGAAGAACACTTTTGAGTAGGCCTCCATTTTTTTCCCAGTTTTAATACAGTAGGGGTGTGGCCTTATAAAAGGCATGTGTTAGTTTGTTCTAGTTCTGTTCTGTACACTTTCCCTTGTTGCCAGGCAATGATCTCCGTACGAAAGCGGCGAGCTGCAATCGGCCGTCGTGGCGATGTCGAAGTCAATCCCGGACCTCGTAACGGTGAGCGAAAGTGCAGACCAACTGACTACTTCTGTTGACCGCTCTCTCTCTCTCTCAAGCAGGCGACAGCGACAGCGACATCGAAATCCTCGAAGACGACTTGGAACCGACACCACCTAAACGTCCCAAGTACGTGTTCGCCCGACGACGTCAGTATCTATGTCTGATGTTTCGTTTGTTTGGTTTAAGCAGGAGGATGGAGCTGAGAATCGAGAAAGTCAGCGTGGACCTTACCGGGTTCGTCTGCATGAGCTGGCGGGTAAGCCAGGCTTTGTTTTCTTTGTACAGGAGCGACGATTCCAACCCGGCGACGTTCTCGAGTCAGGAGAGGGAGAGTCAAAGTCCAGAGGAGCCAGGACGGGAAGGACCGAGCAGGTACTGTTCTTGTGACTGCCAATGCGTAGTGCTCATGTCGTGCGCTCAACGCAGGAGCGCAGCCACGGCAGCACCAAAGGACGACAACGAGCGCTACCGGAAGCACAAATTGTGTCCCATCAAAGGTTGCGCTTCGGCTGGCAGGCCACTGAAAAAGCTGGCCAATCACATGCAAGCTGTCCACTCCGACCTCTCTCGTGAAGAGCGGACCGAGGCGCTCCGGAAGGCCAAGGTGGTGCCGAAGCGCCTCGTGCCCGGGGCGATTTTTGCAGCTTCGCAGGGAAAGAGGGTGAGCAAAGCCTTGGCTTCGTTCAGGTGAGACAAACGTAAAGTCGTCCACGCGGTGACTTGCACTTTCTTTTCACAGGAAAGCAGCTGAGGGCAGTACCACCTTGATCAAGATGTGGAGCGAGCCGGACAAGGTCACCATCACACTTGTCGACGAGCCCAGCACCACTTCGGCAGGTCCTTTGGAAGGAGAATGCCAGAACGACGGTGTCGAATCGGAAGAGCTAGAGGAGGGAGAGGAGGAAACCGCACAAGACCAAGTCAACGCTGAGGAAGAGGAGGAAACCGCACCACACCGAGTTGATGTCGAGGAAGAGGAGGACGAGGACGAGGAGAAAACCGAATCGGACGACGATCTCGCCATCGGCGAGCACGACCCCGATAAGCCTGAACGACCAAAAATCGTTTCGTCTGGGCGATCCGAGACCAAGGGGAGAACTTTCCACTACAAATACTTTTCCGTGCCAGATTCGACGTCGCTGAGATCATTTTATCGCTATCTACGAGGCCTGGACGGCAAAAGAAGGAGCCCGAGAGAAGCCAAACAAATTTCCATAGATCTCAGTAAGTACTTATACTATGCCTCCAATGGCTCTACCATCAGCTGGGAGTGTCTAGTAAAACCCAATACTATTGAGAGGTACTTGAACCGGCTCGAGGCCGATGGAATCGGTCACGGAGGGCGACTGACTAAACTACAAAGGATCGGAATGGGCATAAATTTCCTTCTCGTAGGAACCGAAATCAGCGAAACTGAGATGCACCAGCTCACCAAAATGGAGAAGCGGATCAAGACCTGGGAATCAGTGTTAAGAAAGGAGCAGCAAGAATATAGAATGGAAAGGGAGCAAGAGCTTGCCGAAAACCCAGCCGATATCACCGGTTTTCAAATGCTCTTCGAAAATTCTAACATGCAGGCCATCGAAGACCTAGTTTCCGAGGCTGCCTTAGAGGGAGGCTTCCTGTCCAACAAGGAGATCAACATGGTGGCTTCTTATCTTTTCGCCTTGCTCATGTATGGAAACTCCCAAAGGCCGGGACCGGTCCTGGGGCTCACAACCGAGATGTACATGAAGCGGAAGACGGCAGTCGAAGATGGGGCCACCTACACCATAGTTAAGGTAAAACGAACAAACTATTGCACGACAACTTGTAAACTTTCTGTAGGTTGGTCGTCACAAAACCAGTGGCACGCACGGCCCTGCCAAGTTAACACTTCGTCAAAGGGAAGCAGACCTTCTTGCAGGGTACGTGCAACATGTGAGGCCAATGATTGCCAACTACAAAGAGCAACCTCAGTTGCTCATAAATTGTGAAGGCAGACCACTGAAGAATTACACACACTACATCAAACAGGTAACCAACCGTTGGCAATTTGTTGACAAAAGCTCCTCTCTTTCTAATTTAAGGTTGGCAAGTACTTGGGGCATGAAGTCAAAATGCCCACTGCGACACAGGTGCGCAGGCACGTGTCGACCAAAGTTGCAGCCACCATGTCTCATAAAGAAGTGGAGGAGGTGTCGAAGCACGTCGGCCACCTGCCACAAACTGCATTCAAGTATGCCTCAGCCTCAATTCTGTGACTTCATTGATCTTTCATTTAATTTACAGGTACTATCGTCTTTTCCAGGGTACTTCGAATGCAATTCACGCTTCCAACTTGATTCGTCGTACTGTTCAAGGTGGAGTGTGCTCTCCAAATTATGATAACATTTCTCCTTATCATTTAACACTATAGAACCTAGCACGAGTGCATCAGCACCGAGACAAAGCGAGGCAGCACCAGCACCAGGAGAAGGTGCTGGTGGTGCTGGAGGTGCAAGTGATCTACTGGACGGATATATCCGCGCCTTTTTTTCAAACGAACTAGGCGCCAAAACTACTCCAGTAATGAGAAGGTGCCGGGAATTTGTAGACAGCGTGGAAGTGCAAGTGCCTAAAACTGCTAAACAGGTCAGCACAACTGAATGTATTTTAATTCTTTTCTTGTTGGTGTAGATCCAAGATAGAGTAAAATACTTGAACAGGAGCACATAATCAATTGCGTCTTGGACACAAACACAATATTGTTGCACACATTTATAATACTTTGTTTGATTTACGATGATTGTTTCAAAGAACACAACAAAATTGATAATGACCAATTGCATGCAATAGAGCACCAAGATACCAAAACTAAACCCTAAAACCTGATGAAGCCTTCGCCTAACAGTGCAAACACGTGTACAATGGCACTCTATGTCTAACGTACGATCATCTAGTTAGAGATCAACCTGGACTATCTCACACTCACTAACTACTCGGCTATCGCTGCTACACCCACCAAGCCCATTCTTTTGTCAACTTTATAGAACGTCTAACACACGGACCCATTAAGGACAGTCAAATCAAAGACAACGGACGACTTCTTTCCTTTCGGAGCCAGAGACTCGTCCCATTTCCCATTTTCGGGCCAGAAATTCCTTGAACGTTGCATTTTTGGGACAGATTTTGACACATTTTCAGTTTCCGGGACAGAATCTGCTCGTTTTTGACGAAAGAGGACAGTCCCGCGATGAAAAAGGCCAGGTTTCTCTCCGTTCCGGGTCAGAAAATGCCAAAATTTGAGGGTCGGTAGAAAACTAAACCCTAAACCCTAAAAAACCCTAAACCATAAAACAAAAATAAACTCACAATACAAATTTTTGAGATTCATATTAGTCAATAATCAATGCAAGGCGAGTGCTCCCTTACTAACGAGCAAAGTTTTACCAGAGATAATTTTGTCATACAACAAGTTAAACAAATGTGGGTGGGTGCGTTAGATTCAGCTAATTATGCTCTATCCAACGAGCAAATGTTGAAAAAACTAATTAATATTCATTCAACCATAACTCCGCTCCTAAAAATAATTGACACATGATAATCAGTGCATTTGAATGAGCTCGTTAAGCTCTTTCATATGAACCAATGTTGTAAAACTCATTAATATTCATAAAATCATAACTCCGCCCCTATGCATAATTAGGCTTGGTGGTTAGGAGCATAAGTAGAGCCACACCTACTCTACCCATTCCTGTAATAAAAACCCTATAAAGTCAAAAGGAAAGGGTATGTAAACCCTAAACCCTAAACCCTAAAACCCTAAACTGCGCAAAGTAGAGAGGGTCTTCCTAACTAATTAAGGATCGTCCGTAGGCTCTTCCTAACTAAGGATCGTCGAGAGAGTCGTCCAATACAAGGCCTTCGGCCCTTAGTAAGCCTAACGATCATCTGGAGAGTCCTCAAAAACAGGCCGTACCAACGATGGAGTTAAGGTGGTATGGAAGCGAAGGTGTGAATTTGGAAGAAATTTTTTATTTATGTATAATTTCTGAAACATAACATACTGTCAAAGTTGGAGTTATTATAATGGTTGTTTGAGGTGTGTAGCATGCAATCACAAAACAAGAAGAGGTCCTGAGAATTAGTGTTCATATTATGGCGCTTCAGATACACCCACTGTATTTGTTAATTCTTCTCAAAGCTATTGCCAGAAGCACTGTATGCCAGTATATTGAATAGAATTCTATGGAGAACGCCACGGGCTAACTTTTCAGCAGAGGCCGCAATTGGATCGCCCTTTAGTATCCCGTAAGGCAGCAAAGAAGCAAACTTGGCTCACTTTCCTACAAAGACGCCAGTAGGAGCCTACGAAGAGCGTGGAACTGCGGCTTCTGGGCAAAAATTTAGCACGCTAGTGTACTAGCGGGGAATCAATTCTTACCAGACAGTGCTGTTCGGTAGAAAAGTTACCGTACTCTTTGTGCACGCTACACGCAGTGGCTACATTATACACGGCCTTAGTCAGACTTTGTGAAAATACATAGTTTGTTACGTGACTCGACACTCTACAGTAACCTACTGAATCATTCTGACCTCCAAAAGCCCCACTAGACGCCGTCAGAACCGCAGCACAACCTAGCCGCGACCGCAGTGCCCCGCCCTAGCAACGCGTCCACAAATTATGAATAATATTAACATACACGTGCGATAAAACGTACTGCGAACGATCTTGACTGCAACGTGTTGTAGCGTCACCTGTTGCCTGTAAAAGCTTTGTTTAGTCTTTGTACAGCTTCTTCAAGCCCAAGACTTGGACTGCGGCGGCACTAACACCACAGAGACGTTGTACTTACGTATACGGATAATAGGTCGCGTACACGTAGTTAATTGTTATTGCATTCCATCGCCCACGCATAGCAACCAGTTGGGTAACATTTGTACAACAATATCTTAGCAACCAAGGAGTTTACTTCAATTTCCTTTGAGGATTCTATTTGTATGCACCAACTCTACAACATACTTTAAAATGAAACAAATTGAAGAGGTCAAATTTCGCTTCTGTACCACCTTAAAAATTTAAATTTTATAAGTTAAAAATTTAAGTTATCGTAGGTTATCAGTGGTTATTGTTGGTTATCAGTGGTTATTGTGGGTTATTCTTGGTCATTGTTGGTTATTCTTGGTTATCGTTGGTTATCAGTGGTTATCGTTGGTTATCCGTGGTTATTGTTGGTTATCAGTGGTAATTGTTGGTTATCAGTGGTTATTGTTGGTTGTCAGCGGTTATCGTGGGTTATCAGCGGTTATTCTTGGTTGTTAGTCGTTATTGTAGGATATTCTTGGTTACTGTTGGTTATTCATAGTTATCTTTGGATATCAGTTATTATTGTGAGTTAATAGTGTTTATTGTTGGTTATCAGTGGTTATCGTTTGTTATCAGAGGTTATTGTTGGTGATTAGTGGTTATTGTTGATTATAAGAGGTTATTGTTGGTAAACAGTTGTTATTGTTTGATATCAGTGGTTGTTGTTGGTTATCAGTTGTTATTGTTGATTATCAGTGGTTATTGTTGGTAATCAGTGGTAATTGTTGGTTATCAGTGGTTATTGTTGGTTTTCAGAGGTTATCGTTAGTTATTAGTGGTTACTGTTGGTTATCAGGGGTTATCGTTGGTTATCGTTGGTTATATATAGGTTAGACGATGGATTCGAGGTGTCTACGGGATTTAGATCACCGCGGAAACCGATGTTTTAGACGTCCCGAGCGCGTAGCGCGAGGGCGTCTATTTCGGTTTCCAAGGTGAGCTAAATCTCGTAGGCACCGAGAATCTATCGTCTGAGGTGTTTAGACAATACCTGCGCTTAAGCAAACGAAGCGCTCGAGGTAGTAGAGAGCCAAGAGAAGTTCCCAGAGTCAAGCGACAGCCCTTTTTCAAACGATGGCAGTATAAACTCGCGTGCGTTTTTCGACGACGCCATCTTGTTGTGGTTATTAATGACGTGGTTAATTAAAGGTGGTCTAAGTAAACTCAGCGGTGGTCTAAGTGAAATCAGCGGTGGTCTACTTGATTTAGTTTACCTCTGGCTGACCAATCAAATTGCTGAATTACATTGAAGTATGGTCTAACGGTGGTTATTTTGTGTTATCTGTGGTTATTGTTGGTTATCAGTGGTTATTGTTGGTTATCAGTGGTTATTGTTGGTTATCAGTGGTTATTGTTTGTTATCAGTGGTTGTTGTTGGTTATCAGTGGTTATTGTTACTTATCAGCAGTTATTGTTGTTATCTGTTGTTATTGTTTGTTATCAGTGGTTATCGTTAGTTATTAGTGGTTACTGTTGGTTATCAGGGGTTATAGTTGGTTATCAGTGGTTATCGTTGGTTATCGGTGGTTATTGTTGGTTATCAGTCGTTCGTGTTGGTTATCAGTGGTTATCGTTGGTTATCAGTAGTTTTTGTTGGTTATTCTTGGTTATTCTTGGTTATTGTTGTTTATCAGTTGTCATTCTTGGTTATCAGTGGTTATTGTTGGTTATCAGTTGTTATTGTTGGTTATCAGTGGTTACTGTTGATTATCAGTGGTTATTGTTGGTTATCAGTGGTTATCATTTTTTATCAGTGGCTATCGCTGGTTATTCTTGGTTATCAGAGGTTATTATTGGTTATCAGTGGTTATCATTGGTTATCAGTAGTTTTTGTTGGTTATTCTTGGTTATTGTTGGTTATCAGTTGTTATTGTTGGTTATCAGTGGTGTTTGTTGGTTATCGGTGGTTATAGTTGATTATCAGTGGTTATTGTTGGTTATCAGTGGTTATCATTGGTTATCAGTGGTTATCGCTGGTTATTCTTGGTTATCAGTGGTTATTGTTGGTTATCAGTTGTTATTGTTGGTTATCTGTGGTTATTGTTGGTTGTCAGTGGTTATTGTTGATTATCAGTGGTTATTGTTGGTTATCAGTTGTTATTGTTGGTTATCAGTGGTTATTGTTGGTTATCAGTGGTTATCATTGGTTATCAGTGGTTATCGCTGGTTATTCTTGGTTATCAGTGGTTATTGTTGGTTATCAGTTGTTATTGTTGGTTATCAGTGGTGTTTGTTGGTTATCGGTGGTTATAGTTGATTATCAGTGGTTATTGTTGGTTATCAGTGGTTATCATTGGTTATCAGTGGTTATCGCTGGTTATTCTTGGTTATCAGTGGTTATTGTTGGTTATCAGTTGTTATTGTTGGTTATCTGTGGTTATTGTTGGTTGTCAGTGGTTATTGTTGATTATCAGTGGTTATTGTTGGTTATCAGTGGTTATCGTTGGTTATCAGTGGTTATCGTTAGTTATTAGGGGTTATTGTTGGTTATCAGTGGTTATTGTTGGTTATCAGTGGTTATCGTTGGTTATCGGTGGTTATTGTCGGTTATCAGTGGTACACGGCCGTTTTACCCAGGACACTTTATTATTAATTAAAACATTTACGGTACGCGTAGTAACCAGTCATGGCAGCGCATCGCGATGTTAACACTTTTCACTCACGTGTTTACAAGTATCCTAGTTACCAATCAACAGTATTCATCAGTTAACTCATTCTCTACACCATCTGTGGTTACCCGAGTGGTAACTGCGCATGCACCAGATGCATAACTGCAGCTGTACTGCCACTGCGCATGTAGCAGCTGTACAACATTCAAACACTGCAAGAACGATAGCCGTTTCCAAGAATTTCCAAACTCGCTACACTTGTAGTTTTCAAGCAGTTTGCGTGTAGTACGTTTCCAAGTCTGTAAAGTGCTTGCACACTGTAACTAAGTAGTATACATATTCGTACACCTAGGACAAGTAGTGTACAAACTTGCACAGAAGCCGCAATATCCAGTTTCCTAGCTAGTTCGCCATGAGCTAAAATTGCATTCCTTCACGCGCGCGGGTATTAAACTTTGAACTTTTGAACTCCAGTTTCACAATGCGTTTACACTAATAGGTGATTATTCTGTGTAATACAGGTAACAATGTGTATAGGCTGATGTCATCATATCAATTAGTTATTTTGTTTCAGATATCACAGTACAGCTGCTGCACACTCTGAGGAACAATGAGGAACCATATCACTTGTTCATTATAATGACATGGCATAATTATTGGTAAACTCACATTTGCAATGCAGACTAAGCTTATAGCCTCCTCTGGAATACAGAATGTACAATAGATCGAACCACCAACTTTGGTAGCTGTGGGCGTGGTTCTTAGTTAGCTAACCACGCCTTCTAACGCATGCGTACCACCGTGCATGTGTGTTCGGTTTTGGCAGGCTAGGCTCAAATCATTGTCTCCTTAGCTCAGAACAGACACTGAGACAGCAGAATATACCCGCTAAATCGATCGAATGGAGGATCAGCTCATGAGTATTGACCACGGAGGTCCTTAGTTCAAATTTTCTTTTGGATACGTAAGTTATTTTGGGTGGTATTGTTATTCGTATTCACTCGTCCCTATGTTTATTACAGATCGAATCATGAGCTGAGTTAGTAAACTACCTGCCTACGTCATCAAACGTTATGTACGTTTTAAACTTGTTGGTTCTCTGTCTCTTACTTGTCTTCATAATATATTTCAGGTGAATAGTGTACTAACTGCTTGTCATGCAGGTACCTACTCACACTGACTTGACTTATGTGACTGATTTATTATCTTGCCTCAATTCTCAGGTGAGTTACTGTCGGTATCTCAAATGTAAAGTATCTTTATGATTGCAGAGTGAAGATTGTGACGACTAAAATCGGTGAGGAATCTGCTTATGTCTCTAACTATTGTTACTTTATTGTAGAATCTAGTATGTTCACATACAGTGCTCCCTTGGACCTTGCATTAGTAAGTGTGATATCAATACTAATCACTGTTACTATTAAATGTAGGTGACTATAATAATTATTCAAAGGTTTGAATACTAACACGGTAAAGACACTGTTCATGCTCTGTATCTTTCTATAATCCTTATGATATTTATGCAGAGCCAAGTAAACTGATTGGACAGTTCTCCAGACTTGGAGAATGAATCTGCTAGCAGTCCACTCGATCTGATCTTCAGCCCAGCGGAATCTGAAGTACAAAACTGATTTTTTGTGATTGTTTAAATTTTGTGATTATAATTTAATTATTTAAAACTCAAAAATTTACAACGCTAGGTAGGCAAAAAAACGATTGCATAGTACGATTTTGGAAACGCTTGCCACCAGTTTACAAAGAGTGTACCACTTGCGCATGTTAGTGCTCAAGACAGTGTCCTGGTTGTAAACTCCTGGTGGACAAGCATGCACACCAGGCTCGGAAATTCAGTCCGTTTCTTGGTCGAGCGCAATTTGTTCACGTAGCGTTTACAAACTCGAGTACGACTTGTGCACGTTCGTGTACAAGGGCGTTTCCAGCTTGGAAACAGAGTGCGTTTTCGCTGTGAAAAAAGACAGTGTACACAGAAAGCCACAGCGCCGCCTCTTCCTTGCTACAGTACAATCAAGTTGTTCCAGCAGGTAAAGTAAGCATTAAGCTTTTAGTTAATGCCAAAATAAAGTTGTTTCGCATTTTATAAACGAGTAAATACTTCACACAAACATCGTTAATATTAACACAGGCGATGGCTTCAGTTCAGAGTTCTCCGCATGAGCTAGAGAGGCACTGTAGAGTATGTGATGGATTCCTGCAGAGAGGAAAGAGAAGAGAGCTGAGCTATGTGTGCAGTGAACATTCTGAACAGCTACAGCAGACCTTTGGTGTTGATGTGACCATCGATTCAACATCAGTCCATCCACAAAGGTTCTGCAACAGATGCTACGCAGTTATGCAGCGACACAACACAGCTACATCAAAGGGCAGACCATACCAGCACAGCATCACTGTCTTTACCTGGGAGGAGCACAGTGATCATGACTGTAATGTAAGCAGCAAATAGAATCAAAAATAAGACTATAATATTATTTGGATAGGTATGCAACTAGCTGACAACAGCTAGCCACACAAGAGGAGGAGGGCATAACAAGAAATCATCAGTAAAATGTGGCAGACCATCACAGAGCATTACAAGTGTCATTGAACACATTAGAGCAGTAGCCCCTCCCAATGTTACACCTGACAACATCAGCAGTCACACCTCAGCATCACTACTGTGCCCCATCTGCAGTAGTATTTTGTCACAGCCCATAGAGCTACATTGTGGCGCATTGGTCTGTGCAGATTGCTGCTGTAGGTGGTTACTGATAAATGCCAAGCTAGACTGCCCTTGCTGCTATGACCACCAGCTAAGTGAGGACAATTTGAGGAGTCCACCACAGGCTTTCTTAAACTTGCTGTCTGAGATGACAACACAGTCACAGACAATAGCAGATATTCTTGCTACACCAACAAGCACACCAACATCACGTGTTGAACGCCAGGTTGCAAATTCCCTTGTAAAACGCATCATGCAAGAGAATGAGGGAGGACGAGTTATCAAACTACCAAACACAAGAGGAAAGGTAAAATGTTATAACATTCTAACAACAAGATCAGGCATTGCTTTTTATAGCCACTCACTCTCATGGCTGTAACACAGCAAAACAACACACAGACAGCACCTACCAGCAAAACTGTCCGAAGACGTTTAAAAGAGGTAGAAGTGGCACGCAGCACAATAGGTATAGATCTTGAGGATGAAGTGAAGGCTCTGCCTAAGCAAGAAAGGCAAAAGCTGCTTCAAGATGCATTGCCACTTGAAATCCCACCAGAGCATGCTCTTGCAATGAAGACGTCCTTGGGTATTTCATGGACAAAGCTAAGAACCCTGCGAAGGTAAGTAAGGACAGTAATGTAAAACAAGACTTGACATTTGACAAAACGATGTTACTTTGCCATACACAGATGGTTGAAGACTTTTAGTGTCAGTCTAGCAAGTGAGAGAAAGCAACGGGCACTTGCTTCAACAGAGGTTGGAGACAACCTAGCACATGAGATGGCACCATTTGCTGTCTCCAAAGAAGGCAATATAGTACAGATAAAGGAGGTTCCTTTTGTCTATGTACCAAATGTGATTGCCAAAGTGAGCGACCGCCTAGTGTCCCAACAAAGGTGAAACTATAATACACTCACTGTCACAATCATGCTCACTTGTGGTGGCTATACAGGTGCAGTGGATTTACATGGCACAATGGGTTCATACCAAGTGATGAGCTATGGGTCAAGCTAGGTGGTGACAAGCACAGTGCGAAAAGTAGGAGTTTGCAGTTTTTGTAAACTGCCAGTTTGACGAAAGTTTGCAAAGTTTACAAGTGGTTTCCCATTGTAGTACTAACAAGACTTGTAAACGCTTTGCAAACTACGTGCGATGTAAATCAAGACTTGTAAACGCTTTGCAAACTATGTGCGAAGTAAACAAGACTTGTGAATGAACAGGAAACTGTTCGTGGTGTTTGCACTAGAGGCCTGAGTCTCGTTCTTGTGTCTGGGAACGAGTAAACTTCGTAGAAAATGGGTTAAGAAGACTAGTAAAATGGCGCAGCTGCGTTCATGCTAGTTTTGAGTTTGTTTGTACGACTAAAGAGCTACTATGGCTGTCCTAATTGTTATCCAGTGAATCACTACTTATGTAGGTATGTATGCATGTACAGTACACCTATGATCCAATCTTTTGCAACCATGGACAACCATATTTTGTTGCCGGCTATAATTATCATTGTGAATGCCTCGGGCCTGGTATAATTACTCTCGCTCTCTGCAGTAGCCCAACTGTACATATAGCATTTGGCTGTCTTCGGTTTGCTGATGGCTTTCTGTAGTCCAGTTGCTTAACGTTCTGACATATCTTCAAGCCTATACCTGCCGTATGGGTACCATACTACTGTAATGTACCGATATACTCCAGTGCCATTTCTAAGTTGTAGATCATGATTTTTAGGTAGAAGTCATTCACCTAGTGATTCACATAACAAAATACTCATAAGCTATGCATGTCGGCGTGCCACCACGACATAAAATTGTGACTGAGTACAGATGTAATTTTCTCTTATATCTTCTGTCATGGTCAGGTTGATACACTGTTGTGCACAACTGATAGAGAAGCTTAATCACAAGGTCAGCCATGACCAGAACAGCATTTCAACAATTTTAGTGCTTTATACTTTATGATTGTTGTGTCTTTGCCTTATCATGCTGTCTCGTATTATTGCAGACAAAGGCACACTTATCCCTCTCTCTCTCTCTCTCTCTCTCTCTCTCTGTTTATTCTTTCACTCTCTATCGTACGATTCCTTCCTTAATTCGATCCCTGTAGCTATCGAACATGAGAGTAGACTGCATGATGTTTGGACAGAGATGTTGAGCTATACTATTTGAACGGTTCTTCATTTATGAATTTGCTACTTTATCAAGTTCACTTTCTACAGTATACTTTTGACCAAAACATGTATGCACAGTAATACCGCACACTAACACTGTACCGTTGATCATCTATGTTACCATGCATGTGATAATAATTTAATTTTTGTCCAGAATCTACATGGTAGGCTATCAGTCGCGAGGTAGGCTATCAGTCGCGGTACCGGTCATAATTTATTATAGCAGCTTAACTTGTGTGTAAATGCCCATTCTCTCTTGAACTGACACTTCACATCATGATTGTAGTGACAGGAATAGCCAAAGTGGCAGTGTCAGCTAGTGTGTTACATCATAAACAGGTACCCTAGCCGCCATGGTCCAGAAACATGTGACCATGCAGCTGTACCAAATAATGAGGAGCTTTTTTGCTCATGATTTTTCATGTGCGTGGCCCCAGTGAATCTCGTCGTGGTTGGGGACAGGTAACACAATTATGTTCCTCTCTCACTCACCTCTCTCTCCTCCCATCTCTCTCTTTCCCTACAGAACTCCCTCCAACCTCTTTCACTCTTGATCAGTTCCTGTAGCCACCCAATAGCAGTAAGTCTTATAGTACAGTGTTTGTGTGTATACACGTGTGTGTACATATAGCCTTTGGCTGTCTTCAGTTTGCTGTTAGTCTCTCTGTTGTCCAGTAGCGTCATGGTGATCCTGCCTGCATGCTGTATACAGCCTATACCACCTGTCGTATGTGTACCACTGTACTGTAATGTACCGTATGCTCGAATGCCTCTTCTAAGCTGTAGATCATGCTAGTATAGTCATGTAGTAAATCACCTATTGATTCACATAAATAGCCGTCGTGCCAATTTACCACCATGACATAATGATGTGACCCAGTTGATAATTATGTAGATGTGTTGAACAAGAGGCTGACACTCCAATTGGTCCTGTACTTACATCTGCAACTGCAGTCAAGATTATTGATCGCCTAAAACGGAGCTTAACCTTTGATTTTACAGCATTGACTGCTTGGCAGGCACAATGGCACGTGACTGAGACATAAGCATGTGACAGCCCATGGTAATTAGCTAGCGCGTCTTGATAGCGCGTCTTAGCGCGTCTTATTCTTGCACTCTCTATCGTTCGATTCCTTTCCTATAGATCGATCTCTGTAACTACCAAACATGAGAGTAGTGAGTCAGTGTGTGCATGTGTGACAATGATTCTATATATATCTCCTCTCTCTTTCCTTTCCTAGAGATCTCTCTCAGTCTCTCTCTCTCTTTCCTCCCACTTGCTCTCTCCTTTCCTTCACCCCATTTCTCTCTGTATTTCTTCATTCCTTTCTAATCTCACCTCTCTCCTTCTCTACCACCTCATTTTCTATGCACCTTCCTCACACACCTCTCTCAATTCTATAGCTGACTATCATAGGGTCACCGTCGATTTCCTACACATGTGTTAGCCGTTCAAGTGAATTTTCCTAGAGTAGTATGAGGGTAAGTAGCAGTATGTGTTTGTGCAGTGTTTTGTACTCATTTACTTCATCCCCATGTCACTCTCTCCTCTTCTATTTCTCCCTCCATCCCTCCCTCTTTCCCGCCTCTCTTCTTTCTCCCACTTTCGCTCTCTCTCCTTCCCTTCCACCACTCTTTTTCTCTCTTCTTCCCTTCCACCACTCTCTCTTTCTCCTTCCCTCCCATCACTCTCTCTCTCCTTCCCTCCCATCACTCTCTCTCCTTCCCTTCCACCACTCTCTCTTTCCCTACGCAGAACTCGCTCCAACCTCTTTCAATTCCTGTTGCGCAGTATGAGTGGTAGATCTTAGTACAGCGCATGTGTGTGTGTGACAGTTTTTCTACCGCTTTCTCCCTCCAACCTTCTGTTCTCTCTCCGCCCTCCCATACACACTCTCTCTCTAACAACATGATATGAATCTTGTTCAATTCTTGTAGCCATACAATATGAACCCAGAGGAGAATGAGTAAGTCTGTGTGTGTGACATTAATTGTTTTACCTTCCAACCCACCTCTTTCTGCCCCTCCTTCTAGCAATTCTTTGTATTCACGCAATATGAACCAAGATGAGTATGAGTAAGTCTGTCTGTCTGTGACACTGTTTTACCTCATCTCTCCTTCCCACCCACCTCTTTCCTCTCCTTCCCTCCCACCTCTCTATCTCTCTCTCTCTCTCCTTCCCTCCCATCATCTCTCTTTCCCTACAGAACTCCTTCCATCCTCCTTCTATCTTGATCAATTCCTTTTACCACTCTAGAGCAGTATGAGTGGTAGGTCTTAGTACATTGTTTGTGTGTGTGTGTGTGTGTGTGCGTGCGTGCGTGCGTGCGTGCGTGTGTGTGTGTGTGTGTGTGTGCATGTGTGTGTGTGTGTCACTGGCTGTGTCTCATTGACCACTAAAGGCGTCGGTGGGACTTAGGGTGCCCACACCTGCGGTGAGAGGCACAGTTGGTCCTCCTGTGAGTTCCTTGCCCGGCTCCAGGAGATTGCACAGCACCGGCACACAGTACCTGCTTGGTGCACAGGTGTCCTGGCTTCGCCAGGTACGCGTGACCCTTGTGGCAGCTAGACACTTTGCTTTGCTTTTGTGTGTGTGTGTGACAGTTTTTCTACCTCTTTCTCTCTCCAACCTTTTGTTCTCTCTCCTTCCTCCCAACGCACTCTCTCTCTCTCTAGCCACATGATATGAATCACAATCAATTCTTGTAGCCACACAATATGAACCCAGAGGAGTATGAGTAAGTCTGTCTGTCTGTATGACATTGTTTTACCTTCCCACCACCTCTTTCTTCCTACCTCTCTTTCTATCAATTCTTGTAGCCACACATTATGATGCCAACCCCATTTCTCTTTTTGAACACCGGCAGGAGCTGTGGCTACAATCTAAAGATCAGATCATTGACCTTGTTGACCTCTTTAAGTGTTCATTGTTATTATTATCTAATGCCATGTTAACAATGATTCGAACAAGCAATAAGTATAAACGTTAGCTAGGGTCTAGACCTTGATGACTGATGGAACAGCATGGCTCTGAAACCTATACTAATTAGATGGTGATGAACTAATGCACAGCACCAAATGCAGTTTGAGTGTAAGCAATTCACTGCTAGACTAGCCCAGAAACAAGAAATGGGTGCTGTTTTACTGAAGTTAGGGTTTAGAGGGTGATGAACTAATGCACAGCACCAAATGCAGTTTGAGTGTAAGCAATTCACTGCTAGACTAGCCCAGAAACAAGAAATGGGTGCTGTTTTACTGAACTTAGGGTTTAGAGGGTGATGAACTAATGCACAGCACCAAATGCAGTTTGAGTGTAAGCAATTCACTGCTAGACTAGCCCAGAAACAAGAAATGGGTGCTGTTTTACTGAAGTTAGGGTTTAGAGGGTGATGAACTAATGCACAGCACCAAATGCAGTTTGAGTGTAGGCAATTCACTGCTAGACTAGCCCAGAAACAAGAAATGTGTGCTGTTTTACTGAAGTTAGGGTTTAGAGGGTGATGAACTAATGCACAGCACCAAATGCAGTTTGAGTGTAGGCAATTCACTGCTAGACTAGCCCAGAAACAAGAAATGTGTGCTGTTTTACTGAAGTTAGGGTTTAGAGGGTGATGAACTAATGCACAGCACCAAATGCAGTTTGAGTGTAAGCAATTCACTGCTAGACTAGCCCAGAAACAAGAAATGTGTGCTGTTTTACTGAAGTTAGGGTTTAGAGGGTGATGAACTAATGCACAGCACCAAATGCAGTTTGAGTGTAAGCAATTCACTGCTAGACTAGCCCAGAAACAAGAAATGGGTGCTGTTTTACTGAACTTAGGGTTTAGAGGGTGATGAACTAATGCACAGCACCAAATGCAGTTTGAGTGTAGGCAATTCACTGCTAGACTAGCCCAGAAACAAGAAATGTGTGCTGTTTTACTGAAGTTAGGGTTTAGAGGGTGATGAACTAATGCACAGCACCAAATGCAGTTTGAGTGTAGGCAATTCACTGCTAGACTAGCCCAGAAACAAGAAATGTGTGCTGTTTTACTGAAGTTAGGGTTTAGAGGGTGATGAACTAATGCACAGCACCAAATGCAGTTTGAGTGTACGCAATTCATTGCTAGACTAGCCCAGAAACAAGAAATGGGTGCTGTTTTACTGAACTTAGGGTTTAGACGGTGATGAACTAATGCACTGTTATGTTTGTGTATGCATTTCTGTGTTACTGTGGCTCTAATCATAACCAGTATCTGATTCAAATTCATTTTGCACTGTATTGTTAATTGGCGCACTGTGTATGTATGATACATCGTGTTTTTTGCTCACTGTTGATTATACAAAAGTAACAAAACATGGAATCAATCTTAAAGAACATGCAAAGTCTGTAATAAATGAGTTTGCTGAAGTGGATGAGTAATTGCTGTGCTATAATGTTTCTTGAAATCTTGCACATACTTGATACAAACCTATAGGGAGAGATAATAAGTCAATTCACACTTGAGAATGTCTGTCTGGCATTACGAAGAAACTCATACACAAATCACATATGCACACTGACAGAGCACGTTCGCACGCACGCACGCACACGCACACACACACACACACACACACACATTGTACAAAGACCTACCACTCATACCGCTCCTGGTACGGTTGGAGGGAGTTCTGTAGGGAACGAGAGAGTGGTGGGAGGAAAGGAGAAAGAGAGAGAGGTGGGAAGGAGAGAGAGAGAGAGGTGGGAGGGAATGAGAGAGATCGAGAGAGAGTGATAGGAGAGATGAGGGATGATAGGGAGATGAGGGATGAGAGAGATGGGGGAGAGAGATGAGGGGAAGAGAGAGAGAGTGGTGGGAGAGATGAGGGATGAGGGAGAGAGAGAGAGATCTGGATAACAAACATCAATACAGCATAGCTGTGTAGAGGGAAAGAACAAGAGAGAGTTTGAGAGGTAGGAAAACACTGTCACACACACAAGTGTATGACCTTGCACATACCTGTCATGTTTAACAGTAAGCATCCCATGTTTAACAGGGACCGTCTGTTCATTATCCCTGTTTCAGAAAGGAGAGAACAAGAAAAAGTGAGAGAGGGCTATAAGTAGAGAACCACTAAGCACACACACAAAACGCATACACATGAAGCACTACCTCAAATCATAAGAGGGACAGACAGACGAGAGAGAGAGAGAGAGAGAGGGGGGGAGAGAGAGAGAGGGAGAGAGAGAGAGGGGGGAGAGCGAGAGAGGGGGGAGAGAGAGAGAGACTCAGGGAGAGAGAGAGGGAGAGAGAGTGTTCACACAAACAAGGGTTACACATACTTTGATTGCTCATTGCAGGTGATAAGAGAAGAACAATGGTGGACCAACACACTGTGGCTTACCACTACTAGGTGTTCACATATTCAGCAGCTACAGAGGAAGAGAGTAGAAATAGAAATACAATTTTGTGACCAATTACGATCATCATGATGATCTACAATGTAGACCGTGAGATGAAAGAGTTTGAGAGCAAGAAAGAAAGAAAGGGACAGAGAGCTACTGCTGGAGGACACACACATTATTACATAATGAACTGTGACATCTTGACAGTGAGCTGACAAAAGATGGGACATCTTGAACAGCACAAACGAAGGTTCAAAACAAACAAACACACACACACCTTGAATTTCGTCCACTGAAACACACACACACTGACACACCTTGACTAAACGCTGCCCGTATGGGTCACGCGTCCCCTCAAAGGAGAAGAATGAGCAAAAGATTGTATGAGCTATGTGGAGCCTTAGCGACAACGATGAACAGCCAGACCACCTCTGCTTCTAATGCTTCTCCTCTGCGGCTACAGGAATTGATTTTCTAGTAATGGGTGGCTACAGATTGAGAGAGAAAGAGACGTGTGTGGGAAGGAAGGAGAGAGAAGAGAGGGTGGGTGAGAGAGCCTGGAGATGGGAGGAAGAGAGAGAGTAGCTAGAAACACTGACAAACACACACGCATGCACCTAGATGAGACTTACCAGTTACCACTCTCATACTGCTCTAGCTACATATATATTGGGTGGCTACAGGAATTGAGAGAGAGAGAGAGAGAGAGAGAGAGAGAGAGAGAGAGAGAGAGAGAGAGAGAGAGAGAGAGAGAGAGAGAGAGAGAGAGAGAGAGAGAGAGAGAGAGAGAGACAGAGAGAGAGAGAGAGAGAGAGAGAGAGAGAGAGAGAGAGAGAGACAGAGAGAGAGATGAGAGAGAGAGAGAGAGAGAGGAGGGAGGGAGGGAGGGAGGGAGGGAGGGAGGGAGGGAGAGGGAGAGGGAGAGGGAGAGAGAGAGAGAGAGAGAGAGAGAGAGAGAGAGAGAGAGAGAGAGAGAGGAGAGAGAGAGAAAGCCATGTGGGGTTCATGGTTCAGATCTGGATAACAAAAATCTATACAGCATAGCTGTGCGGAGGGAAACCAGCGGTCCTATATATATACGACAACTCTACTAGTTTCAGGAGCAGCATATAGACAAACAATTAAACAAAGAAACAACAAACATAACAACAGAGAGAGATAATAGCATACTTCAAGATTTATATCTTCCATGCGTGACGAAAGGATCGAGCAGCAGAAGTCGAAGCTGTAGCTAGCTAGCTACTAGAGCGACTCCACCTCCAACCATTTCTTAGCGCCAAAAGCTTCGCGCTTCTTTCGCGGGTTGATCTGATAGGTCAGAATTATTGCGCCAAAACCATTCTCGTGTTGCCGCCATATTGCAATGTGATCGTGGCATCGACAGCGTGGTCTATTGCTGACTAGAGTGCTCCCTGGTACCAGTAAGAGGCTTCTTTAACTTGCCTAACGTAAGTTTATCTGATATGAGACTTAAGTTAGTGTCAGGAATTTTATTATGCTCAGATACATACCCACATAGAAGATCGAGCTGACTCAAGAATTGGTTGCTGAGAAATTCGAGCTGACTCAAGAATTAGTTGCTGAGAAATTCGAGCTCGGATCTCTCCCAGTGTAAGATCCTCACGTTTTCTATGGAATAATGTTGTACAATCCTACAGTACTGGTTAGTAAATCGATTTCTCAGGAAGAATGTGTACTCGTGCAGGTTTGGGTGTATACTGTAAACCAGTCATAGTCAAGGACAAGATAAAGAACAGTATGAAGGTTAGGTCTATATCATTGTGTGTTAGTACAACAAAACTTTTTTTGCAGCAAGTACTTTGAATTTACATCAGCAGCCGAGACAGGTCTGGCGTCAGTGTGATTGTACATTACTTTTTCTTTTTAAGCAGGACTGTCTTTACGTAATGAGATATGATAGGTCTGACAGCAGTCTGCTTGTATATTACTTCTTTAACAGGACTGTGACTTTGCATCAGGAAACAAGCATTATGTTGTTTGCAGTGGTACATTGCTTCTTTCTCAGTTCTGGTAAGAATTGGTTACTTTTGACTTGACTTTCCCTTTTGTACAGGTAGTTTCACTTTGACCTATACAGAAGTGTAAGATGACATGAACTCATACAGTGCTGACAACTTCATTGGTCTCCAAACCTGGTGAGTGTGTTATCTTCAGTGTTACTCAATTATTATTTTCTCTCTGTTATTATGTGTAGGCACAGCCTGAGTGAATGCAAGACTGTAAAGACAAACAAACTTGAAAGCATTTCAGCAATAATAATTTTTATATTATTTTTGTGAAATCTAAAAAAATATTTTCAAAATTATTCGGCAGTGACTATAAAAATAATGGCAAAGGTTTACTGGCTAGTTTGCGTACTGCTGTAAACATCGGGTTTACATACTGGACAAACGTAGTTTGGTGGTAGTTTGCCAAAGCGATTTGTAAACTAGGCTATGTAACGCGCGTATACAAGCTGCAAACCCACAGTTATCAACACTTGTAACCAAGCTTGTAAACATGTGTCCGTTTGCAATAGTTGTCAAGCACGTTACAACAAGTTTACAAGGCTTGCTAACTACATGGAAACCCTGAGTTGACAAGCGAGTTTACAAGACGCAAACTAAGCCTTTTGGCACCGTGAAGGGGCATGGTAGTTTTAAGTTCACACTACAACTAATGAACATTCCACACCCGAATTCTATAAAAAACTCTACACTACTAGCTGTGTATCGTGCTGGTGACAGTGTGTACAATCTACACACTGCTCTGGACCAGTTCAAAGATCACTTTGAAGAAATGGATGGAATGCAATGGAGGTGTGAAAAACAACGCTTTATGTAATTGCTGATTTTTTGGCTATTCAGTTCTTGGAAACTACGTGTCTTCATAGCAGGTGACTACGAGTTTCTCACAACAATTTATGGATTGTCTGGAGCTAGTGGTATGTCTTTTACACAGACTAGTGCTTTAACAAACTAAACATCTACAGGGAGGCACTGCTGTTTGTGGTGCAAAATCTGTAGCAGTGACCTCAAAATTCCACTAGCGACCAGGGGTCATAGTACTCCGAGATCTCTTCAGTCATTACAAACTGACCATGACAGATTTATGCAGGAGGCCTCAGGCAACATCAAAAAAGCAAAGGATTACTACAATTGCATAGGCAAACCCTTTTTTGCTATACCCATCGAGCAGGTGCACTGATAGCTATGTGCTAAAGCATAATTGCTGTATTCAATTAGATATCGATGCCTGGACTACATCTGTCGCTCGGTATTTTTAATCGTCTATACGATTTATTGGAAGATGCCTGTGAGCGGCTAGATCTGGAGCTTGCAGATAAGTTGAACACTGCAGGAATCGGAGGAGCATCATTTCAGCGGTATGCCGAACTGCTGCAACAGCTCAGACAGTTGCAAGGAGAAAAGACAGCTGCCTCAGAGAAGCTGAAAGTGCTATCTCAGCTACTGACGTATCTTCTTGTGTCAGTCATTGACCCAAACGGGAGCCTAGCTGTTACCAGACTACGGGAAGAGCTAGCATCTACACAACAGCATCTCAATCGTTTGGTAAATTTGCTATGTACAGAAATAATCATTCAAATCATACTAATAGGCCTCAGATATCACCACCAAAAATGCCGAGCTGGCGAAGAAGTTCGTGAGAAAGGATGGTCCCTTCTTTCAGTCTCTAGAAAATTCACTGGTTAAGTTACATGTACAACGACAGGCATACCACGGGGGGACATTCGTCGGCAATCATGTACACAAACTAGTTCAGGTATTCATACACTGTGCACATGCTTCTGTACCTTTTACAATTCACACACTCAGGAAAGCAATGCCAAGATCTTGTGTTCTGGACTTGTAGATGTAGCTGATAGTAGTTCGTGTGCTGAGATGAAGGAACCAGCTAGATTTGTAGCAACACAGTTCACAAAAGCCCTGACACTGTTTGGCAAATGCCATAATCTCTACAATGGCTCGACTCTGTCACAAACAGACATAGATGATCTTGGTAAGTATAGAATTACATATGCAAGTCAGGTTTACTTATAACGCACACTGTCAATCACAGATACAAACATCAAAGAGTTTTTAAAGTACTACAGGGAGTCTTTCCCTCATGCAAGCATCCTGCCAAAGATGCATATACTAGAGGATCACATGATGGACTGGGTAAGAAGGTGGAAGATGGGAGCAGGGCTATTAGGAGAGCAAGGAGCGGAGTCTATTCATGCTCATATGAATAGGCTCGATACCCAGTTCTGCGGGATCGTGAATCCCCTAGATGGGCTGAAATACATCGTCAGAGAACAGAACCTGGAGGCTTCACCATCTCTGAATACATTACAACCACCAGCAAAGAAGTATAAGAAGCATAAGGATTGACAATAATAACACTACTAACAATAATACTAACAGCACTGTCATATACACATCATCAACATTACGCAAGGCTGATTTAATATAGCAACTAAAACATCGTGTATCTTCTAAACAAAAAGCGGAACAGTTACATTCACACTCAGACAAACCTGGCGATGGTTCTGAATGATGCTAGTACGGTTGAATCCTGACAATCCAAGTCTGATTCAGACAATAGACTCTTTTTATATAGACTTCAGCTCCTCTGCTCGCTGGGGCGTAACTTGCTTATAGTACATCGTATCTCTGTGGGACTTGGACTAGCTTGTCATGCAAAATCTGCTCTGTCGCGTAGTGTGCTTTTTATGCACGTGAGAGTCACACGTATACCCACAAACTAAATAGCGTGGGTTGACAGGAAGTCCGTTGCTAGGTCGTTGCTATGCGCGTCAAAAATTTCGGTGGCCAATTAAAGTGTCCATTATTGATTGGCTGTAAAACGGCCGTGGGTAATTGTTGGTTATCTGTGGTTATTGTTGGTTATCAGTGGTTATCGTTAGTTACTACTGGTTATTGTTGGTTATCAATGGTTATCAATGGTTATCGTTGGTTATCAGTGGTTATCGTTGGTTGTCAGTGGTCATTGTTGTATATTCTTGCTGATTGTTGGTTATTCATGGTTATCGTTGGTTATCAGTGATTATCGTTGGTTATTGTTGGTAATCAGTTGTTATTGTTGAATATAAGTGGTTATTGTTGGTTATCAGTTGTTATTGTTGATTATCAGTGGTTATTGTTGGTTATCAGGGGTTATGGTTGGTTATCAGTGGTTATTGTTGGTTATCAGTAGTTATTGTTGGTTACAGTTAGTTATAGTTGTTTATTCTTGGTTATCGTTGGTTATCTGTTGTTATCGTTGGTTATCAGTGGTTATTGTTGGTTATCAGTGGTTATTGTTGGTTATTCTTGGTCATTGTTGGTTATTCTTGGTTATCGTTGGTTATCAGTGGTTATCGTTGGTTATCAATGGTTATTGTTGGTTATCAGTGGTAATTGTCGGTTATCAGTGGTTATTGTTGGTTGTCAGCGGTTATCGTGGGTTATCAGCGGTTATTCCTGGTTGTTAGTGGTTATTGTTGGATATTCTTGGTTATTGTTGGTTATTCATGGTTATCTTTGGATATCAGTTATTATTGTGTGTTAACAGTGTTTATTGTTGGTTATCAGTGGTTATCGTTTGTTATCAGTGGTTATTGTTGGTGATTAGTGGTTATTGTTGATTATCAGAGGTTATTGTTGGTTTTCAGTAGATATCGTTAGTTATTAGTGGTTACTGTTGGTTATCAGGGGTTATCGTTGGTTATCAGTGGTTATCGTTGGTTATCGGTGGTTATTGTTGGTTATCTGTGGTTATTGTTGGTTATCAGTGGTTATTGTTGGTTATCAGTGGTTATTGTTGGTTATCAGTGGTTATTGTTTGTTATCAGTGGTTGTTTTTGGTTATCAGTCGTTATTGTTACTTATCAGTGGTTATTGTTGGTTATCTGTTGTTATTGTTAGTTATCAGTGGTTATCGATGGTTATCAGTAGTTTTTGTTGGTTATTCTTGGTTATTCTTGGTTATTGTTGTTTATCAGTTGTTATTCTTGGTTATCAGTGGTTATTGTTGGTTATCAGTTGTTATTGTTGGTTATCAGTGGTTATCAGTGGTTATCGTTGGTTATCGGTGTTTATTGTCGGTTATCAGTGGTAATTGTTGGTTATCTGTGGTTATTTTTGGTTATCAGTGGTTATCGTTAGTTATTACTGGTTATTGTTGGTTATCAATGGTTATCGTTGGTTATCAGTGGTTATCGTTGGTTGTCAGTGGTTATTGTTGGATATTCTTGGTGATTGTTGGTTATTCATGGTTATCTTTGGTTATCAGTGATTATCGTTGGTTATTTTTGGTAATCAGTTGTTATTGTTGGATATCAGTGGTTATTGTTGGTTATCAGTGATTTTTGTTGGTTATCAGTGGTTATTGTTGGTTGTCAGCGGTTATCGTGGGTTATCAGCGGATATTCTTGGTTGTTAGTGGTTATTGTTGATTATCAGTGATTATTGCTGGTAATCAGTTGTTATTGTTTGATATCAGTGGTTATTGTTGGTTATCAGTTGTTATTGTTTATTATCAGCGGTTATTGTTGGTAATCAGTGGTAATTGTTGGTTATCAGTGGTTATTAGTGGTTATCGTTAATTATTAGAGGTTACTGTTGGTTATCAGGGGTTATCGTTGGTTATCAGTGGTTATCGTTGGTTATCGGTGGTTATTGTTGGTTATCTGTGGTTATTGTTCGTTATCAGTGGTTATTGTTGGTTATCAGTGGTTATTGTTGGTTATCAGTGGTTATTGTAGGTTATTCTTGGTTATTCTTGGTTATCAGTGGTTATCATTGCTTATTCTTGGTTATTAGTGGTTAGTGGTTGTTATCAGAGGTTATTGTTGGTTATCACAGGTTATTGTTGCTTATCAGTGGTTATCGTTGGTTATCAGTGGTTATTCTTGGTTATCAGTAGTTATTCTTGGTTATCAATGGTTATTGTTGGTTATCAGCAGTTATTCTTGGTTATCAGTGGTTATTGTTGGATATTCTTGGTTATTGTTGGTTATTCATGGTTATCGTTGGTTATCAGTGGTTATCGTTGGTTATTCTTGGTAAATCTGTTATTATTGTGTTTTATCAGTGTTTTTGTTGGTTATCAGTGGTTATTGTTGGTTATCAGTGGTTATTGTTTGTCATCAGTGGTTGTTGTTGGTTATCAGTGGTTATTGTTACTTATCAGTGGTTATTGTTGGTTATCTGTTGTTATCGTTGGTTATCAGTGGTTATTGTTGGTTATCAGTGGTTATTGTTGGTTATTCTTGGTCATTGTTGGTTATCAGTGGTTATTGTTGGTTATTCTTGGTCATTGTTGGTTATACTTGGTTATCGTTGGTTATCAGTTGTTATCGTTGGTTATCCATGGTTATTGTTAGTTATCAGTGGTAATTGTTGGTTATCAATGGTTATTGTTGGTTTTCAGCGGTTATCGTGGGTTATCAGTGGTTATTGTTGGTTATCAGTGGTTATTCATGGTTGTCAGTGGTTATTGTTTGATATTCTTGGTTATCGTTGGTTATTCGTGGTTGTCGTTTGTTATCAGTGGTTATCGTTGGTTATCAGTGGTTATTGTTGGTTATCAGTGGTTATTATTGGTTATTCTTGGTTATTGTTGGTTATTCATGGTTATCGTTGGTTATCAGTGGTTATCGTTGGTTATCCGTGGTTATTTTTGGTTATCAGTGGTAATTCTTAGTTATCAGTGATTATAGTTGGTTATCAGTGGTTGTCGTTTGTTATCCGTGGTTATTCTTGGTTCTCAGTTGTTATTCTTGGTTATCAGTGGTTATTGTTGGTTATCAGTGGTTATTCTTGGTCATCAGTGGTTATTGTTGGATATTCATGGTTATTGTTGGTTATTCTTGGTTATCGTTGGTTATCAGTGGTTATTGTTGGTTATCAGTGGTTATCGTTGGTTATCAGTGGTTATCGTTGGTTATTCTTGGTTATCAGTGGTTATGGTTGGTTATCAGTGGTTATTGTTGGTTATCATAGTTTATTGTAGGTTATCAGTGGTTACTGTTGGTTATAAAAGTTATTCCTTGTTGTCAGTGGTTATTGTTGGATATTCTTGGTGATTGTTGGTTATTCATGGTTATCGTTGGTTATTAGTGGTTATCGTTGGTTATTCTTGGTTATCAGTGGTTAATAGCGAGGTTTAGATTCTCGTCTTAGAATCGACGGTTAACGTTGTGACGTCACTTAATGAAGATACGGACGAGTGCGAACGTCGTCCGTGTCACCGCGTGTAGTTGTCTGCGTGACAAGCTGAGCAGGTTCAGTTGTTGTAGCCACACGCAGGCGGCTCAGTACTTACTGCTGCCCTATTGAAGTCGGCGCGAGCGAGGCCACCACTGTGACCGGCGCGCAGTGAGGGTGTCGGCACTGTCCACTGAGTAGTCCTGATCCGGCTGGCTGATTAGCTTGAAATTGAGTTCAGTATGGACTCCATGACAAGGTAATGAAAATGTCTTTATTTTATTGCTCTTGATAATACTTTACTGACAATTAGGCGGCAACTGACAGCCTTTGTGTTTGATTTTATGGCAAGAGATGATTCCAGCAGTTCGGATGATTCGTCTGATTTTGAAGAAGAGGAAGTCATGATTGCTCTGTGTGAGCTACAATTTTCTACGTTAGCACTTGGTCCTAGGCTTAATCTAGAAGATCTATCTCCTCTGGAGTGTGAGCAACTGTTCAGGTACATAATATTGCTGATAAATAAAATGACTGTGTCAATAATATTATTTTTTAGGTTTAGAAAGAATGATATGTTTCGTCTGCACAATGCACTATCTCTTCCTGAGAAGTATGTATGCAGCCAGGGTACAGTTGCAACAGGAATGGAGGCCTTGATGATTTTATTGAGGAGACTGTTCTACCCAAACAGGGTCAGTGACTTAGTACAACTGTTCGGTCGACGAAAATCAGAATTGAGTCTTCTTTTTAACATGGTAGTGATAATAGCTTCATATGTTTTAATTTGTATAGACTCTTTATATGTTTAGATACTCAATGACTTATTTTCGCGCTTTGGTTTTCTACTGACCGATTTAGATCTAGTCTGGCTAGATATGTCAGCATTTGCTTATGCAATCCAGCAAAAAGGTGCTCCTTTGACAACATGCATTGGATTTATCGATGGAACTGTAAGACAAATTGCTCGTCACCAACAAATCATGTACAGTGGGCACAAGAGGGTCCACTGCATTAAATTTCAGGTGAGTGTGGGTATTTATTTTGTCATTAAAATAATTCTTTGTCCACATGTAGTCAATTACAACACCAAATGGACTAATAGCTCATCTGTATGGTCCTGTGGAGGGCCGTAGGCATGATGCTTTCATCTTAACAGAGAGTGGAATTCTTCATAAACTCCAACCACACACTCATCGCAGTGGACAACCATTCGTGGTATATGGAGACCCTGCATATGTTGTCAGGCAAAACATACTGTCTTCTTTCCGTGGGCAGCTCACACAATCAGAGAAAGAATTTAATAGCACTATGAGCTCTATGCGTGTGTCAGTTGAATGGTGTTTTGGAAAAATTATTCAACAGTTCGCCTTCCTTGATTTTAAAAAGTATCAGGAACTACTACTGCAACCAGTTGGCAAGTATTACTGTGTAGGAGCTCTTCTGACAAATTGTCATACTTGTGTCTATGGAAGTCAGACATCAAGTTTTTTTGACGTTGCCCCTCCAAAATTAGAAGTATACTTGTCAAACCAATGAAATTATTGAGTGTGAATAAGTAATAATAATTATTGTCAATTTTATAGTGAATAACGTTCACTTTGACATAGTATCAGTCCTTTTTGGGCTTCAATGCTTCTAATAATGCTCGTCGTTCTGCTGCTTCTAGTAGTATACGCTGCTTCCTCTCTTCCTCTTCCATTTCCCACTTACTTTTGTTGAGTTCTAACTCGAGCTTCCGAATTCTCAGCTCTTCCTCCTTCAACCTTGCCTACCTTTCAAATCTTTCAGCAAACACGTCTATAGTAGATTTCATAGTGCCTATAATTATAGTGATAAATAATGTAGTTACTATTATAAAAAATATTAATTATTGTACGTACATCTTGTCTTTTTCGGTCTCTTTAATGGAGGAGACTCATTTTCCTTGTCTAATGAAGGGGGCTCATTTTCCTCGTCTAATAACTCCATCTCTTCCAATCTCATTTCCTCCTCCTCCTCTTGCATTTCTTGTAGGATACGATATTCAGCAGACGACGATTGATCATGACGGTCACGGGAACTGCTACTCTTTCCTGAAAAATTATTGTTTTAGTAGCTAAATAATTAGCTAGTTAGCAACTACTCACTTGACATTCCTACCATTGCCCGCTTCCTCATTTGTTCACCCTTTCTTCTTTCTGCTGCCTTTTTCTCAGCTGCTAATTCCCTCTCTTTCTCTTGTTTCTCCTTCAGGTCCCTCTCATAACACCTAATGTCTTCTAACAACTGGGCTAAATGAGTATATTCCTCTTCGGTGCCAGATCTAGCAATAAAAAATTAATTTATATGACTTCTAAATCAACAGTGTTATTGTAGCTAGCCTTTTTAGTGAGCGCTTGTCTTCACTCGCGTATTTCTTGCTAAGAAGACTTAGCCTCTCCTTGCATCCTCTCCCTGTTAGTTGTTGGATATGGAAAGCTCCGTTCAATTTCTCGGCGACTTCCAACCATTCCACTTTGCTGTGAGGCCGAACTCTACAGACCTCAGTGCAAAGCGCGATGTCCTGCTGTAAATTCCAACGGAACCCAGGCATGGTGAGATCAAGCTAGTCAAGTCGACATCAGGCCGGCTTCACACACGTGGTGACTCGTTGTCATAACACAATAGTGCACAAGCGTGTACGATGCTGCAAGAGCCTGAGCGAGTATAGCTAAATTTCATGATGTCGGTCTGTCGATCATCTCCATAAGCGAGCAGCTCACCGTGGTTGTGGTTCGCCTTCATCTCACTCAAGCAGTTGCCCAGCTACGCGCATACTAGCTATTTGTTTCTGAAATTGCCGCTCTGAAGCCAGGTACGCGTTTATAGTGCGCGTGCCGCTTCGGTAGCCATCAGCTCAACGGTACTCGCTAACGCTGAACAATGCTACATTTGTTCATGATTACCGTTGAAGGCGACTAGAATGGTAAAATGATTGAAATTCATGACGTCAGCACAATATCCTTACTCAATGACTGCACATTCCCAATGAAAAGAGTGACGTCACACTTCAACGTTCACGTTCATCGTCTACGTGAATCTAAACCTCTCTAATGTTGTTTATCAGTGGTTATTGTTGGTTATCAGTGGTTATTGTTGGTTATCAGTGGCTTTCGTTTGTTATAAGTGGTTATTGTTGGTTATCAGTGGTTAATAAAGGTTATTCTTGGTTATTATTGGTTATTCTTGGTCATTATTGGTTATCAGTGGTTATCGTTGGTTATCAGTAGTTATTGTTGGTTTCTCTTAGTTATAATTGGTTATTCTTGGTTATCGTTGGTTATCAGTGGTTATCGTTAGTTATTAGGGGTTATTGTTGGTTATCAGTGGTTATCGTTGGTTATCAGTGGTTATCGTTGGTTATCGGTGGTTATTGTCGGTTATCAGTGGTAATTGTTGGTTATCTGGGGTTATTGTGGGTTATCAGTGGTTATCGTTAGTTATTACTAGTTATCGTTGGTTATCAGTGGTTATCGTTGGTTATCAGTGGTTATCGTTGGTTGTCAGTGGTTATTGTTGGATATTCTTGGTGATTATTGGTTATTCATGGTTATCGTTGGTTATCAGTGGTTATCGTTGGTTATCAGTGGTAATTATTGGTTATCAGTGGTTATCGCCTGTTATACTTGGTTATCAGTGGTTAACGTTGGTTATCAGTGGTTATCGTTGGTTATCAGTGGTTATCGTTGGTTATCAGTGGTTATCGCTGGTTACACTTGGTTATCAGTGGTAATTGTTGATTATCAGTGGTTATTGTTGGTTATCAGTGGTTATCGTTGGTTATCAGTGGTTATTGTTGGTTATCAGTAGTTATTGTTGGTTACTCTTAGTTATTGTTGTTTATTCCTGGTTATCGTTGGTTATCAGTGGTTATCGTTTGTTATTAGTGGTTACTGTTGGTTATCAGGGGTTATCGTTGGTTATCAGTGGTTATCGTTGGTTATCGGTGGTTATTGTTGGTTATCTGTGGTTATTGTTGGTTATCAGTGGTTATTGTTGGTTATCAGTGGTTATTGTAGGTTGTTCTTGGTTATTGTTGGTTATCAGTGGTTATCATTGGTTATTCTTGATTATTAGTGGTTATTGGTTGTTATCAGTGGTTATTGTTGGTTATCAGAGCTTATTGTTGCTTATCAGTGGTTATCCGTGGTAATTTTTGGTTATCAGTGGTAATTCTTAGTTATCAGTGGTTATAGTTGGTTATCAGTGGTTATCGTTTGTTATCCGTGGTTATTCTTGGTTCTCAGTTGTTATTCTTGGTTATCAGTGGTTATTGTTGGTTATCAGTGGTTATTCTTGGTTATCAGTGGTTATGGTTGGTTATCAGTGGTTATTGTTGGTTATCATAGTTTATAGTAGGTTATCAGTGGTTACAGTTGGTTGTAAAAGTTATTCTTGGTTGTCAGTGGTTATTGTTGGATATTCTTGGTGATCGTTGGTTATTCATGGTTATCGTTGGTTATTAGTGGTTAACGTTGGTTATCAGTGGTTATCGTTGGTTATCAGTGGTTATCGTTTGTTATTCTTGGTTATCAGTGGTTATTGTTGTTTATCAGTGGTTACTGTTGGTTATCAGTGGTTATTGTTGGTTATCAGTGGCTATCGTAGGTTATAAGTGGTTATTGTTGGTTATCAGTGGTTAATATTGGTTATTCTTGGTTATTATTTGTTATTCTTGGTTATCGTTGGTTATCAGTGGTTATCGTTGGTTATCAGTAGTTATTGTTTGTTACTCTTAGTTATTATTGGTTATTCTTGGTTATCGTTGGTTATCAGTGGTTATCGGTTGTTATTAGGGGTTATTGTTGGTTATCAGTGGTTATTTTTGGTTATCAGTGGTTATCGTTGGTTATCGGTGGTTATTGTCGGTTATCAGTGGTAGTTGTTGGTTATCTGTGTTTATTGTTGATTATCAGTGGTTATCGTTGGTCGTCAGTGGTTATTGTTGGATATTCTTGGTGATTGTTGGTTATTCATTGTTATCGATGGTTATCAGTGGTTATCGTTGGTTATCAGTGGTTATTATTGGTTATCAGTGGTTATCGCTGGTTATACTTGGTTATCAGTGGTTAACTTTGGTTATCAGTGGTTATCGTTGGTTATCAGTGGTTATCGTTGGTTATCAGTGGTTATCGCTGGTTATACTTGGTTATCAGTGGTTATTGTTGGTAATCAGTGGTTATTGTTGATTATATGCAGTTTAACTATGATCATAGTTAAGCGTAGTTATTTGTACGACTAGTAAAGGGTATGGGGGTGTGTCATCAATAACCAACTACGCATGCATATAAAGCTATCACCACGAGGAAGCTGGCTGGGACAGCCACCATATTGAGCAGTAGGACCAAATCAGCTGCTCCAAGGACTGTACCTTACTTCAACATCGACGCCGTCTGGAGGGTCTCCAAATATCGGCGATTGGCTTTCAGCGCTTGCTGAAGCGGGCTCGTGAGGGGCGAGCGTCATGATCAGGAGACAGTCAGGACGGTCCGTGCCCCGGACTATAGTCGTGCTCGGACTTTAGTGAATAAGATGTGTAACTTTCTCATGAGCCAAGACCACATGAAGCAATAGTCTTGACTCTGTTGCAGCCCGTAAGACACATTACTACGCACGCACACACGCGCATACATGTACTCGTAGTCACACGTACCTCTCAGACTCTACACACGCAGACGCATCGCCACATACATACTATTTCATACACGTCTGTTAGGCTGTGACAGAACCATGAACCAGTCATGGGTGTGTGTAGAGTCTGCCGTGTTGGCAGCAGAAGTCAGCCTTAGGGGCTGTTAGAATAGCAGATGAGCTTATTCTCACCTTACTAATTATACTTGCTGATCACCCGATAAGAGGAGGGTAGGTACATGAATTATTATTATAGATAATGGTATAATAAATGTAGGGTCGAATTGAGCTTTCACCAGATAGTTAGGCCTCGGATGATCAACTCATACTAACAGCTAGGTCTTGTCGAGCCTTATAGTCATCAGATTGTTATGTCTCAGATATTTGACTCATACTAACAGCTAGGTTACAGGAATTTTTATTATTTCTTGCAAGAAAGATTTGAGTAAAAAAGCATTATTGATGTGTCAAGTCACTGGTATTCAGCCACACAAGGGAATACGTCACGGCATTTTAATGTATTAGTGCTTCATGCTTACAGACTACAGCTTATTAGAAAAATGAGGCAGCTATACTCCTTGAAAATCAGTCCTAGAGGTTCAAATTAGCGGCTTGGCCAATAATTAGCTTTACTTTGCGATGAAGTTTCCTGCCAAAAGGGGCAGCAGTTTAGTGCCGATTGGGCAAAATTGAGTCTACGAGTGGTAGACTATTCCTGCCAAAAGGGCAGCAGTTTAGTGCCGATTGGGCAAAATTGAATCTACGAGTGGTAGACTATTCCTGCCAAAAGGGCAGCAGTTTAGTGCCGATTGGGCAAAATTGAGTCTACGAGTGGTAGACTATTCCTGCCAAAAGGGCAGCAGTTTAGTGCCGATTGGGAAAAATTGAGTCTACTTGTGGGTAGACTATTCCTGCCAAAGGGACAGCAGTTAAGTGCCGATTGGGCAATTTGAATCTACTATAATTATTTGTCCTGAAAGATAACCATATGGTTGGTAAATGCATTTGGAATGGTGGATGAATAATTGAAAGGTATTTCAATCATACACTTCAAGAGCAACAATATTCTGATGTGTGGGTCCTTTCCTCTCATTAAGATTTACTTATTATCATTCATTACTATTAATTTTGTATTCACTTATCAAACAAACCTCCATTCCTTCGGGAGTGTGATTCTCCGCAAGGTTATCAACATCATATCATAATCGTTTTGTCTCTTATCATTATGGCGTATCGTGAGGAAAAAGGTTGCAGACCTAATGTAACAGAGTCAGCTCTATGAAAGTGTGGAAAAGGTGTATGTGATCATTATGGAGTAGTGGAGAAAATTTTGGGAGAGCTTTGCTCAGTGGGATTAAGTGTGGCTAATGTGTTTGGTGTTAATTGGTTCTAATTACCCTCCCAGTGAATGGGAGGAGTTAACCTACAACTTATGGTATGCATTAGCCATAAGCATACCCTGCCTATTACGCAGGGGCTTTAATGATATTCATCATCCCAAAAACTATCCATTACCTTGATAGGAGTTAAAATTAACAGTGGTTATTGTTGGTTATCAGTGGTTATCGTTGGTTATCCGTGGTAATTGTTGGTAATCAGTGTTTATTGTTGGTTATTAGTGGTTATTGTTTGTTATCAGTGGTTATCGTTGGTTATCGGTGGTTATTGTTGGTTATCTGTGGTTATTGTTGGTTATCAGTGGTTATTGTTGGTTATCAGTGGTTATTGTTGGTTATCAGTGGTTATTGTAGGTTACTCTTGGTTATCGTTGGTTATCAGTGGTTATCATTGGTTATTCTTGGTTATTAGTGTTTATTGGTTGTTATCAGTGGTTATTGTTGGTTATCAGAGGTTATAGTTGCTTATCAGTGGTTATCGTTGGTTATCAGTGGTTATTCTTGGTTATCAGTGGATATTGTTGGATATTCTTGGTTATAGTTGGTTATTTATGGTTATCGTTGGTTATCAGTGGTTATTGTTTGTTATCAGTGGTTGTTGTTGGTTATCAGTGGTTATTGTTACTTATCAGTGGTTATTTTTGGTTATCTGTTGTTATCGTTGGTTATCAGTTGTTATTGTTGGTTATCAGTGGTAATTGTTGGTTATTCTTGGTCATTGTTGGTTATTCTTGGTTATCGTTGGTTATCAGTGGTTATCGTTGGTTATCCGTGGTTTTTGTTGGTTATCAGTGGTCATTGTTGGTTATCAGTGGTTATTGTTGGTTATCAGCGTTTATCGTGGGTTATCAGCGGTTATTCTTGGTTGTTAGTGGTTATTGTTGGATATTCTGGGTTATTGTTGGTAATTCATGGTTATCTTTGGATATCAGTTATTATTGTGGGTTAACAGTGTTTATTGTTGGTTATCAGTGGTTATCGTTTGTTATCAGTGGTTATTGTTGGTTATCAGTGGTTATTGTTGGTTATCAGTGGTTATTGTTGGATATTCTAGGTTGTTGCTGGTTATTCTTGGTTATCAGTGGTTATTGTTGGTTATCAGTGGTTATTGTTGGTTATCAGTGGTTATTGTTGGTTATCAGTGGTTATCGTTGGTTATTCTTGGTTATCAGTGGTTATCGTTGGTTATCAGTGGTTATCGTTGGTTATCAGTGGTTATCGCTGGTTATACTTGGTTATTGTTGGTAATCAGTGGTTATTGTAGGTTATTCTTGGTTATTGTTGGTTACAAGTGGTTATCATTGGTTATTCTTGGTTATTAGTGGTTATTGGTTGTTATCAGTGGTTATTGTTGGTTATCAGAGGTTATTGTTGCTTATCAGTGGTTATCGTTGGTTATCAGTGGTTATTGTTGGTTATCAGAGTTTATTGTTGGTTATCAGTGGTTAATGTTGGTTATAAGGGGTTGTTCTTGGTTGTCAGTGATTATTGTTGGATATTATTGGTGATTGTTGGTTATTCATGGTTATCATTGGTTGTTAGATGTTATCGTTGGTTATTCTTGGTTATCAGTGGTTATAGTTGTATATACCATAGTGTCTGGGCGTCCCCATACAAGGCACAGGTGGTATCTTTCTCATATTTCACCATGGTGGTATATATCGCATAATCCACCATGGAGATTATGCGATATATACCACCATGGTGGTATATGAGAAATACACTCCTCAAGAGGTTAACTAAGAGGTGTGCCCTGGTCACGTGACCAGGTTGAGGTTGCGCGAGGGCATCCTCGGACAGTTATTCGCCTTGCAACTAGCAGCACCCAGTTGCAGGGCAAAGATGCGCAGAAGTGGCTGAGATTTATAGTGTACAATCATCCTGACACTAGTGGGTATTAAATTGGCCAGCATGTGACAAACCCCGCCCAAGTTATGTTGAATATTGCAATGAATACAAGAAAACTTGGCGATCGCTCTTTCGCTCTAGAAGCACAAAGCTGTCCAAGTCTTTGCCACACACTCTACTCAGGTACGCGTACACACTTGGGGCCTCCTCTCGGCCCGTGACTCACCGCTAAATCGAGATCCACGCGAACGCGAGCAAGAAGCGACGCCCACACACTAAGGTATATAACATGAACCATGGCTTGTCGGTGTGTATGCCGAATATACCACACTCGGTCTCGGTCATCGGAAGTTTGCAGCCTCGATAAACCCCTCGCTTCGCTCGGGGTTTATCTCGGCTGCAAACTTCCTCTGACCTCGACCTCGGGTGGTATATTCGGCATACACACCTCCAAGCCATGGTTTATATATTACTTATCAGTGGTTATTTTTGGTTATCAGTGGCTTTCGTTTGTTATAAGTGCTTATTGTTGATTATCAGTCGTTATTGTTGGTTATCAGTTGTTATCGTTGGTTATCAGTGGTTATTGTTGGTTATCAGTGGTTATTGTTGGTTATTCTTGGTCATTGTAGGTTAGTCTTGGTTATCGTAGGTTATCAGTGGTTATCGTTGGTTATCCGTGGTTATTGTTGGTTATCAGTGGTAATTGTTGGTTATCAATGGTTATTGTTGGTTGTCAGCGGTTATCGTGGGTTATCAGTGGTTATTGTTGGTTATCAGTGGTTATTCTTGGTTGTTAGTGGTTATTGTTGGATATTCTTGGTTATTGTTGGTTATTCATGGTTATCGTTGGTTATCAGTGTTTATCGTTGGTTATCAGTGGTTATCGTTGGTTATCAGTGGTTATCGTTGGTTATTCTTGGTTATCAGTTATTATTGTGTGTTATCAGTGTTTATTGTTGGTTATCAGTGGTTATTGTTGGTTATCAGTGGTTATCGTTTGTTATCAGTGGTTATTGTTGGTTATCAGTGGTTGTACCCCACCACACCCAAAGATCAAAGGAAAATGGAGATGGTATGTATCCCATATACCGAGGGAAATATGGATATTTTCCATGATAGTAAAGTTAAACCTGGCCAATATGGATATTTTCCAGGAAGTGGCAAAGTGGCACTAGCCCCTTGTCCACACCTGCCCACCCAGCGAAAGTGCGTGGAGCTTTATACCCCACAAAATAGCAGATACTAGTGGGCCATCGTCATTAAATTATCAATAAATTTTTCTCGCACGTGTTAACCTTTGGGAAAGGTCAGCCAACATTGCTGCCTGAAAGCCAAG
The DNA here is from genome assembly GCA_964017065.1 of Haliclona indistincta. Lineage (NCBI taxonomy): Eukaryota > Metazoa > Porifera > Demospongiae > Haplosclerida > Chalinidae > Haliclona > Haliclona indistincta. Next base: position 15,491,802 of record OZ024786.1, on the reverse strand, counting down.
TTACCGTAGTCTCGCGCGCCAGACCCAACCCAAGGGAAGGGTCTGGTAAAACGCTATTGAACGAGTTGTGCCCCTTGCCATGAAATCGGGCAAGCCAATCAAATTGCGTTGTCACGTATCGCGCGAGTACTAACGAGTAGCCATGTCGAGTAGGACGTACGCCGTGAGCACCACGGTAGACCGACCAGCTAGTTCAATGGAGACGAAGGTTAAAAAGCACTGCCAAGGCCCATGGCTCGTGTATACTCTTGTCTCGTACGGTCTCAATGTAGTGCGTGCGTACGTACTAGTGCACGTTACCATGGCTACGGTGCATATTTCACATTCCTGTGGCACAACTGGTTCTATAACGTTTTACCAGACCCTTCCCTTGGGTTGGGTCTGGCGAGCGAGACTAAAGTTACCGTGCGTTTCAGCTGCACAAAAGTTGACGCCAGGCTTCGTTTGTCACCCAACTTGAACACGGGCGTTCGCCATTATAGACCTGGCGAGTGTGCGGGAGTTAACTATTACTGATTGTTCGTTGTTCTTGGTTCTTGTTGGTTCTTCTTGGTTATCGTTATGGTTATCGTTATGGTTATGGTTATCGTTATGGTTACCACTGATAACCAGTGGTTATCGTTGGTTATCCGTGGTTATTGTTGGTTATCAGTGGTTATCGTTGGTTATCAGTGGTTATCGTTGGTTATCGGTGGTTATTGTCGGTTATCAGTGGTAACTGTTGGTTATCAGTGGTTATTGTTGATTATCAGTGGTTATTGTTAGTTATTAGTGGTTATTGTTGGTTATCAGTGGTTATCGTTGGTTATCAGTGGTTATCGTTGGTTATCGGTGGTTATCGTTGGTTATCTGTGGTTATTGTTGGTTATCAGTGGTTATCGTTGGTTATTCTTGGTTATTAGTGGTTATTGGTTGTTATCAGTGGTTATTGTTGGTTATCAGTGGTTAATGTTGGTCATCAGTGGTTATCGTCTGTTATCAGTGGTTATTCTTGGTTATCAGTAGTTATTCTTGGTTATCAGTGGTTATCGTTGGTTATTCTTTGTAAATCAGTTATTATTGTGTGTTATCAGTGGTTATTGTTGGTTATCAGTTTTTATTGTTGGTTATACTTGGTCATTGTTGGTTATTCTTGGTTATCGTTGGTTATCAGTGGTTATTTTTGGTTATCAGTGGTAATTGTTGGTTATCAATGGTTATTGTTGGTTGTCAGCGGTTATCATGGGTTATCAGTGGTTATTGATGGTTATCAGTGGTTATTCTTGGTTGTTTGTGGTTATTGTTGGATATTCTTGGTTATTGTTGGTTATTCATGGTTATCGTTGGTTATCAGTGTTTATCGTTGGTTATCAGTGGTTATCGTTTGTTATCAGTGGTTTTTGTTGGTTATCAGTGGTTATTGTTGGTTATCAGTGGTTATCGTTTGTTATCAGTGGTTTTTGTTGGTTATTGTTGGTTATCAGTGGTAATTGTATCTTATCAGTGGTTATTGTTGGTTATCTGTGGTTATTGTTGGTTATCAGTGGTTATTGTTGGTTATTCTTGGTTATTGTTGTTTATTCTTGGTTATCGTTGGTTATCAGTGGTTACTGTTGGTTATCAGTGGTTATTGTTGGTTATCAGTGGTTATCGTTTGTTATTCTTGGTTATCAGCGGTTATTGTTGGTTATCAGTGGTTATTGTTGGTTATCAGAGTTTATTTTTGGTTATCAGTGGTTACTGTTGGTTATAAGTTGTTATTCTTGGTTGTCAGTAGTTATTGTTGGATATTCTTGGTGATTGTTGGTTATTCATGGTTATCGTTGGTTATTAGTGGTTATCGTTGGTTATCAGTGGTTATCGTTGGTTATCAGCGGTTATCGTTGGTTACTCTTGGTTATCAGTGGTTATTGTTGTTTATCAGTGGTTATTGTTGGTTATCAGTGGTTATAATTTTACTACAGGATAGCGCGCAGGTCCAGAGAAATTGTGTAAGCAAGCTATGGAAGCTATCTCGCTCGTGGTATGCGTGGACACGCCCAGTGGAATTGTGGTCAGCACTGCATGATTGGCTTCTGATTGCATAACTAAAGCACTGCATTGAGACTGCTGTACAGAAATCCTGTATGCATGCATCTGCAGTTGCTGTGTTTGTGGAATGGTGGATAGTTGTGTTTGTGGATATAATATCAATCCACCGAGGCATCAGCACCTATGGTGCTATTTTTCTGTCTGTTACGCCATTTCTGCGACGCACGCAAAAAGGTAAGCTCTGAAACTTGCAATGCAGGTATAATTCGATAATATCTCGCTTTTCATCGTTTGAAACTTGTATACGAAGCTTCGTTCTCGAGTTATCAATATGGCGTGATTTGCTTACTTCCAAAGGCAAAGCTGTCCACAGTTGACTGCCTAGAAGCTTATAGGTTAGAATTTTATTACAGGATAGCAGCGCAGGTCCAGAGAAATTGTGTAAGCAAGCTATGGAAGCTATCTCGCTCGTGTGCTAAACACTGTAGACACGCCCAGTTGAATTGTGGTTAGCACTGATTGGCTTCTGATTGCATAACTAAAGCACTGCATTGTACAGAAATCCTGTATACATGCATCTGCAGTTGCTGTGTTTGTGGAATGGTGGATCAGTTGTGTTTGTGAATATAGTGTCGTTTCACCGAGGCATCTGCACCTTAGGTGCTATTTTTCTGTCTGTTGCACCATTTCTGCGGCGCACGCAAAAAGGTAAGCTCTGAAACTTGCAATGCAGGTAGAACTCGATATTATCTCGGTTTTGATCGTGTGAAAGCTTTACACGACGCTTAGTTCTAGAGCTATGGCGTGATTTGCTCACCTCAATGCCCGTTTCTGGCTATCTGGACTTCTCCAAAGGCAAAGCTGTCCACAGTTGACTGCTTAGCAGTTGTTAGGTTATAATTTTACTACAGGATAGCAGCGCAGGTCCAGAGAAATCGTGTAAGCAAGCAGTGGCGGATCCAGGGGTGGGCCAGGTAGGGCCTGGCCCACCCAAACTAGCCCACCTAAAATTTTAAAGTTTTAACTATAGTGCAAAATTCTTACCGTTCTGAGCAGAGTTCTCACTACTGACTAGCGCGCTCGCTGCGCTGTATAACCTTCTAGCTCGACTATCGCGTTGAAGCGTGTCAGAGTCAATTATTTACGCCTCTCATGAATATTAATTAGCTAAAAAAATTTGCCGGCGCATTGGCCCACCCGATCTACTTTTTCTGGATCCGCCACTGTAAGCAAGCTATGGAAGCTATCTCGCTCGTGGTATGCGTGTACTGTAATTAGGGGTGCGCACAATATTCCGGAATAATTTTGAGAATAATGGGCTGATGTGAGAATAGAATAATTTTGAGAATAATTGGGGAAAAAATTAAGCCACGCCCCACACGTGTAGCAGTACAGTATACGTATGGCAGAGCCCGCAGAGGCTGCTGAGACTTCAGTGACAGTGACTCTCTCATCCGAGGAGTCATCACCACCATCATCAGATAGTGAGGCAGACGCTACGTTGCTCGCTAGTACCGAAATAACATCCTCGTCTGAGACAGGCCCTCAAACACAGTCATCATCACTATTGAGTCGTTTGCGTGCACCCCAGCCAGCAGAAATCGGGAGAAAACGTTCTATTCATCGCAACTACCCACCAAAAGGAAAGCGACCGTCCAAAGGCCGTGGAAACTTCGATCCCAAAACAGTTACCCCAGCACAACGAGTAAGTGAGTTTCGTAACGAATGTTTGTGCGTTTCTGCGGGAAAGCTTTTCTGCCAAGCATGTAGAGAAGAGTTAAGCACTAAACGTAGTGTGTTAAAATATCATATCTCGTCAAAAAAACATCAAGACAGGAAGAAGAAACGTGAGCAAAAGGAGGTTCGAGAAATTGATATTGCACAAGCTCTAAAGAAACATGACACAGACTCTCATCCTAAAGGTGAGTCTCTTCCCATGCAACACCGGGTGTACAGGGTCAAGGTGATGACAGCATTTCTCCGTGCTGGGATTCCTTTACAGAAGTTAGGCCACTTTAGAGATATTTTGGAGGAATCAGCGTATAGCTTAACGGATAGACTTCACATGTCTGACCTCATACCATTTATTTTGGCTGAGGAGCAAGCAAAAATCAAAAAGGAAATCGAGGATGAGGATGTTTCGATGGAACCACTCGCTTAGGAGAAGCGATGGTTATAGTGGTTCGTTTTGTAACTAGTGAATGGGTAATGGTGCAACGTCTTCTTCGCTTGCAAAAAGTATGACCGGAGAGGAGATTGCCCGTGAGCTTATTTCAGTGCTTTCTACCAATTATAGCATTGCATCTGATCGTCTCCTAGCATCAATGAGAGACAGGGCTTCTGTTAATGGTGTTGCGATGAGAACAGTAAAAATTGTGTATCCCACAGTACTTGACATCGGCTGTTTCTCGCACACCATTGACCATGTTGGTGACAAATTCAAAACACCTATTCTCAACGAGTTTGTGTCTAGTTTGGTGAAGCACTTCAGTCATAGTCCAAAGGCTAGGCTTCTCTGGAAGGAGCAGACTGGAAAATCTATGCCTAGTTACTCTGCAACTCGCTGGTGGAGCAAATGGGAGGTAATGAAGGAATTGATGGTGAAGTTTGGTGAGATTGAACCATATCTGACTTTGGCTTCTGAGCAGGATGTTGGTACTGCTACAACAGCGAAGATGCTTGCTGTGCTCAGTGTTCCCCAGAACAAAGGTCTATTACAGTTAGAGCTAGCTGCGACAATTGATATAGGGGAGCCCTTTGTCAAGCAACGTACCGTTTGGAGGGCAACGGTCCACTTGCTTTAGAGTGTTATGAGGTAATTAGTATGTTGCAGGCCTCAATTAGTAACAACCATCACCCAAATGTAGATGCAATAGCTAACCAGCTCTCTGGTGATAATGCAAATGCTAGGCAGCAACTAGTCAACTATGCTTTGAGTTGTACCCAACCAGGCATTGAGTACTTCACGAAACAACTAAGTGCCAGTTTGTGTGGTCCTCTTAAGGCATTTAAGTCTGCAAGGCTTGTTGATCCCAAGAAGGTAGCAGAGATGATGCCTACTGCTAATGACGTGGACTCACTTTGTTCTGTTCCGTTTGTAACCAGCACAATGCTTGACAACCTTAAATCCGAGCTGCCTTCTTATATTGCCAAGGTGGCAAATATTAGTGATGAGTATTGCCCTTTGAAATGGTGGAAAAACAACAGTGCTTCTTTGCCACACTGGTCCTCATTAGCTCGGAAGGTCCTATTGGTGCAACCCTCCTCTGCTGCTGCGGAGAGAGTATTTTCTCTTCTTGCAAACTCATTTGGTGATAGGCAGACTAGTGCACTACAAGACTACGTAGAAGTGTCAATGATGCTGCAGTACAATAGTCGCTAGTTCATTTAATCAGCTGGCTGCTAATTCATTTATATTTAATCAACAACAGTTACTAAATCACTTAATCACCAACAGTACATCATCATCATCATTATTATCATCACCTATCATCAACAGTGCACATCAGTCATATGCACAATCATCATTGTTATTGCGCTGTGATCAAAAACAGCAATTTTTTCAAGAATAATAGCAAGAATTTTGGGCAGAATGTATGAGAATAATGGGTGAAAATTTTGAGAAATTCCGGAAAGAATAATGGGCAAAATTTGAGGAATAATGTGCTCACCCCTAGCTGTAATGAACATTGTAGACACGCCCAGTTGAATTGTGGTCAGCACTGCATGATTGGCTTCTGATTGCATAACTAAAGCACTGCATTGTGATTGCTGTATAGAAATCCTGTATGCATGCATCTGCAGTTGCTGTGTTTGTGGAATGGTGGATAGTTGTGTTTGTGGATATAATGTCAATCCACCGAGGCATCTGCACCTTAGGTGCTATTTTTCATTCTGTCCAACGAGCTACGGAGACCATCGCTCACTTCTGAAACTCGGTCAAGGTATAAACAGGCTTAGCATGACAATGGCTTGCAATGTGACTCGTGGATTTTGCTAAAGTGCTTTCGTTCTCGAGTTATGTATGGCTGGCTCACCTTGACGGCCGTCTTGGACCCCTCTGACTACAAACGCGCCCATAGTTGACTATCTAGGTACTTGTAGATACCATCTAAACAGCAGGACAGCTCTGGGGATGCGTAGACATCTCAAGAAAAAGCCTATCAAAGCCAAGAGCAATGGCTACCTACCCGTACTCAGTGTTCACGGTCACGCCCACTTGACACACCTTGTCTCGGTTGTGGTCAGCACTTTGCTGTCTTCTGGCTAGCAGTGTAGCAAGCAGGTTGGCTTTAGCTGCAAAGCTCCTTCTGCAAACCATAACTAAGGAACTAACTCTACAACTTGATGTGCAACACGCCGAGGGTTTCGTGAAATCTGTTCATTCTTGTATGTACTGTCGTTCTTTGTCAATAATAATAGTCCCGGCCATATAAGATACGACAAAAAGTTGACGCCGGGCTTCGTTTGTCGCCCAACTTGAACACGGGCGTTCGCCATTATAGACCTGGTGAGTGTGCGCTTGGATGCAAGTGCCCTGGGCTCCCATCGCTCGTAGATCTTCGCTTACAAGCTACAGAACAGCTACAGCAGCTACAAAAACCACGAGAAGCTGGTGGTGGGGTACAAGTAAGTTAACACCCGGTCTCTTCGGCGATCGGGATAATACCTCGGTGGTTAATTATGCCATCCTCAGGCTCCGCCCTCGGACAGCATAATTAACCACCTCGGCATATATCCCGTATCGCCTTAGAGACCGGAAGTATGGCAAGCCAAAGGGGACAATATTATGAAACACAATATTTTCATGGTCAAAATTTGATTATTGCATGGGTAATTCATTTGTGCATGGGCAAAATCATTTTAGCGTGGGAAAATCCTTTCTTGGCATGGGCAAATTCTCTCTCTTAGCATGGGCAAATTCTCTCTCTTAGCATGGGCAATTAGATTTGAGCATGAGCAAATTCATTGTTAGTATTGGCAAATTATTTGAACATGGGCAACTCATTTGTGCATGGTCAAATTACATTTGCATTGGCAATTCGGTTTATTTTCATGCGCAAAATAATAGTGTTGGTATGCGCAAACCCCAGCAACATTATTGTATGCGCAAACGTTTTTTTGCATGGGCAAAAAGTCGTTTACATGCGCAAAATTTCGCTCAGGCTCGTCAACACGTTGGTCACACCCCCAAGAGCTTTATGGCTGGGAACGAAGCACTCCAGGCTCCAGCAGAGACCGCTAACCAGCTATACTACTTGCAAGTACTATTAAAGGCAATTCTGTAGTTGGACAGTTTAATTTTTGCTCATAACACTGCTTGCTGACGCTCCGAGACGCCTACTCGAACTTAGTAACTGTTCGCTAGGACGAAGTTGGGCATTGCAAGCAGTGCTAGGAGCAAGAAACTGTCCTCTACAGAATTACCATGAATGGTACTTGTCTGTAGCAGTTTCTTGCTCCTAGCACTGCTTGCAATGCCCGACTTCGTCCTAGCGAACAGTTACTAAGTTCGAGTAGGCGTCTCGGAGCGTCAGTAAGCAGTGTTATGAGCAAAAATTAAACTGTCCAACTACAGAATTGCCTTTAATAGTACTTGCAAGTAGTATAGCTGGTTAGCGGTCTCTGCTGGAGCCTGGAGTGCTTCGTTCCCAGCCATAAAGCTCTTGGGGGTGTGACCAACGTGTTGACGAGCCTGAGCGAAATTTTGCGACTTTTTGCGATGTGCGATGTAAACGACTTTTTGCCCATGCAAAAAAACGTTTGCGCATACAATAATGTTGTTGGGGTTTGCGCATACCAACACTATTATTTTGCGCATGAAAATAAACCGAATTGCCAATGCAAATGTAATTTGACCATGCACAAATGAGTTGCCCATGTTCAAATAATTTGCCAATACTAACAATGAATTTGCTCATGCTCAAATCTAATTGCCCATGCTAAGAGAGAGAATTTTCCCATGCTCAAATCAATTTGCCCATGCCAAGAAAGGATTTCCCACGCTAAAATGATTTTGCCCATGCACAAATGGATTACCCATGCAATAATCAAATTTTGACCATGAAAATATTGTGTTTCATAATAATTATTGTCCCCTTTGGCTTGCCATACCGGAAGTTAAATATTACTTATTCTTGGTTATCAGTGGTTATTGTTGGTTATCAGTGGTTATTGTTGGTTATCAGCGGTTATCAATGGTTATTGTTGGTTATCAGTGGTTATTCTTGGTTATCAGTGGTTATTGTTGGATATTCTTGGTTATTGTTGGTTATTCTTGGTTATCGTTGGTTATCAGTGGTTATCGTTGGTTATGAGTGGTTATCATTGGTTATCAGTGGTTATCGTTGGTTATTCTTGGTTATCAGTGGTTATGTATAGGTTAACCCATGGGTTCCGAGGCGGTATGGGATAGTGATGGGCGATACCGATACTAAGTATCGATATTTTCGATACTATCGGTGCCGATACCAATATCGATACGCTAAACGAAGTATCGATACCCTCAGGAGTCACGTGACCTAGAGTCGCACCCACGATACGCCTACAAACACGTGTACTAACTAGTCTAACAGTAAACAATCATATTTCGAGAAGGGAGAGTTAGAAGGAGACGCCAAGTGCAAGATCTGTGATGATCCCGTGAAGACTAGCGGCAATACTTCCAACCAATTCAACCAAACTCTGTTTTTACTAATAATCCCGCCCACATCCGGTATCGGTATCGTTTTGTATCGATACTTTCGATATTTACGGTCCAAGTACTCGGTATCGTATCGGTTTAGTAATTGCTGGTATCGCCCATCACTAGTATGGGATATACCCGAGGCTGGTTAACCCTTCAAGTGCGGACAGCAATTCTAGCCTCTATTTTGTGAATTTCACTAACCTTTGAAACCATTAGACAGACAAACTAGCGCTGTGATCACCGTTAATATGCAAAATCAACTTGCACAACGTGCTGGCTTGTTGTCAATGACAATTGCGGTTAACCACGCCCACTTGACGATCTACCAACTGTCGTGTGCTAGAATCACTCTCACCGGAGCAAAAAACGCCGCTTGTTTGGTCAAAACAGCACGTGTGAGACAAAGTTAGTGCACGTATGGCTGCTTTTTATGTCAAGAAGCCCCTGGAGACCCAGTGGTGCTAGGTGATCCCGCCATAGCTCTGCTTGGCGGGGCCGCAGGCCCCGCCAATGGCTCGCAATCACACCCCACATAGCTGTATTTGGTCTATAGGTGAAATAAACTGTCTTCGAATTTTAACGCCCACTTCCGGTGACGTCAAACTTGCCGGGCGACTATAGTTGCCCGCCGCATGTGAAGGGTTAATTATACCGCCCGAGGGCGTAGCCCGAGGGCGGTATAATTAACGAATCCTGTTAAGGGCAGACATTCAACTAGGGTCAAAGGTCGTCGCGCGCGTTCGTGTGCGCGCGCGTACAGAATTACTATAAAGGCTTGTTTGTAGCGCTAACCAGTCAGTTGGTTCGGTGGCACAGCGGTTTAGTATGGTGGCTTGTGATGCGGTCGGTCAGGGTTCGATTCTCGCACAATGCATGTTTTTTTGTGTTTTTTTATATATAAAAGTTAAGTTTTTAGCTCCATCCTTTGTGAGGCCTGTTTATGACGACTCTCCCGACGATCCTTAGACTTACTAAGGGCCGAAGGCCCGGTTTAGGACGACCCTCTCGACGATCCTTAGTTAGGAAGACCCTCCCGACGATCCTTAGTTAGTTAGGAAGACCCTCCCTACTTTGCGCAGTTAGGAGAAGGTTTTTAGGGTTTTGGGTTTAGCTGTATGTTACTAAAAACAAGCCTTTATAGTAATTCTGTACGCGCGCGATGACCTTTGACCCTAGTTGAATGTCTGCCCTTAACGGGATTCATAATTAACCGCCGAGGGTATATTCCATACTGCCGAGGAACCCATGGGTTAACCATTTTGTAGCTCAGAAAGCTCTAAGATCCAACAGCAAGACTGGCTTTCTGCACACTTTCGTTCGTTTACTAACGGTAAACCTGAATAAGCCAACTTTGTCGAGTACGCGAGTGATCATTGGTTGACCGCCCGAAGAACTGACAGCAACGGTAAGCCTCGCTGAGGCATACGTGTGGGTCCTGCAGTTTAGTTATGTAGCCTTTGCAGCTTAACAAACCTAGGTTGCAGTAGTTTGTCCAGCCATTCCGTGACCGGCGTCGTTCGTCACTGTCGAACGGTCCCGGCGTTTGTCTCGAGTAACGCGTTCTTTGCTAAGCTTGAGCTTGGCCCTCCCGACGAGCTTGGTTGATGCTCCAAACTTAGTCGTGCTTTTAGATGCTGCAAATAGTTCCCTTTACATGATTATGGCTGGTATATTTTGTTGTCCACAAGTTCAAGACGCCATTTTTTCGCACTATTTGAATCCCACATGTGTCATGAAACTTTAGTGCTATAAAATCGCCGCAATCTCTTGAAAGGCAACTTCGGCTTCACTCTCTGTGAAGCCAGCCTCTCCTCCTTTCGTACGGAGGGGTAAGTGGGAGGTAACTTTTTGAAGTCGGCTGACTTCCTGGAGGATATATATATTCCCCAGGAAGTGAGCGTGACTTCCTGGGCGATATATATATCCCCCAGGAAGTAGAACTACTTCCTGAGGGATATAAGTATTGCCCTGAAATCCGCAGTGGTATGGGATATATTCCACTAGCGGTGCCTTTGATCTTAGAGCTTCCTGAGCTACACTGTTGGTTATCAGTGGTTATTGTTGGTTATCAGTTGTTATCGTTTGTTATTGTTGGTTATCAGTGGTTATTATTGGTTATCAGTGGTTATTGTTGGTTATCAGTAGTTATTGTTGGTTATTCTTAGTTATTGTTGGTTATTCTTGGTTATCGTTGGTTATCAGGGGTTATCGTTGGTTATCCGTGGTTATAGTTGGTTATCAGTGGTAATTGTTGGTTATCAGTGGTTATTGTTGGTTATCAGTTGTTATCGTTGGTTATCAGTGGTTATTGTTGGTTATCAGTGGTTATCGTTGGTTATCAGTGGTTATCGTTGGTTATCAGTGGTTATTGTTGGTTATCTCTGCGGTTATTGTTGGTTATCAGTGGTTATAGTTGGTTATCAGTGGTTATTGTTGGTTATTCTTTGTTATTGTTGGTTATCAGTGGTTATCTTTGGTTATCAGTGGGCGTATAATTTTGTTGAGTGACTCAACACTTCCAAAAGCAGATTTGTTCCACTCTACTATGCATAATCTATTGTCTAAACTACTTTGCTAATATGTTGAGCGGGCCATGGTTCTACATGGAAAGCAACAGTACTTCTAATTGATATTCATTCCAATGCAATTTGCAATGCAGTATTCACACTTGTGTAGAATCTTGTTGAGTGACTCAACACTTCCAACAGCAGATTTTTTCCGCTCTACTAAGCATAATCTATTATCTCAACTACTTTGCTACGATGTTGAGCGGCCCACTGTTCTACTTGGAAAGTAACAGTGTTTCTAATTGATATTCATTCCAATGCAATTTGCAATGCATTATTCACACTGGCGTAGAATCTTGTTGAGCGACTCAACACTTCCAAAAGCAGATTTTTTCCACTCTGCTATGCATAATCTATTGTCTAAACTACTTTGCTAAGATGTTGAGCAGCCCACGGTTCTACATGGAAAGAACCAGTGCTTCTAATTGATATTCATTCCAATGCAATTGCAATGAAGTATTCATACTAGCGTAGAATTTTGTTCGGTTAGTCAAAACTTCCAAAAGCAGATTTGTTCCACTCTACTATGCACAATCTATTGTCTAAACTACTTTTCTAAAATGTAGGTAGTGCAGACATGTTGGTACAGTAGGTAGTCCAGACATGTTGTTACAGTAGGTCCTGCAGACATGTGGTTACAGTAGGTAGTGCAGACATGTTGGTACAGTAGGTAGTCCAGACATGTTGTTACAGTAGGTCCTGCAGACATGTGGTTACAGTAGGTCTTGCAGACATGTTGGTACAGTAGGTCGTGCAGTCATGTTGGTACAGTAGGTCGTGCAGACATGTTGGTACAGTAGGTAGTGCAGACATGTTGGTACAGTAGGTAGTGCAGACATGTTGGTACTGTAGGTCGTGCCGACATGTTGGTACAGTAGGTATGTTGCTAGCGTTTTTTGCTATGATCAAGCTATTAAACACGATATTCGACTGAAAATACATAGCAACTAGGCACCAAAGGTGCTGATGCCTCGGTGGAGCACACAGGACAACCGACAGTAAACCAAAGGTGCAGATGCGTCGGTGGAATGCAACAATTTCACATACACAGCAACAAACTGCAGCTGTTGTACCTTTCTGTACAGCAATCACAATGCAGCATAATATTTATGCAATCAGAAGCCAATCAGTGCTGACCAACTGGGCGTGTCTATATTGTTCAGGGCACAGCACGTACAACGAGCGAGATAGCTTGCTTACACAATTTCTTTAGACTTACGATGTAACCTATAAGCTTCTAGGCAGTCAACTGTGGATAGTTTTGTCTACGGAGAACTCCAGGTCGCCAGCAACGTCCATCGATCGCGAGGTAAGCAAAGCTATACGCCATAACAGATAACTCTAGAACGCAGCTTCATATACAAGTCTGCCGTGCTGTTCTGAAGTAAATGCGAACTCACTAGCTGTAAGGCAGCCAGCAATAGACAATTTTGTCGTTACATCAGCAACTAGATCGCCAGCCGGCGGTCGCGAGGTAAGCAATCACGCTATAACTCACGAACAGAGCCTTATAACCAAAATTCTTACAATTCATTTTCAAGCAAATATCGACTTTAGGTTGTGTTGCACGTTTCAGCGCTTAGTTTTCAGCGAGCGACGAGAAATCCTGCCGACAGACAGACAGATACACACATACATACATACACAAACGAACTACTGTATGCCTCGTGGCTCCGCCCACCGAGGCATAATGAGCATATACAATATAGTGCAGACATGTTGGTACAGTAGGTCGTGCAGACATGTTGGTACTGTAGGTCGTGCAGACATGTTGGTACAGTAGGTAGTGCAGACATGTTGGTACAGTAGGTCGTGCAGACATGTTGGTACTGTAGGTCGTGCAGACATGTTGGTACAGTAGGTAGTGCAGACATGTTGGTACAGTAGGTAGTGCAGACATGTTGGTACAGTAGGTAGTGCAGACATGTTGGTACAGTAGGTCGTGCAGACATGTTGGTACAGTAGGTCGTGCAGACATGTTGGTACTGTAGGTCGTGCAGACATGTTGGTACAGTAGGTCGTGCAGACATGTTGGTACAGTAGGTAGTGCAGACATGTTGGTACAGTAGGTAGTGCAGACATGTTGGTACAGTAGGTCGTGCAGACATGTTGGTACAGTAGGTAGTGCAGACATGTTGGTACTGTAGGTCGTGCAGACATGTTGGTACTGTAGGTCGTGCAGACATGTTGGTACAGTAGGTAGTGCAGACATGTTGGTACAGTAGGTCGTGCAGACATGTTGGTACAGTAGGTAGTGCAGACATGTTGGTACAGTAGGTAGTGCAGACATGTTGGTACAGTAGGTCGTGCAGACATGTTGGTACAGTAGGTCGTGCAGACATGTTGGTACAGTAGGTCGTGCAGACATGTTGGTACTGTAGGTCGTGCAGACATGTTGGTACTGTAGGTCGTGCAGACATGTTGGTACAGTAGGTAGTGCAGACATGTTGGTACTGTAGGTCGTGCAGACATGTTGGTACAGTAGGTCGTGCAGACATGTTGGTACTGTAGGTCGTGCAGACATGTTGGTACTGTAGGTCGTGCAGACATGTTGGTACAGTAGGTAGTGCAGACATGTTGTTACAGTAGGTCCTGCAGACATGTTAGTACAGTAGGTAGTGCAGACATGTTGGTACAGTAGGTAGTGCAGACATGTTGGTACAGTAGGTCATGCAGACATGTTGGTACAGTAGGAGTGCAGACATGTTGGTACAGTAGGTAGTGCAGACATGTTGGTACAGTAGGTAGTGCAGACATGTTGGTACAGTAGGTCATGCAGACATGTTGGTACAGTAGGAGTGCAGACATGTTGGTACAGTAGGTAGTGCAGACATGTTGGTACTGTAGATCGTGCAGACAAGAGAGCGTTGTATACTACCGCTGAATAATGATTTTGTAGATACAGCAGCTGGCTGTATTCAGTGCAGTCATTGTCAAAGCTCTCTGTACTCGTATAGATAATCTAAGATTATCTATGGTACTCGTGAATGGGTTGCTCTTTTAGTATCCGGTTGGCGGTAACCTCGCATACTATAGCTATGTACGGAGCGCGGGAAGAAAACAGCGCCATTTTCAAACTACCTCATTATTTATAAATCGAGGTTCTGCCGAACGCCAATCATAAATCGAGGATTTCAACTCTGTTCGCTATCATCTGCTGCCAGCAAACCGCGTCTCTACGGCGTGAACTCTGACACCGTGAGTTACTACACACACTCACGTACAGTTCGAGTTTGTTGTCTGTTTTCCTTCAGTCCTACCACCCGAGCTGGCTACCAAATATTTCCTACCTGCAGCAGGTCACCTTGCCGCTCCGAGTCACTCGCGTTCTCCAAAATAAATGGCGCCTTTCTTTTTCTATTCTTAGTCGCTGTCAACGGTTCTTGTTGACGCTTGGCTTTCTTTATCGCTCTTAACTTCCTTGCTTGTGGTCCTTCGGCACTTAGTGACCTCTTCATCATCTGCGCGCCTTGTGTATTTGGAGTATCTTCCCCATAGTGTGTAGCATTGTGTGTTGACCATATTGACTTCTCTACAGGATCATCATGCCACGGTGGTGCGGACCTGAATTGCTACTGAGCATAAATTGTGCTTCTCTTTCTCTTACTGCAGTGATTCATGCAAACACAGCTACAGATACATCACTAACTGCCTCAATGGCTATATTTCTCTCTCCACAGGGCAGCTTGAGTCAAAAGGGTCAGACATGTTGCTGTAGTCTGCTACTCATCCAGTAACCACTGTCTCCCTCTGGTGCTTGATAGCTACTCCCCTCTCATCACAGCTGTGATCCCAGCCAAACCACACCATCATCAGCAGCATCCCATCTATCCCACTAATTAACACACTGCTTGTGAGCCATGCCTGCAGCTTAGTGATGCAAGTTTCTCATCTTAATAATTCTTTATGTGGATATTCTTTTATTCTTAGCCTACAGTATCAAGCCATGTGACCCCCATCAGCTAGCACATAGCATGAGGACAACTGTGAGGAGTAACATACATGTAGTGTATAGTATAGTCAGCAATGGGTCATGTAATATGTAGTATAGTCAATAATGGATCAAGTAGTGGGTCACCATGTACACACATGCACACACACTGTTGACACTTCTCCACTGCTCCACCATCACCATCTCCTCCTCGATCACCATGGTAATAGTGTATGGTAGTGGTATCACACAGCGTTATGCTATGGTGTCATCACATTCTCATTGCTGCTACTGTAGGTCGAGTACTACCAGCTGTAGCAAATACTACCCTCCACACGACATAATATAACGGTCAGCTATTGGTCCATTGTATGCTTTTGTATTGCAATATTTTACTCTTTCTCTAAGTTCTGCAGGTCGGTGCCATCGGCAAGTGCTACCCTACACACGACATATAACGGTCAGCTATTGCTCCATGCATGCTCCTTGTATTGCTATATATTTTACTCCTTCTCTAAGTTCTGCAGGTCGGTGCCATCGGCAAGTTCGACCCTACACACGACATATAACGGTCAGCTATTGGTCCATTGTATGCTTTTGTATTGCTATATTTTACTCTTTCTCTAAGTTCTGCAGGTCGGTGCCATCGGCAAGTGCTACCCTACACACGACATATAACGGTCAGCTATTGCTCCATGCATGATCTTGTATTGCTATATTTGACTCCTGTTTTTGAGTTTGTAGATAGCCGCTACTACTGATGGCTACTCTGCTGTGCCTCAATGGATCATCCAGAGGATGGTAAGTATAGCTATGGTATACTGCATGTCAACTAGTGATGGTGTGATAATAGAACATGATGCACGTGTTACCATGGTGATCGTGATGGAGAAGGAGATGGTGGAGCAGTGGAGAGGTGTCACCATCATGCAATAGTATTAATTTAATTATTGTTCAAAATGAATAATTATTATAATAATGCACACGCATGAACAGTAATGAAGTCACTAGCAATGTTGAAGGCGCGGCGTGGATAAATAACCACGCCTGGATACCCACGTGTGGCTGCAATGGAGTTTTGCTAGGAAGGGCCAGTAACGCACATGGATACGTGAGCACGGCTAAAGGATTGTCCAGTAAGGCAAGGAGTAGTCTCGCGGGCCAGAACGGTCTGGCCCGTGAGACTAAAATCTATTCGTCCCCTCCCACGCCTGCACTAGTAGTCAAGTGATCGGTGTAGAATGGTTTAAAGATCAAGAACTGATTCTCCGATTCGTGGCAGAGTTGTACAACTACCAAGCCAAGCAGTTACAATCTCTTCTTTCCTCACCAGACGGTGGTACTCTTCTCATTCGAGGAGGCAACAAAAACTAAGAAGAAGACTAGGCAAAGAGGTGGCTCGTGCAATTAGGTGGAGTATTATAGAGGCGCGATCCAGTGTAATGCTGGAGCTTAGTATCATATGGACTATTCATTCATGTTGTTGATGCTCGTCTTTAGACGCTGGTCGTATTATCACGCTATCATTGGCGCTCAGGAGTATAATTATGTTAAAATTAATAATGAGGTAGTTTGAAAATGGCGCTCTTTTCTTCCCGCGCTCCGTGCATAGCTAGTGTGCGACCTTACCGCCAACCGGATACTAACAGAGTATAGAGAGCTTTGACAATGACTTCACTGAATACAGCCTGCTGCTGTATTTCTACAAAATCATTATTCAGCCGTAGTATACAACGCTCTTTTGTCTGCATGACCTACTGTACCAACATGTTTTCATTATTGTGTTGTTTGCTAAGATGTTGAGCGGTCGATCCACAGTTCTAAATGGAAACCAACAGTGCTTCTAATTGATATTCAATCCAATTGAATTTGCAATGCAGTATTCAGCTGCAGACTGGTGTAGAATTGTTTGAGTGACTCAACACTTCCAAAAGCAGATTTGCTCCACTGTACTATGCATAATCTATTGTCTAAACTACTTTGCTAAGAGTTTGAATATCAATTAGAAGCACTGTTGCTTTCCATGTAGAACCGTGGGCCGCTCAACATCTTAGCAAAGTAGTTTAGACAATAGATTATGCATAGTAGAGTGGAACAAATCTGCTTTTGGAAGTGTTTAGTCACTCAACAAAATTTCATGCTCGTCTTCAGACTTAAGTGGTGGAATATATTTTTAGTTGCAAAATAATTATAAATTTAGTTCACTTTAAACAAAAATTGATATTGCAATAAAAGCCAAGCCATAATTATTATAATAATAATCAATACTGCGAGGAGTTTCCTTTCTTCCGCCAATCTTGTAAATCTGTACCAATCTCGTTATTTTGTAAAAACAATTAACTCATTCAATAATTGATCACTACTGAACATGTAATGGTTGCAATATAACTACAGTCATCTCAAGATTATGGTTCACTCGTTACTATAGTTACTGAGTTGTGTTAATGTGGAAAGAGTGAAGCTGGAAACAGTCTGCATGTGATATATTCCTCCACAACCTGTATTAAATATTGCATTAATACAGCATGTTATAATATCTGACACACCTCTCTTAGTAAATGTTCAGTAATCATTGGCACTTCATATTGGAATCCAGTGGTTTCTATCTTGCTACCATCAACATGAAGATGTCTGTTGTACAGCAGCTCCTACAAAACACAAATAGTAGTTACGACTGTGAGGTATATAACTACCGTAAAATTAATCGGGAAATTTTCGTTGTTAAAATATTTTCGTGGGTAGGTTCAACCACGAAAATTAAACACGAAAATTTTTCAACAACGAAAATTTGTAAACACATGTATGCCGAGTTGCGAGTTGTATGCTGTAAGTTTATGCTCAAGAGCTTGGCTGCAGCTGAAACACTGTCTGCCTGGAGTTACTGTTTAGCCAGCGACAATTAGTGACCTTCTCAGGAACGAGCGTCTCAGCGCCTGAGCGTTTTGGTCTGGCCCAGGCTACCAAATGGGCAGGATTCATTCATTCAGCTGGCTCCTACACTCTTGTGTACCTTGTGTCGCAGGAAGACCGCAGAGCAGCCCGAGCACCGTTTCTTTGTGGATTCTCGAACGCGGCGGCCATCTGGAAACGCGTGCGGGCTGTATGCGATTTATAGCCCTCATTAAGTACGCTCGTTACATCAAAGAGAATTATTCATTCTACAGTTTAACCCTTCACAAGCAACGGGCGACTATAGTCGCCTAGCAAGTTTGACGTCACCGGAAGTGGGCGTTTAAATTCGAAGATAGTTTATTTCACCTATAGACCAAATAAAGCTATGTGGGGTGTGATGGCGAGCCATTGGCGGAGCCTGCGGCCCCGCCTAGCAGAGCTATGGCGGGATTACCTAGCACCACTGGGTCTCCAGGGGATTCTTGACATAAAAAGCAGCCATACATGCACTAACTTTGTCTCACACGTGCTGTTTTGACCAAAGAAGCGGTGTTTTTTGCTCCAGTAAGAGTGATTCTAGCACACGACAGTTGGTAGATCGTCAAGTGGGCATGGTTAACTGCAATTGTCATTGACAACAAGCCCGCACGTTGTGCAAGTTGATTTTGCATATTAACAGTGCTCACAGCGCTAGTTTGTCTGTCTAATGGTTGCAAAGGTTAGTGAAATTCACAAAAACAGAGGCTAGAATTGCTGTCCGCACTTGAAGGGTTAATGGGTAGTTACACAATGAGCTGAGTATTTACTATAGTTCATATTAGAGCTGAGTATAGCTGGTTCATATTAGAGCTGAATATAGCTGGTTCATATTAGAGCTGAGTATAGCTGGTTCATATTAGAGCTGAGTATAGCTGGTTCATATTAGAGCTGAATATAGCTGGTTCATATTAGAGCTGAATATAGCTGGTTCATATTAGAGCTGAGTATAGCTGGTTCATATTAGAGCTGAGTATAGCTGGTTCATATTAGAGCTGAGTATAGCTTGTTCATATTAGAGCTGAGTATAGCTGGTTCATACTAGAGCTGAATATAGCTGGTTCATATTAGAGCTGAATATAGCTGGTTCATATTAGAGCTGAGTATAGCTGGTTCATATTAGAGCTGAGTATAGCTGGTTCATATTAGAGCTGAGTATAGCTGGTTCATATTAGAGCTGAGTATAGCTGGTTCATATTAGAGCTGAGTATAGCTGGTTCATATTAGAGCTGAATATAGCTGGTTCATATTAGAGCTGAATATAGCTGGTTCATATTAGAGCTGAGTATAGCTGGTTCATATTAGAGCTGAGTATAGCTGGTTCATATTAGAGCTGAGTATAGCTGGTTCATATTAGAGCTGAGTATAGCTGGTTCATACTAGAGCTGAATATAGCTGGTTCATATTGTAGTGTTATGTTATTGTATTATGTGTTAATTACTCTGCCATGTCCCACTATTGCTAGATGGACTGTAGGATTTAAATGCTGTACTTATTGTGAATATAAGATCACTATTATGTTACCGAGTCTAGTTCAGTTATATACCGAACCCTCGAACGCTACATGGTGGCAGCGGTGCTCTCGGCTCTCCCGGAGTAACCTCACTATTATCGAAAACAAAATCTCTCGGCTCTCCCGGAGTAACCCCACTATTTTTGAAGACAAAATCTCTCGGCTCTCCCGGAGTAACCTCGCTATTTTCGAAGACAAAGTCTCTCGGCTCTCCCGGAGCAATACCATCGACGGCAAAGCTCTCTCACTCTCAAGATTGGTCTCGACTCCTGTCAGTACGACAAGTCCTTCTGTCCTCACTGAACCTCTGCTTTTCGAACTACTACACTCTCAACAATCTAACAGCAAGTCACGATGGCAAAACCAGCACTCGGATTGTCCCCTCCAGAGCCATTTTCCTTCAATAAACCAGAAGAATGGAACAGATGGATCAGGAGATTTGAAAGATTTCGCGCAGCATCCGGACTGACTGAGCAATCAGAAGCAGCTCAACTCAACATGCTAATTTACTCGATGGGAGACCAGGCGGACGATATTCTCCAATCTTTCACATTCAATGCGGACAAAGGAGAGAATGAGAAATCATATGAATCAGTCAAGAAGAAGTTTAACGAACACTTCATACCAAAACGGAACGTCATCTACGAACGAGCAATGTTCAACTCCAGGAAACAGCAACCAGGCGAGCCCGTGGACTCATTCGTCACATCACTCTACACTCTGGTGGAACACTGTGACTACAAAGGATTGAGAGATGAAATGATCAGGGATCGAATTGTCGTTGGGATCTGCGATGCTAAACTATCCGAGAAGCTGCAGTTGGATAGAGAGCTCACACTCGAGACAGCGGTTACACAAGTCAGACAAAAAGAAGTCATTAGACAGCAGCAGTCTACACTTAGAGGATCAGGAGGTGACGATACAGTAGCAGCAGTGCACAAGGACAGAGCTCCACGAGATAGAAGCAACAGAGAAGAGAATTGCCCATGGTGTGGAAGGGCACCAAAGCATGACAGGCAATACTGCCCAGCCAGAGAAGCGAACAGCCAAAGTTTCTGCCATCCAAGAAATGATAGTACCTGACGCCTTTCTAGGAGCAGTGGCAACCGACAACTACGACGAACGCTGGACGATAATTCTACAGCTCAACAACAAGCCAGTCAAGTTCTGTATCGACACAGGAGCAGACGTATCATTAATCTCTGAGCAAGTTTGGAAGAAGATAGGCAAGCCTCCACTTCAACCATCAGACAGGAATCTCAAGTGCCCAGACACCCACTCATTGTCAGTCAGAGGAATGCTGACAGCTCAAATCAAGAGCCAATCTAACCAAGTACAAGAACCCATCTACATTGTGCGAGGGTTGACAAGGTCTCTACTCGGAAAACCAGCCATTGAGCATCTGAACCTCATCAGTCGCATCGACGCAGTGAACGAACAGGAACTCAATCCATTCACACAGTTCCCTAAGCTATTCAGTGGTCTAGGAGAACTACAAGGAGACTACAACATCCAGCTCGAACCGGGAGCCAAGCCATTCGCAATATCTACGCCCAGAAGAGTTGCAGTTCCACTCCTTCCGGCTGTCAAAGAAGAACTCCAGCGGATGGAATCACTGGGGGTAATCAAGAAGGTTGAAGAGCCTACAGATTGGTGCGCTGGGATGGTGGTAGTACCTAAAGAAAAAGGAAAAGTTCGAATCTGTGTTGACCTGAGCAGACTGAACCAGAGTGTGAAACGAGAACTTCACCCACTACCAGTAGTTGATCAAGTTTTAGCACAGCTAACTGGAGCTAAAGTAATGAGCAAGCTCGACGCCAACTCAGGTTTTTGGCAGATACCCCTTTCACCAGAATCAGCAAAGCTCACTACCTTCATCACCCCTTTTGGGCGTTATTGTTTCCATCGTCTTCCATTTGGAATTTCTTCAGCACCAGAACACTTTCAAAGAAGAATGTCTGATATCCTTACAGATATACCAGGGGTCGTGTGTATGATGGACGACATCTTGATTCATGGGAAGACACGAGAGGAACATGACGTACATCTGAGAGACGTCCTCAACCGATTGCAAGATGCTGGAATGACACTAAACAAGGAGAAGTGCCAATTCGCCCAGACATCTCTCAAGTTTTTAGGACACATCATTGACAGTGATGGGATCAGACCAGACCCGGACAAAGTCCAAGCAATCCTAGACATCCAGACACCGGCCAATGTTGGAGATTTGCGACGCTACCTAGGAATGGTCAACCATCTCAGCAAATTCGCCCCTAACCTTGCCGAAGTCACACAGCCGATGCGAGAGCTGCTGATGAAAAAGAACACATGGATATGGGGAGACGCACAGCAAAAAGCATTTGAAGAAACCAAAAAGCTACTGACAAAGAGCCCAGTACTCACTCTTTTTGATCCTAATCACCACACAGTTGTTTCAGCCGATGCTTCGTCCTTTGGTCTTGGTGCAGTTTTGTTACAGAAGAGCCACCAAGAAGAGGAGTACAAGCCAGTTGCATTCATCTCAAGATCAATGACACAGACAGAACAAAGATATGCTCAGATTGAGAAAGAAGCTCTTGCGTTCACATGGGCATGTGAACGTCTGTCTGACTACCTGATTGGACTGAAGTTCCACATCTGGACCGACCACAAGCCTCTAGTGCCACTGTTCAGCACCAAAGAGCTAGAGCAAGTACCCATCAGAGTGCAGCGATTTCGACTTCGGATGATGCGGTACAACTTCACTATTTCCCATGTGCCTGGCAAGACGTTGACAACAGCAGACACACTCTCTAGATCGACAGCCAAGAGCCTCCCAAATACAGAAGATGACCTAGAGCAAGAATGTGATGCTTATGTGAAATTGGTGATGCAGAGTCTACCAGCAACAGAGAGGAGAATGAAACAGATCAAGGAATCTCAGCAAAGAGACGAAACATGTCAGCTAGTCTCTACCTACTGTCTTACTTCTTGGCCAGACAAGAAATCTGCACCATTCACAGTTTTGCCCTATCTACCCCTTGCAGCTGAGTTCTCTATTGTCGATGGAATACTCATGAGAGGAAGCCGCATTGTTATCCCAAAGTCACTACAGAAAGAACTACTGGAGAGGATACATACATCAGGACACCAAGGGATCAACAAATGTCGCGAAAGAGCCAGACAATCAGTATGGTGGCCAGGTCTTTCAACACAACTTGAGGAGCTGGTCAAGGCCTGCAGGACCTGCTGCATTCATCAGCAACAAAGAGCGGAACCACTAATACCATCGGAACTTCCTGAACTCCCATGGCAGAAAGTCGGAACAGATCTGTTTGAGTGGAAGAATCACAGCTATCTACTTATTGTCGACTACTACTCCAGGTTCATCGAAAGTGCCTTGCTCAACCAAACTACAGCACAGGAAGTAATCCGACACACAAAAAGCATATTCGCAAGACATGGAATTCCGGAACTGGTCATCTCTGATAACGGTCCACAGTATACTTCAGACGCTTATGAAGAATTCTCCAAGGAGTACCAGTTTCAACACGAGACAAGCAGTCCATACTTTCCACAAAGTAATGGTGAAGCTGAGCGAGCCGTGAAAATAATCAAAGAGATGCTGAAGAAAAACGATGATCCATACCTGGCAATTCTGGCATACAGAACTACACCTATACAAGGAGGACAATACAGCCCAGCTGAGCTTCTGATGAATCGTATGTTGCGAACAACACTTCCCACAACCCGCAAACAGAGAGTCCCTCAAGTTCCAGATCAAAAGACAGTCAAAACCAGAGATGAGCGAGAGAAACTCAGACAGAAGCACAACTTTGATAAACATCATGGAACGAGACCACTACCAGCAGTACAACCAGGAACCAAAGTATGGATCCCAGCAAGACAGATGGAAGGAACAGTACATGAAGAAGTAGCCCCTCGTTCCCTAACAGTGACTACAGAAGAAGGATCAGAACTAAGACGAAATAGAAGAGACCTCATCCAACTACCAACGGAAATGCCGACACAACATGAACAGGAACAACCACCAACGAACTCACCACAGAAAGAAGAGATTCGTAGAAGCACTCGACCTTCAGTCCGACCAACTCGCTTCGCACCATTTGTAGAACACTGACATTTGAAGAGAGGGAGATGTAGTGTTATGTTATTGTATTATGTGTTAATTACTCTGCCATGTCCCACTATTGCTAGATGGACTGTAGGATTTAAATGCTGTACTTATTGTGAATATAAGATCACTATTATGTTACCGAGTCTAGTTCAGTTATATACCGAACCCTCGAACGCTACACATATTAGAGCTGAATATAGCTGGTTCATATTAGAGCTGAGTATAGCTGGTTCATATTAGAGCTGACTATAGCTGGTTCATATTAGAGCTGAGTATAGCTGGTTCATATTAGAGCTGACTATAGCTGGTTCATATTAGAGCTGAATATAGCTGGTTCATATTAGAGCTGAGTATAGCTGGTTCATATTAGAGCTGAGTATAGTTGGTTCATATTAGAGCTGAATATAGCTGGTTCATATTAGAGCTGAATATAGCTGCTTCATATTAGAGCTGAATATAGCTGGTTCATACTAGAGCTGAATATAGCTGGTTCATATTAGAGCTGAATATAGCTGCTTCATATTAGAGCTGAGTATAGCTGGTTCATATTAGAGCTGAATATAGCTGGTTCATACTAGAGCTGAATATAGCTGATTCATATTAGAGCTGAGTATAGCTGGTTCATATTAGAGCTGAGTATAGCTGGTTCATATTAGAGCTGAATATAGCTGGTTCATATTAGAGCTGAATATAGCTGGTTCATACTAGAGCTGAGTATAGCTGGTTCATATTAGAGCTGAGTATAGCTGGTTCATATTAGAGCTGAATATAGCTGGTTCATATTAGAGCTGAATATAGCTGGTTCATATTAGAGCTGAATATAGCTGGTTCATATTAGAGCTGAATATAGCTGGTTCATATTAGAGCTGAATATAGCTGGTTCATATTAGAGCTGAGTATAGCTGGTTCATATTAGAGCTGACTATAGCTGGTTCATATTAGAGCTGAATATAGCTGGTTCATATTAGAGCTGAATATAGCTGGTTCATATTAGAGCTGAATATAGCTGGTTCATATTAGAGCTGAATATAGCTGGTTCATATTAGAGCTGAATATAGCTGGTTCATATTAGAGCTGAATATAGCTGGTTCATATTAGAGCTGAATATAGCTGGTTCATATTAGAGCTGAATATAGCTGGTTCATATTAGAGCTGACTATAGCTGGTTCATATTAGAGCTGAATATAGCTGGTTCATATTAGAGCTGAATATAGCTGGTTCATATTAGAGCTGAATATAGCTGGTTCATATTAGAGCTGACTATAGCTGGTTCATATTAGAGCTGAATATAGCTGGTTCATATTAGAGCTGAATATAGCTGGTTCATATTAGAGCTGAATATAGCTGGTTCATATTAGAGCTGAATATAGCTGGTTCATATTAGAGCTGAATATAGCTGGTTCATATTAGAGCTGAATATAGCTGGTTCATATTAGAGCTGAATATAGCTGGTTCATATTAGAGCTGAATATAGCTGGTTCATATTAGAGCTGACTATAGCTGGTTCATATTAGAGCTGAATATAGCTGGTTCATATTAGAGCTGAATATAGCTGGTTCATATTAGAGCTGAATATAGCTGGTTCATATTAGAGCTGACTATAGCTGGTTCATATTAGAGCTGAATATAGCTGGTTCATATTAGAGCTGAATATAGCTGGTTCATATTAGAGCTGAATATAGCTGGTTCATATTAGAGCTGAATATAGCTGGTTCATATTAGAGCTGACTATAGCTGGTTCATATTAGAGCTGAATATAGCTGGTTCATATTAGAGCTGAATATAGCTGGTTCATATTAGAGCTGAATATAGCTGGTTCATATTAGAGCTGAATATAGCTGGTTCATATTAGAGCTGAGTATAGCTGGTTCATATTAGAGCTGACTATAGCTGGTTCATATTAGAGCTGAATATAGCTGGTTCATATTAGAGCTGAATATAGCTGGTTCATATTAGAGCTGAATATAGCTGGTTCATATTAGAGCTGAATATAGCTGGTTCATATTAGAGCTGAATATAGCTGGTTCATATTAGAGCTGAATATAGCTGGTTCATATTAGAGCTGAATATAGCTGGTTCATATTAGAGCTGAATATAGCTGGTTCATATTAGAGCTGAATATAGCTGGTTCATATTAGAGCTGAATATAGCTGGTTCATATTAGAGCTGAATATAGCTGGTTCATATTAGAGCTGAATATAGCTGGTTCATATTAGAGCTGAATATAGCTGGTTCATATTAGAGCTGAATATAGCTGGTTCATATTAGAGCTGAATATAGCTGGTTCATATTAGAGCTGAATATAGCTGGTTCATATTAGAGCTGAATATAGCTGGTTCATATTAGAGCTGAATATAGCTGGTTCATATTAGAGCTGAATATAGCTGGTTCATATTAGAGCTGAATATAGCTGGTTCATATTAGAGCTGAATATAGCTGGTTCATATTAGAGCTGAATATAGCTGGTTCATATTAGAGCTGAATATAGCTGGTTCATATTAGAGCTGAATATAGCTGGTTCATATTAGAGCTGAATATAGCTGGTTCATATTAGAGCTGACTATAGCTGGTTCATATTAGAGCTGAGTATAGCTGGTTCATATTAGAGCTGAGTATAGCTGGTTCATATTAGAGCTGAGTATAGTTGGTTCATATTAGAGCTGAATATAGCTGGTTCATATTAGAGCTGAATATAGCTGCTTCATATTAGAGCTGAATATAGCTGGTTCATATTAGAGCTGAGTATAGCTGGTTCATATTAGAGCTGAATATAGCTGGTTCATATTAGAGCTGAGTATAGCTGGTTCATATTAGAGCTGAATATAGCTGGTTCATATTAGAGCTGAATATAGCTGGTTCATATTAGAGCTGAGTATAGCTGGTTCATATTAGAGCTGAATATAGCTGGTTCATATTAGAGCTGAGTATAGCTGGTTCATACTAGAGCTGAATATAGCTGGTTCATACTAGAGCTGGTTCATATTAGAGCTTAATATAGCTGGTTCATATTAGAGCTGAATATAGCTGGTTCATATTAGAGCTGAATATAGCTGGTTCATATTAGAGCTGAGTATAGCTGGTTCATATTAGAGCTGAATATAGCTGGTTCATATTAGAGCTGAGTATAGCTGGTTCATATTAGAGCTGAGTATAGCTGGTTCATATTAGAGCTGAGTATAGCTGATTCATATTAGAGCTGAGTATAGTGGGTTTATTACTTCTTCCAGCAATTATGAAAAAGCGTAAAGTTTGATGCACGCCTCATTTGGATGACATGGTCCAGACTGTCTGCGCATGCTCCAATAACTATTAATAACTAGGGTAATCAGTAAAGCATCGCGAAAGATTGGCACATTTTAACGCATTCTATCGAGATATGTCCGTTTCATCTTCCTACTGAAACAGCGATCAATAGCAATGAATGGCTAGTTTAAGCTACACAAGAAGGCTTCTGGTGCACTCTCTCCTACTCCGGGAAAGCTACAAACAATGCTCAAGCACAACAAACTAAGGCCATATATCTGCTGCAGCTGTTTTAATGAGAATAGGTGGTAGTAAATACTTGTGAGTGAAGCAGTAGCGTCATAGATAGCCTGAATAGCTGACAATCAAGTTTTTGTTTCCGTACACCAGATTCGTATACTACTCCGCTTGCTAACTTTATCAATTTATGGCCTAATTTAATGGAAAATCTTCGCGCATGCGTATGCACTCAGTAGTCTCGTCCCCAGACCACACCCCTCGCTTATTGCTCGTGAGAGGGTCTGGTGACTTTAGTTGCACTTTCTTGGGCTTTTCGTGTACGAGAGTTACGTAACACTAATGAATCCGTACAAGTAAATGGCTGCTACACACTAGTGTCTGGTATCGTATGTAGTTGCACGTTAGACGAGGGAGACAATCCACGAAGGCAAAGACGTCTAGACAGCAGGCAGAGTAACAAAACACAGACTCTTGCCTTCTCCAGTCGGGAGGCAGACGAAAACGTCTTTCCCTGCTTTGACAAATTAAACTCAGTAATTGCAAGACGCTGATCGTCGGCCGGACTTTCACAACCGATGCTGACAAATGCAGCTCTGATTGTATACGGTCGAGAACGTCAGCCAAAAGACTACAGTCATATCTAGGTATCTTCAACGCCATCATTCTATCGATGTGGTTTGTATTACGTAACAGTTGGCCTTCTGACCAATCAGATTCTTTCCCAGACATTCCAGGGAAGATATTACTTCCTGGCCCAAGAAAATCGACTAAAGTCACCAGACCCTCTCACGAGCAATAAGCGAGGGGTGTGGTCTGGGGACGAGACTATACACTCAGTACCACCAGGTCACTAAATAAAGTGGCCTGGAGGCGAGGCTAGCCCATGTAACCATGTATTAGTTATTACCTTATCAATATATGGACTGAGAGGTGTGTTGGTAATACCATCAGCTAGACAAGCTTCAGACCATGGCGTCAGATGCTTGTCATTGCTCTCATCCACAGCATCACTCATGTGTAGTCTAGCAATGTTACTGATCACAGCGCCATGGTAACCATGAGATATATCAAACAGTGTAGACACCAGTGATGACACGATACCCTGAGCTACAAACAATGATGAAAATAAACAATAATATGTTACTACGAACATGCATTGATAGAAGTGCAATAAGAGTGTGGGAAAATAAACTAACATGCAGAGAAAATATGACAGCAATGTGTGTTTTCATACAATCATGCATAAACACAATACAGGCGTGTTATTAGACGCAGCTTATAGACACACATTGTACGTTAAGCACATATTTTGCTGCAATATACTTGCATTGAAAAAAGGGCTCTTTATAATTAATTTTATTACGCGCATCTCTTTATATTAGTTTATAAGCGTAGCTATGGAAACATAAGTACATGTGCCTAATAGCACCAAGCCAGTACAGTATTTCATGTGCCTAATAGCACCAAGCCAGTACAGTATTTCATGTGCCTAATAGCACCAAGCCAGTACAGTATTTCATGTGCCTAATAGCACCAAGCCAGTACAGTATTTCATGTGCCCAATAGCACCATGCCAGTACAGTATTTCATGTGCCCAATAGCACCAAGCCAGTACAGTATTTCATGTGTGAATCATCAACTCACTAGTATTGCCCTTGTCCGCTAAGTTAAAGACCTCTCCATTGTTATCATGTTCCTTTACATGCCATAATGCACGACATACATCTCGTACATGTACTGTATTCATCTTTAGGTCTTTAGTCCATAGCAACTAAATCAGAGAGCACATGTAACAGTTGTCATGACAATATTAAATAGCTCACAGTCATTTTCTCGTTCAGTTGCCTATATACAGCAGCTATAATGAGACGAGGAGCTAGACACAGAGAGAGAGAGAGAGAGAGAGAGAGAGAGAGAGAGAGAGAGAGAGAGAGAGAGAGAGAGAGAGAGAGAGAGAGAGAGAAAGAGAGAGAGTCACTCGAGTGTGGGAGTGAATGAGTTATCAAGTGAGTGACGGACAGACTGAGACTGGTGTGCATTGCATCATTAACTTACTTATTCCACTTTTATCACTGACTCCATATATAATAACTGGTCGCAGTATAACATATTTTAACCTAATGCACACACAGTATACTAATAGATACACAGCATATGCATACCCTGGAATATCAGCCAGTGCTTTCTCAGCTGCTAGTTTGTGCTTTGCTATGAGTGTCCATGGATCAAGCTTGCTATCTTCCTTACTGATACCCTGACATTAGCAGCAGCAGCATGAGGATACTATAGCAGTACCAGTCATACCTTATCACTGCTGTATACTTGAGCTGTTGACATTTCAACATAACGCTTTATACCACATTTTGCTGCTTGTCGAGCACAATTCAGTGCCACATTATATACACGTTCTCTATACACCTTTGACAAAACAATGAAGTCATTTCAAGCTATACTGACCTCATCAGATTGACCAAACTTGGTCTCTCCAGCTAGATTGAACACATAATCATAAGCTCCATTCTGATCAGTGAAGACGCGCTGTACAGCAGCTGGGTCAGACAGATTCACCTGAAGGAACTCGACCCGTTTGTACAGCTCCTAATAATAAAATTAATGCAGTATTATACAAAATTAATTCATGTTTATTTGAAAAGGCGCGAATTAGTACACAGACAGCAGCAGCTAGCTCGTCATATAGCAGCATTCAGCTCTACCTTTTGATGATCGTTCAACCAGGCGGTAACTGGGGGCACCTTGTCGGCTACTCTCACGTGAGATACCAGGTCGTTTTCCAGCAAAAACTGTACAAAATGGCGTCCCACAAATCCGACACCTGCAGCAGTACTCGTTAGTGACCCCGCTGCAGAAGATGACCGGCTCACCTCCAGTCACAATGACGCGCGGTTTAGTCCCGTCAGCCATGTCTCCCTGGTCGCCGCCGCTGTACTAGTATCCGGTAATTAGTGACAAGCATCGTTTGGCTGCCAAAAAGGTATGCCGCCTTTTATGGTGATCATTAGTGTTTATTAGCTAACAACATGATAATAGGTAGCAACACATACAGTCAGTATTATAATGAAACGATGATTAATATTGAGCCATCATAGCAGCAGCTGGTCCATGTTGTTAGAATGTTCCTGGTGGCATGGACCCCCCAGTACTGTTCCCACTAGATTGAGCTGTAGCAAGATAGCAGCATAATATTGATACCAGCAATACTATACTGTACTCACTAATGCTATCCTTGATCTGGCTTTCACTGGGCAACTGGTGTAGAACACTGTCCAACAGCTGAAGGGCACGATGAAGATGTATCTCGATCCAACATGGCGTCTCCTTGATGCTCTGTCGGCGATAGTCCGGTCCCCATCCTTTCACAAAGCTTAGTCTCAATATGCACAGTCTGCGAAGGTCATCCACCCCGATGCCTCGTGCTATGTGAGGGTCAATACGCATGGCGTTCGATAGGTTGGAGCCTGCCGACAATACAATGATCAGTGAAAGAGAGCTAGTCACTCACCTCTCACAGCAGCCGTCTGTGCAGCTACTGCAGCACATGCTTCAGCTGCTTGCTTCTGCATCTCAACATAACAATGGCGCAAGTCAAATACCTGTGTGGCAATGATATGATAACACAGCTATCATATTGTGTTAGAGTATTATACCTTAACATATGCCTTGGGATAGACCTTATGTACGGCATCCCCCGGGGCTCTGCCGGCTTGATAATCAAGGAAATAGCTCTGTACAAACACACTGTGGTCGGACATGCAGCGTACCCACACTTCTCCCTCGTTCTTCTCGTCCAATATCACACCTGCAGATTTATTGTCACATGACGTGTCACATGACTATCATGTCGTACCTTTGCCTATGTGTAGTCTAGCTCGTTCACTGGTGTCTGTACGATGAACATTGGTCAATCGACCCAGGCAAAATCGGTCACCGCCGGACGGGTCGACATATCCATCAACAGTGACTGACGGTAGACTGGACGGGACCTTGAATATCTCACCAACTTGTGTATCCATTTCAAAATAAGCAATGGTACACCAGAAGTCCGGAGCTGAGAGGGTGAGGGAGTGAAGGAGTGAGTGAGTGAGTGAGTGAGATGACTTACTAGGTAGTTTAGGCAAAGGACCATAGTTAGCTTGTCTGCTGGAAGGAACAGGTGTTGGTATAGATAGTTGCTGAAAACTAGAATGAACTAAGAGAGAGCAGAGAATAATGATATCAGCTAGTTGTACTGTGTGCTTACAGAATGGCTGCTGTGGATCCATTGATGGTATCTGATTGGTATTGTCCATTTGAGCTGCAATTGGTACAAAGGGTGATGGGAAAGATGATGGAGTTGGGAAAGATGAAGGAGGTGGTTGAGAATATGGCAACACTAGAGGGCCCATGGATGTTTGTTGGGATCCCATTGTACCAGTAGTCATGTTAATCATTGGATTATCATACTCCATTGGTCCACCGCCATCTCCTATACACAGAGATAGGTGTGATCGTGTGTGTGTGGTGAGTGAGTGAGTTACTTTGTATTGATGACTCGTCCATACTGTTATCAGGATCAAGAGCCATGGGAGGGGCTGCTATGTAGCAGAGAGTGAGTGAGTGAGTGAGTATGAGTGGTTGTAGGTATTCAACTCACTAATATGATGCACCATTTCAGCTCCTACTATATCAACACTACTAGGACCTGGAGAGAGGGAGACAGACAGGAAGTGGTCCAGCCAACAACAGCTATTCTCTGTCAGGCTAGCCAAGCAGCCCAGACACACCACTCACACACACTAACCAGCCCACCAGCCACAACAATACATTGCTAGCACATAGAAGCCACTCACTGCATCAGCAACACCTCTGCCTACCTTGAGACACTATCCTCTCATAGTGGTAGGGGTTAACACATACGTTCTCACACTTCAAATCAAAAGCATACTGGCAGAACTGAGCATGACGCAACTCGTTCTTGTGTAGGTCTGGCCAGCGCCATATCTTGGCATAGATCACATGGGGAAACCCTTTACGACCAGCCACCTACACACATTGTCAGATACACTAGTGCAGTACCGCTATCCATCACGCACCTGTAGTCTGCCGTCCAATGTGCGAGGTATAGTGACACATTTGGATGGTCTTGCGCCGCTTGTAGTAATGGCAGTCACTAGAGAATCAAGCTCATCCCTCTTGTCCTTGAGCTTTTTAACAAGCGATTCTGCAGCAGCAACACAGTAACCATTATAGCAGCTAGCTAGTTGAATCACCTCACCTATCGCTCGCTTAGCAAACTGTTCACTTTCGCCTCCTTGGCGATGACACATGAGGGAGTGCACTATACTAGTACACGTTTCTATGCTAGCGGAGTTGACACCAGGAGCGGGACTAGGTGCTTGAGGCTGCAATGCTGGAGTCATAGCACCCAGCGGACCCATGCTTACTGCTCCAAAGTCAGGCATCTGCAGAGGCATAGCTGCCATCTGGGGAGGCAAGAGAGATGTCGGCTCGGTCAACCACTCGGTCATCATGGCTGAACAAGCTTACAGCGAACAAGAGGATATAGGAACAACGTTGATGACTATGTTCACCGGATCCTCCAGGACTCGTACTGCCAGCTACAAACAACAACGACTTTGTTTGTGTGCGCCGCCTTAGGGCAGTACAACCAGTCAGAGTGTAAATAATACCGCGATCAACCGCACCCAAGACACACCCACACATTAACTGGTAACGCCCATATTGTTTATAGAACGGTACACCCGGCCTAGATCATGACACACAGCGAGAAGAGGACAGCATGGTGGAAGGAAGGGCTGATCGGAATGGGTGTTGGAGTGCTGTACGGAACTACAAGTGTCGCCGTGGGTCATCCCTTCGACACGATCAAGACGAAGATGCAAGCGCAGCCAGGATTTGAGGATCGCAACATGTGGAGAACATTCTTAAAGACGATCAGAGAACAAGGAGTGAGGGGCTTGTACAGAGGGTGTGTGCCTCCATTGATGGGGTCTGGTGTGTTCCGATCCGCACAGTTCGCTGTGTTTGAGTCTGTGTATACAGCCATGTCGTCATCCTCTGCAGCACGATATGAATTACCACTCACTGGAGGACTGCAGGTCAGGGTGGTGGTTGGTGGTCTGACAGCATCTACTGTACGAGCTATCATAGAGACGCCTCTAGAGTATGCTAAGGTACGCAGGCAGACCCAGCAGACATGGCGATTGGTTGACCTATATCGTGGGTTCGGAGTGACATGGGGCCGTACTGTAGGCTTAATGACTACTTATTTTATATTAGTGGACTCAATGCGACGCCATTACCCGGAGGTGTTTGCCAGTGCTGTGCTGGGACCCTTCCTGGTGTCTGGTGTGGCTGCCACTCTAGCTTGGTGGGTGGTATGGCCACTAGAGTACATGAAGTCACAAGTACAAGGCAGCTATGGCCAGGACATGTCTGTGTGGAGAAGAATGAGAACAGTGGTGCGTCAGAGCGGTGGAGTAACTGGATTATATCGTGGCATTATACCAGGAACCATTCGGAGCTTCCTTGCCAATGGAACCAGCATGATCGTGATGGCCAATGCACAGCGTAAAGTATCAGAATGGGGACTCAGACAATCATAGCTATCATACTCATGTTTTATTATCAACATACACTATTTCAGGTCCCATATTGAATACTGGTTGAGACATCCTTCCAGCCACTCCGGGAGCAGACCTGCTGCTTCTGTCAGCTGACTGGGATAGTTTGTGCTTCACTGATGATCTTAGTATGATACAACAGCTTGTGTCTTCCTCACATGAGCTTGATCCCACCACTTCTTCATGACATGGTATAGGAGCTAGTAACACTGGCTCCAGCACTAGTGGATCAGTCACTAACAAGTGATCCAGCAGCGATGACGAGCTGTCCCAGCTGCTGCTGCAGTAGTTATGTTCTGCAGTACTATAGTCATAGTAATAATCAACAGATGATGGCGGACTAGGAGTGCTCGTGTCCTGGTGTTCCTGGACGATATACACTAGTCGGATCTTCTCTGAACGATCGGTGTATGACAAGATGGAGTCGGCGTTCAGGATCATGGTCGCCGAGTCGTCAGTAGCTGGCTTACTGGCGGCTGCTGGCTCTGTTGGACCTACTGTGTTGCAGCCATTCTGGCACACTACATTGCCGCGTCTCTTCCATCGTGACAACCACATGTTAGAGGCCTTGAAGTTAACCAGTCCCATCTCTGCTGCATAGTCGAGTGCCTGGTCTTGCAGTTGGCGATCGGATACTGTAGCGCCATCCTTCACTCTGTTCTCCAGCCACGACAGCAGTCGATTCTCTAGTTCTGGAGAGAGTGGTTTGCGCCCACCCACACGCAATCTGCTCCTCTGTGGACCTACTGACGAGACGGCAGCATGTAGCTCTGCTTCCTTCTCCAGCCACGTACGGACAATCTTCCTGTGGAGTCCGAATCTCTTGGAGGCAGCTCTGGTACTGCTACCGTTCCTCTTGATCCAATCTACCACACTCAGCTTGTACTGAAGTGTGTAAGCTCTATGAGTAGCGCCGCCTGGGACTTTACTAGAGGAGGCCATTTAATACAGCCAAAACAATAACATTCTAATTAACGAGCACTCAGTCAATGATTAGCTGCTGGAATCACTTTAGCAGTGCAGCATCCAAACCCTACTCTGTATCCATCTCCCTGACACCAGCCGGTCATGGTCACCTCATCACCATCCTGCACGACACTCAGCATCATCATGTGTAGAACTCATGACCGCATACCTGAATGAACTTCCTAGTTTCACCGTTTGACAATGGAACAGGCTTAGTGCCCTTCCAAGACAGCTCTAGCATGGACCCATATGAGTCAGGTGTCTGTGTGATTGATCAGTGCTAGTATTATACAGTGTAGCATCACCTTCCCACTGATGGTTCCTGAGCCGAGCAGGTCACCTGGCCTCATGTTGCATCCAGTAATGCTGTGATGGGCGAGCTGTTGCTTCATGGTCCAGTACATATACTACAGCATGTTACATCTTGTCACCTTCTCAATAACGACCACCATTACCTTGTAGTTGGAACGAGTGACTACAGTTGGTTTCTCCATGGATTCACCTGCAGGACAGCAGGTAAACAAGCCTCGCAATATTCAAACCTCGCAATATTCACCTTTGATTCCCACCTCTAGATGCACATCAAATGTATATGGATCGGCATGCCTCAAGTATGGTAGCGGGACAGGATCCTATTGGTCAGCATATTGTTACCATGACAACAGCTATCTATGTGTTACCTGTACAGGGTTCTCGACCAGGAATGGCTGCAGTGCGTCCATGGTTACCACCCAGGGAGATATGGTCGTACTAAAGTTCTTGGCAAGGAATGGCCCGAGAGGCACATACTCCCATTTCTGTATATCGCGTGCACTCCAATCATTCATGACTACCATGCCAAAGATATGTTGGTCACATGACTGCACTGGTATGGGCTCTCCTAGCGGGTTACCAGGACCAATGAAGAACGCCTACAGCAATGTAATAATGGAGCATGACTTGTCATACTGTTACCATTTCTAGTTCAAAATCGAGCAGTTTGCATGGCCCAAACACAGGCGGCTTGTCTGGAAGAGAGAGTGAGTGGTGGGTGGGTGGGTGAGCATGCTAGTACCAGGGTCTGGGCGTGTCTGTCCGCAAGGCCTACGGAATGGTGTTCCAGACACAGTGACTGAAGAGGCTCGGCCATGATAACCCACAGGTAGGTGGAGCCTACAGTAGCAGCATAGCGGGTGTATTGGTTACTAGCACTGCACTGACCAGTTAGGCATGAGAGCATTCTCAGGACCACGGAACATGGTACCAACATTAGTAGCATGTTCCTTGGATGAGTAGAAATCAGTATAGTCACCTGCACAGTAGCTACAGTAATGGCTATAGTCAAATACTATAGTGACGTACCTATATCAGCTGGTAGGAGCATGGTAGCATCAGCCATTGGTACCAGGGCCCTGGAGTAGAGAGGAACAGCACACTACATGATCAGAACTAGCTACCTTGATCTCAGCTCTGCATTATCCCTTAGAGCCGGCTATAATGACATAGAGGATATATATTATACCAATTGATACACACACACACACCTCATCACGTGACAGTAGTCGCTGTAGTGTAGCACGGGCCTCCTGCCATGCTGCTCGACCAAGACTCATGAAGGCATTGAGAGATGGCTGACTGAACACCTGTCATGCACAGATGATATGGACCATCATCACACACACACTAACGCTACCTCTCTCTGTGCTGCCAGCTCTGGACCAGTAAAGAACTGCTCAACTTCCCTCAGATCAAGCACATAGCCACCAATGGCGACCCCGACACGAGGGGTGGACTGCACGGGCACACTCGCGTTATACTAGCTTATCACAATGATGAACCTACATCTGATGCAGTAGAGAATATACCATATGGCAGGTTCTGTATGGGGAAGTGACTCTCAACTGAGACATCAATAAAGGAGCTTGACACGGCCATGCTGCACTAGCTGCAAGTGGGTGGGGCACATGAGCGAGTACGTACGTACAACCACAGTACAACACGCGCGAACGAGTAAAGTCGCGCGAGGAAAGATCACAGACATTAATTTTTGCAAATATATATTCTAGTTCCAACGGCTCTTTCTTTTCTTAGTATTATTCGATGGTGAGGAGGAGCTAGACTGAGGGTTGAGAGAGGATGTAGATGAGAATGAAGTCCCAGAGGCAGCTTGGAATCGCATCTTGTACTGTGCCTATGGCCGGAACCAGCTGATCAGCCATAACAACAAGAGGGTGGGTTACCTGGAGAGCCTCCTTAGCATATGATGTCCTGCCAGTAAACTGAGTGGAGCTGGATGATGGCCGCTGCAACATCTATAGCCAGCAGAAGAGCTAGCAGTTTATAGAGTACTAGGTACTCACGTCAGCAGTAGCTCCTAGACCAGGACGCTGTTTAGGCCTGAACGAGTCTCCTCGACCACGCCCTCCTGATGCTAGCTTGCCTTTCATTTGTCTTGATTTTCTGAATCTAGGATTCTAAAAGGAACATATACACAGAGATCATAATTATTACACCAATGGAGTACCGTACTTCCTCAAGTAAAAGCTTGCATGGTCTATGGCATGGTCTAATGGCCCATGGCATGGTCTAATGGCTCATGGCATGGTCTAATGGCCCTTGGCATGGTCTAATGGTCCATGGCATGGTCTAATGGTCCAATGCATGGTCTATGCTTTTACAGTAACAAGGCATTGATTCGCACAGGGGTTCTCTTCCTTCGTGCATACTAAACGCTTGCGCTTACCAAAATGTTCAAAGCCTGTCAGACCTGGCTACCAGCCTGTCAGACCCGGCTACCAGCCTCTGAAGGCTTCTACTCAATTGTACTGTCTTACCTGTAGTGCTAGTTGTAGCAACTCGTCTGACACTGGTTGATCAGCTGCTTCCTGTATATATTGTGTAACATCATGAAGGGTGTAGCATTGCCCTCACCATATTCCTAACTAGCTCTCCTGCAAACTGAGCATCTTTAGGTGTCACTAGTGTGTGAGCGGTGCCCTTCTCCCCAGCTCTTCCTGTGCGTCCAATACGATGAACATGTGTGTCTATGTTTCTGGCTACATCATAATTCACTACTGTCTTGATGGCTGTAATATCGAGCCCTCTCGCTAGACAGAGCCACATGATGAAATGAGACCAACAAGATGGCATTACCTGCCACATCAGTTGCTATCAAGATCGGAAACTCTTTCTTTTTAAATGCTGTGATGACATTATCACGATCACCTTGAGCCATGTCGCCGTGCAATAACCCAGCTATACCACGATATAGGTCGAGGTGGTGAACACACAAGATGAGTTACCTTGGTAACCAGCTTGCCGTAGACTAATAGCTACCGTCTCACTATCGGCTTTACGAGTCACAAACACCAGCACACTGCCAGCTACAAGGAAGGAGAGTAATCAGACAGACAGGTGGGTGGGTATGTACCTGATGTTAGTGCCACCATATTGTTCAAAAGCCACGCCCATTTTTTCTCTGGTTGTGGCAGTACAGTGACTAACTGTGTGACATCAGTATTAGCCTCGCCCACACTGCCCACCATCACTTTGACAGGATCAGTCAGATTATCACGACACAGCCGTTCAACCTTCTTACGAAATGTAGCGCTAAACAACAGAGCTGGTAGCAAAAGGGTTAACAATAGAGTACTATAGTATTGACCCACTCTGCCTATCTGGTCTGACGTGGTTAGCTATCGAGCGGACTTGAGCCTCTGTAGTGAGACTATGTTATGATGAGCTGAGGTAGCCATCACTCACCAAATCCCATATCAAACATCCTATCAGCTTCATCAAACACCAGATATGTCACTCTCAGTAAGTTAGTGGCCTTGAGCTTGATCAGGTCAATCAGTCGTCCCTACACACAGTGGGTGGAGCCAGTAGTATCATGACAGCAGCAGCAGCACTCACTGGTGTGGCTACTAGTATCTCACATCCTTCCTTCAGTGACTGGGTCTGCTCCCATTTGCTGCTACCACCATACACACAACTCACTGATAGATTATACGCCTTAGCATACTTCCTAGCTTGATGATAGATCTAACATAAGACCAGAGAGAGAGTGAGTGAGCGAGTGAGTGAGTTGAGTGAGTGATCGATTTAGTCAGTGGGTGATTGAGTGACTGTGTGAGTGAGTGTCTTACCTGCTGGCAGAGCTCTCTTGTTGGAGCACACACTAATCCTATTGGTCCATCTCCCTCTTGTAGCTCCGCCTATCATTATTCACACCTCATCATACTGGTATACTACAGTATTACCTGATCAATGCAGTGTATTAACATGGGCCACAGGAATGCAGCTGTTTTACCAGAGCCTGTCTTTGCTATGCCAATAACATCACGCCCACTCAGAGCAGCTGGTATTGCCTGTAGTGAGCTGAGGGTTAAATATATTACTGTGGGTGGGGTCATACCTGAGCTTGAATTGATGTTGGCTGTGAAAACTCTGACTTGCGAATGAGGGCCATCAATGAGTCGTGGAACCCGAAATGAGCGAATGAAGCAACCGGCTTGGGAGGGTGGTACCCTGACACCTATTACCATAGCAACACCATCATGTTACCATGACGATAGTGACTCACCCTAACAGATAGTGTCTTCCTCAGCTCTTTAGTGTCATGTGCTGATAGAGCTGTAATGGACTCGTGCTCATCATAGAAGTCTTTAGCAAACTGAGAATAGTCGATCTGTACCAATGAGTAGGTGGGTGTGGTCACAACTACTGGTGGGTGTGGTCACTCACTGAACTGTGGTCAACTGGTGGCAATGGATCGACAACCTGAGAGTGAGAGAGTGTGATATGTGAGGGAGAGGTTGAGAGTGTGATATGTGAGGGAGAGGTTGAGAGTGTGATATGTGAGGGAGAGGTTGAGAGTGTGATATGTGAGGGAGAGGTTGAGAGTGTGATATTTGAGGGAGAGGTTGAGTGTGATATGTGAAGGAGAGGTTGAGAGTGTGATATGTGAGGGAGAGGTTGAGAGTGTGATATGTGAGGGAGAGGTTGAGAGTGTGATATGTGAGGGAGAGGTTGAGAGTGTGATATGTGAGGGAGAGGTTGAGAGTGTGATATGTGAGGGAGAGGTTGAGAGTGTGATATGTGAGGGAGAGGTTGAGAGTGTGATATGTGAGGGAGAGGTTGAGAGTGTGATATGTGAGGGAGAGGTTGAGAGTGTGATATGTGCGGGAGAGGTTGAGAGTGTGATATGTGAGGGAGAGGTTGAGAGTGTGATATGTGAGGGAGAGGTTGAGAGTGTGATATGTGAGGGAGAGGTTGAGAGTGTAACATGTATTAGTTGTTGCACTCTCACCAACATTATTGACCACGGGAAAGTTGAGTAACGGTCTAGGCCGCATCCCGAAACTGTACGAGGGCAACTTGACTTGCCAAAGGTCAATAATGTCAGTTATCCCCGACGAGCAGTGTAGTGGCTTATCATAGTCCATCGCACAAAGTGCAACTGCGACCATGCGAGGCGTCAGCCCAACAATGAATCGTGTGTCAG
The DNA here is from genome assembly GCA_964017065.1 of Haliclona indistincta. Lineage (NCBI taxonomy): Eukaryota > Metazoa > Porifera > Demospongiae > Haplosclerida > Chalinidae > Haliclona > Haliclona indistincta. The sequence continues at coordinate 15,451,473 of OZ024786.1, read as the reverse complement.
CCACTACAGCCCAACAGGATTACTAGGTCGCTATGTGTAGGCAAGAACTACATGGATTTGGCTGTACTCACTACAGACATCCATTAATAGCAGCCACCGCCTGGTGAAACTCATCCATTAATAGCAGCCACCGCCTGGTGAAACTCATCCATTAATAGCAGCCACCGCCTGGTGAAACTCATCCATTAATAGCAGCCACCGCCTGGTGAAACTCAAATCCCATGCAATCTGCTCTGAAAACGAGTCAAACGACGGCACGTAATTACATGTATCTGTTGCCATAAGAGCGGTCAATAACCTACATTAATAGATGGTCAAAGATGAAATACTAACAAGTGAGAAAGAGTGTGAGTAAAAGGATAATGTGAGGAGTGTGACATGTGAGAGTGTACTATGTGAGGGAGAGGATAGTGAGTGTGACATGTGAGAGTGTACTATGTGAGGGAGAGGATAGTGAGTGTGACATGTGAGAGTGTACTATGTGAGGGAGATAGTGAGTGTGACATGTGATAGTGTACTATGTGAGGGAGATAGTGAGTGTGACATGTGAGAGTGTACTATGTGAGGGAGAGGATAGTGAGTGTGACATGTGAGAGTGTACTATGTGAGGGAGAGGATAGTGAGTGTGACATGTGAGAGTGTACTATGTGAGGGAGAGGATAGTGAGTGTGACATGTGAGAGTGTACTATGTGAGGGAGAGGATAGTGAGTGTGACATGTGAGAGTGTACTATGTGAGGGAGAGGATAGTGAGTGTGACATGTGAGAGTGTACTATGTGAGGGAGATAGTGAGTGTGACATGTGAGAGTGTACTATGTGAGGGAGATAGTGAGTGTGACATCATACCTTAGCTCCCTCAGGAGCGATGGGGTTGCCATCTGAATCGTAATCATACTCAATATCGTCCCCATCCATCACAACAATAGGTGCATTAGCCATTGCCTTGAAATAACTCTCCTAAAGATAACATACTGAGTATGAAGGGTGTGGTCATCACGTGATAGTCACCTGATCATCTTCGTCCTCAATGTCATCACGGATGATTCTGTAACAAACCACACAACATGGTAGCATGGTCATGTGACATGGTAACATAGTCATGCGACATGGTAACATAGTCATGTGTGACATACTTCGATGGCTTAACAGATTTTTCAGCTTGCTTGGTGATCTCTGTCTGTAGTGATCACGTGACCAGATACCACACCCACACTATTAGAGTACCTGTATACCCGCCATGAAGGCATCCAGTGGGTCATCCTCCTCTCCCTCTCCAGCACCTGCTGTCTGCTGCCCAGCTGGCTGTGGGTCATCCTCCTCTCCCTCTCCAGCACCTGCTGTCTGCTGCCCAGCTGGCTGAGGGTTCTCCTCATCCGAGTCCTCGAAAAAGCTGCATTTTTGATCACGTGACGTCATGAACAGCTCTCGACTCACTCTTCCTCGCTGCGATATGCCTTCTTTGCTGATTGCTCATATCCGGGCCTCACGAATCCACCCATTGCTGACCCAGCGGCAGCTCTCTTGCCCAGCGAGAAACCAAAACGATCAGCCATTGTGTAGCTGCGCGTTATATAGAATATTTATTCGTTGATAACTTTTTATAACTAATGTGCGCTGCAGTAGTGGATCACGTGCGCACAGCAAGGGAGCTGGTAGGCCTATTGAAAGAGTATCAATGGATATGGGACATCAAGATGACCGAGTTGATCACCAGACAGTACTGGGTACACGTTCCCGATGAGGTGAGTTATTGCTATAGTAACATCACGTGATGCATAATGACATCATCGTCAGTGGAGTAATGTACTGGAAGAGGCAGTTGGTCTAGAGCAGTTACCAGATGGATACACACAGGTACATGACTAGATCACGTGATGTGTCCCGCTACCCTTCATGCAGTCTGATTGGCCGGATAGCCTCAAGTCATTCATTACACGATGTCATAGTCTGAAACTAAAGACCACGCCCCCCGAGTGGGTGTGTCAGGGTAGTGTGATAATTGAGGATAGATCAAGACTGAAGCCAAAGAAGCTACATGAGGTAGAGCATGTGATCATGTGATGTTCATGTGTCGATCACATGATGCAGGTGTCTCGACTGACGGGTGTTATTCAGAGAGTGTGTGACAGCAGTGGGTGTGGCCTGGTGATTGATATCGGTTCTGGACTGGTGAGTACAGACACCATTGCTGCTTCATATACAATGGTGATGGTGCATGCTCATGCAGGGGTACCTGGGCCGCGCTGTGACAGCACATTGTGCTAGAAGGGTGATTGGGATTGAGCGAGATGAGTGTCGTGTGACAGCTGCCCAACACATCAAGGGGTGTGGTCAAGTTACTAGTATCGCCATGGCAGTGGAGTGGTCTCCACGGTTACCATCATCAATAACATCATTACTAGGAGGTCAGTATATATCCAATAGCGTACAGTAATAATTATGATGACGTGTCTAATGTGTTCAGTCTCTGATCATCCTCCATCGTGTGAATAGCGACTACAGAGACTGAACACATTAGTGCATGAAGGTGTCCCTTACACTTCTACTTCATCACTGCTATAAAATGATATTTCCTGTGTGTCTATCTCCTGTAGGTGAGCAGCGTGCTCTACTGACCGGCCTCCATTGCTGTGGTGACCTCACACCTACTGCTCTCCGTTTGTTCTCATCTCAACCATCACTAGTAGCCATGATCATTGTACCATGCTGCTATCATAAGATGACGCCTGGTTCCTTCCCGCTCAGTCGTATCGTCACTGAGTTACTTACTACCAATCAGCTCCACATCAGTAGCTATGGGCTGAGACTAGCAGCTCAGGAATCTGCAATATGGTCAGTACATTGGTGACACACCCATTTACTGGCACACCCACTCACTCACCCACTCACTTACTCATGCAACCACCCACTCACTCACATATCCACACACTCATTCACTCAATCAATCACTCACTCACATACTCACTCACTCACCTACTCGGTTACTCACCCACTCACTCACGCACCCAATCATCATGGTATTGCCTCACTGTAGTTGGCAGACTCGATCCAGTGAACATGCTCAGTATCGTCATGTGTTATATCGTGCTATATTGGAGAGTGTATTAACTAAAGGTTAGTGATACACTATACTGTGTGTGTATCTGAGTAGATCCTCTTGGTCTCACTGCCCACCAGGTGGCTAGAGCTGTACGAGGCATCAGTCATGTCAACATTGCTGTGTTTACAGACCAGCTGTTGGCAGCACTACACTCATCTCTATCAGGTTAGTGTGCTGCACCACCAGCAGCCAGTGTGTACCTCACTCAGTCAAGGCAATGGAGTGGCTTCGTACTGAACTGCTCCAGCAACATACCTTGTATCAACATCATATCAAGTTCATTAGAATATTCACAGTGAGTCATATTGTGTGGACTAGCTGCTGTAACTTGTTGCTACAGGCTCTACAGGCATGTTTACAGCGACCAATGGAGTCACTCATTCTTATAGACCAGTTGCTGTATGTTAGAGAGAGGGAAGGTGTCAGCGCCCAGCTAGTGACTGTGTTTGACGAGGAAGTCTCTCCTCGATGCATTGCTATATTAGCTCATAATCAAACATAATTTTCACACATTAACACACAATAATTCTTCAAGTCATCATTTCCCAGCAGGTTTAGCCTCTAGCAGCTGCTCTTCTCTCATTCGTCGTTCAAGATCTTTCTTCTTCTGATCATCGTGTGCTCGCCTGGCGTCCTTCAGCTTACTAGCTCGTGACTATGATGTGGGAGTGATGGTGTGATAGTGGGAGGGCGAACTGCTCACTTGTAATCTCTTCAATCTCTTGTTAATAACATTCATATTTTTAACTATATTGTTAACCTTCTGGCGATACGCTGGAACTTGCTGTAACTGTAACACACACTGTCATGTTAGGTAGCCATGATGATGACTCACCACTAAGTTAATGTCAGTGTTCTTACTGGCTTCTTCAAACTGCTCTCTCTTCTGTTGTATGGAGATCAGCATCTCTCCTTGGTTGTTACTACATGATATTATACTTATTCCATATTCATCTGGTTCAACTAATTGCATAATAATATAACAAGCTCTTTCTGTCGTGAATCAGTCAGTACGACATCATGACTCACGTGAGCTCCTCCAGGCTCTGTTGTACTCTCAGCACCTCGGGCTCCAGCTGTGCCAGGAATCCAGTGGTCAGCTCCCCCAGAGTGTCGGCTGTGACCAGATCCAGTGGTTGTAACGGTGTTGTACTCATTGGCTCTAATGAGTGGTAATGAACTGCATCAACGCGTGGGTGCGTAATATTATTTGACCATGCATGAAACGCGATCGCGAGGTTTTGGCGCTAGCGCGCTGTCATGGTTTGCAATGGAATGTATCGTTTAGTCGCTGCCTATAAAACCTGGACGACTTTAAAATCCCATAATTGGACTCAAGTGCGTAGGAGAGAACGAGGAGCTAGGACTGGAGGACAGCCATGGGTAGCCACAGCCATGGCAGCAGCAAGACTACTATTTATCGCGGGAAATCAGCTGTTTGCTAGCTCCCGCGAGTGTACAGGATCGTACCGCATCAGCTGATCTACTAATGCTAGCTATCGTACGGATAGCTGTTAACACAAGACGACACAGCAGCACAACAGCTAGCTTGGCGACGTCTGCAGCAGCAATACTTTCCCCACAGTCGCGTACTGCAGTGGCCAGTCAGTGGTGGCTGCAGTGGCTATCGTGTACCTTGCGGCGGTTGGATTGTGGTAAGCGGGTGTTGAGTGTGAGAGAGGAATGCATTGTATTGGCTAGAGGCTAGCCAGGGCCACTAGTGATGCTGCTGAGTGACATGCTTGGCTGCACATTCCAGAGATTGTTATGCCAGCGCTCTAGCGGGGGAGTAGAGGGTTTGTAGGGATTCCACAGCTGGTGAGGCTGAGTGCATGGGGCGCTGGTAGTGCCGCCATGAGGGGCATGCCCTGGCACTACCTGTGCACCTGTGTGCCCAGACTGCTGCTGAGCTAAAACACCATGAACCAGATAGACCCTAGGACCAAGTGACTTCCTGTTTACACAACTAACCACACCTAATCACCAACTGCCCTCAGCTATGAACTAACTGCTGCTGCAACACAGCTAGCCTATCCTAGCCTAGTGCCGGCAGTAGTGGTCCTTGGCAGCTAGTGCAGCCAATGACTAACATTGTAACATAGCAGAGAGGCCAACACACTAATAGGTAGCATATTGTTGACAAGTGAGTGACTGGCAGCTATTACCATCTGCTACACACAGCACACATCACAAGGAAATGTACACACGTCCTCTATAATACTGCACTGAACAACACGTGGATCACGTGATCTAGAGGCAACACGTACATTTACAAGTGCTAGTGATCTATGATGTACTGCATGATAAAGAGATAATGTCACGTGATCATAAGCAGTGACTACCTAGCTAGCTAGGCAATGGACTCACCTATTATATCCTCGTACGGTAGACTACTCGATCAAGCTGCAGCGTTAAAGCTGTAAGTGGGGCGGGGCTGTTTAATAATAACGGGCGTGGTTACAACACGTGATAGTCATGTGCTGTTTTGTCCGTCGTTTAGCCAGCTACAAAATGCAGCTACTACATGTTCTAATGGTGGTATTGTCTCTCGCCCGGTCTCAGAGCAATGGCACAGATGATCTGGAAGATAAAATAGACTACCTAATAGGTATCGTTGAAGATATGCAGACTAACTTGATCAAGCTAGAGACTGAGATGACCAACTTGACCCGTGTGGTGTTGGAACAAAAGCTAGACCTAGAAAAAAGTACCACTGCAACGAATACACCTACTACTGAACCTGCTAGCAATGCTTCTACTACATTGACTACCGAAGCTGCTTCTACTACCATGATTGAAGCTGCTTCTACTACCGCTGCTTCTACTACCATGATTGAAGCTGCTTCTACTATAATGACTACCGAAGCTGCTTCTACTATAATGACTACCGAAGCTGCTTCTATTATACCTACTACTACTGAACCAACTAACAATGCTCAGTCAAGTACTGAGCTGCCTCAACGGAATAACTCTGGCAACACCTCAATGAGTTCCCCACCGTCAACATCATCTCAATCGGCGCCATCTGAAACTCCATCACCACCAGCTGCTACTGATAATAATGGTAGCAATCTCCTAATGGTGGTGGTAGCTATCCTGGTGATACTCGTGTGTATAGCACTGTTATATGTTGCCTTTGTGAAGAGATATCAGGTAAGCCAAGATGATAAACCGCTGCTCAGTAACTATCATGCGCTCCTCTCCCTCCCTCTCTCATATAGATCAGAGAGTGGATCATATCGACTGAGCGTCAGTGTGCTAGTAGTGTTACTGGTTCTGCTGACCTGGTCAATACGGCTACTAACTCTAGTGGTGCAGGCAAGCGTACCCGTGGCAACTCATCTAAGTACACCCCCCTGCCAACCAATGTTCACGACACACTCCTTCATCTCGACTGAACAATACATCATTAATTGCACAAAAATAGCACAAAAATATTCGAAACTGTGTTTATCGCATAAAATTTAACTTGACGTTATAAAAATATCACACGGATAGCGGGGTATTTTTGTTTGACGATAATGTTAACCCTTATAGTATCAGATCACGTGATTCAAGGAAGCTAGCAGAATAACAACGTATAGCGGCAACTGCCTAGTATTCTCTCTCTCTTGTCATCGTTTTGTTCTGCTCGCGTACATCATGGCGCGGGAAAAGTTCAGTCAAAACTTCTGGGTGAGTTATATGGCACGATCTGTTCATCGCTCGTCATGATAACGCGGCATGACCTCTTGCCCGCTGCTGCAGGGGACTGACTTCACCGCTACCGCTGGGTTTGACGCGCTGGTGAAGCGACTGAAAGAGGGCAAACAGATGTGCTTGGATTTTGAAGAATGTCTGGAGAAAAGGTGATCTATGTCACTCCCCTCTGGTACCCATAGCTGCTGCTGCCCTCCAGTGGTGGGCGTGGTTTGTGTGTGTTTGTCATCTTGTTCATTTAGATACTGTTCTACACACCATATATGGTAGTGATATTTTATTCTCAATACAATAATACTTTCATAATTGTCAATTGAAGAATAACACAAGTTACGCATCTGGTATCATACTGAAGGGGCCGCTTGGCTTGTTATTGATACAGCCGTCCTGTTGTGCTGTGGAGTGCCCCTGTCACTGACATGCACTAACATGTTCTATTGTGTGAATAGTGACTAGTGCATGAAGGTGACACTAGGCATTGTGTGAATAGTGACTAGTGCATGAAGGTGACACTAGGCATTGCTCTTAGTAACTTCTGTGTAAGTCACTCATAGTGTGTGTGTTGTGCTGTAGGGTCAAGATTGAGAAGCAGTTTGGTGAAGATATGTTGAAGTTATCTCGATTAATGTCTGGTAAAGAGGAGTGTGGCACACTGCGTAGAGCATGGGAACAGCTGAAGACTGGTACTACATCACACACACACTATCACATCCTCACACTATCACATCCTCACACTATCACATCCTCACACTATCACATCCTCACACTATCACATCCTCACACTATCACTACCTCACACTATCACTACCTCACCCTTATACATGTGCATGTACCATCACGTCAGCATTACATCATTGTGACATCACACCATCACACCCTCACATTGTCACTTCATTGCAGAAACAGAGACATCAGGTCGTCTCCATCTAAATCTATCTCAGAGGCTAAGTGATGAAGTGCTTAAAGGCACAAAAGACTTCAGAAACCAACAAAAAGATGTCAGAAAGAAGGTACAATAGAGGCATGTGTTATGCTAACAACCAATGAATACCTGCCGCCTCAGGGAGAGGATACTGTCCGGAGAGCACAAACACACAAGAAAAACTGTTATGAAAAGAACAACAGAGTGAGTTGTTTGAGTGTGTGTGCATGTGTGAGTGTGTGCATGTGTGAGAGTGTGCTTGTGTAGATGCGTGCCCAATATGAGAACAAGTGTAAGGAAGCTGACAAGGCAGAAGAGTCGTTGCATCGACTGGAGACCAACCCACTCACTAAGACCAAGGACCTCACTCAGGCTCATCGCAAGATGGAGGGAGCCAAGGCAGCCGCCAATAACTCAGACCTACAATATCAGGAATGTGTCAAGACACTTGAGGAAGCTCGTGTGCTGTGGGATAGAGAGATGGAGTTTCTTTGTCAGGTATATCCCCCACACGATACGGACCTTGCTAATGTGACTCTGTTGTTGTAGCAATTTCAAGAGCTAGAGGAGCAACGTATAGCGTTCCTGAGACACCAGATGTGGAGCGTGTGCAACTACTGCTCTCAGACATGTGTCGAGGACGATGAGGTCAGCAGTACAGCGCTCTACATGCAGTAATACATTGTATAGTGTCACCTTCATGTACTAATGTGTTCAGTCACTGTTGTCTTTATTCACACGATGGAGGATGATCAGAGACTGAACACATTAGTGCATGAAGGTCAACACAGTCATTGTCTCCATGTTGATCTACTGTAGGCGTATGAGAAGGTTCGTAAGGGTCTTGAGCTGTGCGATGTGGATGAAGACATTGATCTGTTTGTACGAGAGCGCTCTACTGGCACTGAGCGACCAGGTAAGCCTCCATCACTAGTATGATGGTCACTATCGTCCTCTCTACAGCTCAAGTGTTGTACGAGAACTATTACAATCCACGTAACACAGCTAGCATACCCGGTGTGCCCACACTGGCTTCCGTCGCTAAGGAACCACCTCATAAGGAACTCCCTCCCATCCCGCCAGATGATTACGCAGGCAGCAGTACTATAGAAGGTAAGATGGTAGTCTCTTTCCTCTATTGAGGGTTCTAGATGTGAAATATAGGAAGCGCGTCAGGTGCTAATGTAGAATAGTCACTCTAGCAAAGGTTCAAGATCCGGTTGTGGTGTTCTTTGTTTGTAAGAATGATTGTTCTTCCACATGCCTCCTATAAATTTAACCCCTATGCACTTATTAGAGGAAATACATTAACCACTTCTCTGTTTCTCTCAGCAATGTACTCCACTGCTGGCGACACTATGGAGACACCTGTCGACGCTCACTACAGCGTCCCGAGAGGATCCGAGACAGTGATAGCGTTGTACGACTATATTGCTCAAGGGCCTCAGGAACTCCACTTAGAGGAAGGAGACATCGTCAAGGTGATTGGTAAAGAAGACACTGTTTGGTGGTGCGGGCAGCTCAAGGATAAGATCGGCATGTTCCCAGCGGCGTACGTGGAACCCTACAGCCAGAAATGACCTGTTTATAAAACTTGTTGTGACGTAGCGTTTAGTCAGAGACACTTTTATTCACACGACATAACACTTGTTTTTAATAATTGCAGTTTTTTCTGTACGACACAAATAATAGGACACGTTGCAAGTGATTTTAAATGATTTTGTCAATAATATAATATTTGATTCAAGAAATCAGACAAATACTTCTACAAATAAGTGTTTAAAAATTGAACAAGTAAATTCGAACGAGATTGATTGATGATAATAATGAGATTAAAAATCAAGATATGAGACACTAATATACAGAAATATAATGGTGGGCACTAATAAGAGTAATACAGCAATAATAAGGCACCTGTGCCTGAGTATGTGACGACAATATACAGTGGAAAAATAACTGTAGCAATGGTAATAGAGGGCGGAGCTACCCCGCCCCACATGAGAGGTGAGCTGACACACATGATAACTAGAGCGGTACTAGTGCTGGAGTAAAAATCTGCCACAAACTCACACCCTAACACTCAATAACAAAATAATAATGATTGAATAATACGAGTAACGCAACACACATGAACCAGCTGTAGTTTAGACTGTACGAGAGGACTTGGACATACGAGTGAGTGGGCGGTGACCTGAGTAGTCCTCCATTGAGTGCTGCCACTGCCAGCAAGCACGACAGAAATACTTGAAACATTTAAAGTCACGGCAGAAATAAGGACCAACTACACAGCCGCACACAGTGCAGAGGCTGTCCTCCAGATACGGGTCAATCTGAACCTTGAGAGAGAAAGAGCGGGGAGAAGATGGAGAGAGGGAGGAGGGGGAGAGAGGGAGGATGAAGGGAGGAGAGAGGGAGGATGAAGGAGAGAGGGAGAGAGAAGGATGAGGGGGAGAGAGAGGGGACAAGGATGAAGGGAGGAGAGAGAGGATGAAGGAGGGGGAGAGAGAGGGACCAGGAAGAGATACCATCAAATCTAGCATCAGATTCGTTGCTTACTTTTTTAGAGAACTTTGGAGTCTTGATCTCTACATAGCCAGCACGAACAGCCTTCATGAAGCTCCGTTGATTACCGAACGTGACTCTCCCGGATCCAATAGGGTACTTGAACCGATCTGCATCTATACCAGCATAGACCACACCCCCAAACAAATCATCCATTATGTGAGCCAAGATATCTGACAGAGAAATGTCATTATGAGGTAGACAGCACCCACACCATGTTACCTGCATTAATAAGGCCGTGCAGTCCTCCTACAAACACAGTGCGACCAGGATCAAGGCGAGGAGATGGAGATCGTATGGAGTTACTGTCTGATAGTGCCCATGGAATAATCTGGACCTAACACGAGTCAGCTATGAGTCATCACTAGCAGCTAACATACCTCTTTGTTTCTGATGCGACGGCTTGATACCTTGAAGAAATACTGGCCACCATTACTGGGGTCATGAGCACATGCCATTAGAAGAGATTTGATGGACTTCTCAGAATCAAACGTAAGATAGACATATCCTGATGAGCAGAATACAGCTAATATAGTACTGGATACAGCTAGTATAGTACTGGATACAGCTAGTATAGTACTGGATACAGCTAGTATAGTACTGGCTTATTGAATACAGCTAGTATAGTAGCTAGTATAGTACTGGCTTATTGAATACAGCTAGTATAGTACTGGCTTATTGAATACAGCTAGTATAGTACTGGCTTATTGAATACATCTAGTATAGTAGCTAGTATAGTACTGGATACAGCTAGTATAGTACTGGCTTATTGAATACATCTAGTATAGTAGCTAGTATAGTACTGGCTTATTGAATACAGCTAGTATAGTACTGGCTTATTGAATACAGCTAGTATAGTACTGGCTTATTGAATACAGCTAGTATAGTACTGGCTTATTGAATACAGCTAGTATAGTACTGGCTTATTGAATACAGCTAGTATAGTACTGGCTTATTGAATACAGCTAGTATAGTACTGGCTTATTGAATACAGCTAGTATAGTACTGGCTTATTGAATACAGCTAGTATAGTACTGGCTTATTGAATACAGCTAGTATATACTGCCAAAGGGTGAATAATGTAAGGGATGGTATGTTGAATGGGCTGGCTACATTGGTCTGACACAGTGTATCACAGGCCTATTCATTACTATTCCATTCAGCTATTTACAGCTACCACTTATAACACCTTTAGGAGGATGGCGTCCATGCTTGTTCTCTTTGCCAGGCCAATCAACTCGCAGAGACCCAAACACTGTGAATATAGCCAGCAGTCCACTCTCAGTGATGTCCCATGGGACCCCGCCCAGAAAGACACGCGGGGAGTAGGTGGGGTTGTTATGGCGACGGGGAGGTAGCTGGCCACTCCATGTGCAGTATATAGCAGGACCTGTGGTTACCATAGCAACAATACAGTTCCTGGTAGATTAAGTCACTAACAATAATTATTTAACAGTATCAGAACAATATACAGGAACCTACTATTGTATTACATACCATTACTAGCAGCAGCGATATATGATGATGATGAACCAGCTGATGACCGACTGACTGCTGTATCGCCATGGTAGAACATGCCTCGACTAGGAGCCGACCACAGATGATGGGTGTCAGGCAGGCCACCACCACCAGCTGAACTAAACACAGGTAGATCATCGTGGTCGGCAGCGCACAGAGACCCACTGATGCTCAGACAGCTCTACAATGAGAGAGGGAGAGTGAGTGAGTGAGTGAGTGAGTGAGTGAGCAAGAGAGAGTGAGAGGGTGTGTGTGTACCTCCTTACCATCAAGCTATTCAGACTAGAGGAAGTAATGGCTTCATTCAAGCTGACTGGTGATCCGCGAGATACCGCTCCGTTGCTACCACCAGGCAGCTCTCCGTGACCTGGGGAATCTATCCCGGAGTCTATGGACGACTCAGATGAGGAAGAGTTGAGGCCGCGCATGATAGGTAGCTCCAAAGGCGACGAGTAGCTCCACGGCGTGTTGCTGGCTTCTATAGTGAACAGAACAACAGCTAGCGCACAGCATGCTGTGACGACTCACTCACCTAGTGTACGATAACTAGCGTCGCACGGCCTGACCGCTGCTGGCTCCATGAGATTAGTGACGGGAAACTGCTTCTGAGACTAGGAAGACAATGCAGCGATAAGCACACAACAGCTGAGCTGGCGACCACGTGCTCCCGGCCAGACACACTCACTCACACACCCACAACTAACCATAACAAAGCCATCTAGCGCAGTGTAAGCGGCCATTGGAGAAAGAACTAGTGCGAGGAGCTAGCTGAAGCAGAGCTGGTGTGCACGAGCTGGCTGTGAGTTGGACTGAACGAGGTCGCGTGGAGTGATGTTATATGGACCACATGGCACTTAATGATAATCATAGTCCATTCACTGCCAGAAAGGTATCACGTGATCACAAAGGTACCGCTCAGATCATTGAGCTTTAAACCATAATTATTTTTATATCATCTTGGCTAAACATTATAGCATATTATAGCCATGCAGCTAGCTAGCTTATGCAGTTATAATAATGATACTGTTGCAAGATTGATATAAACACAATAACAACAGTTCTAGTGGTTCTTGTTCTGATGATAGAGTATTTCCTGCACAAGTAGTACACAGTATATATGCAGTCAACACTGATCTACTCACTAGTGGTCTTGATCTGCAGCCGGCTCGGGGTGTCGCGGCTTCCAATACAACTCCTCAATCGCCACTAGGACCACGAAGGCTCCGAATCCCCACAAGAATCCAGGGAACAAGCGCCTCAAGTTAGCGCGTCTACTTATCTCAGGTGCATCTCTCCATGCTTCAAAGCGTGCCCACGGGTCCTTGCGGACTGCAGGAGACCGCTGTCGATCCGCCATTGAAAAAGGGGCGTTACCTCCACAAACATAATAATTATAATGAACCGAGTAATTAACGCACAAGTTGCGCAGTATAATGCGCATTTATAAAAGGTAGAAAATCAATCATTGCCAGTTAATACACATGCAGCTGGTCCAGGGGGAGGAGCATCACTGCCCAGGAGGAGGAGCATCACCGCTCACCAAACCAGTGCCTCGTTTGACAGTTAGTATTCCATGCTATTAGACAGATCCAACAGAAGTCATAATGACATCGACCACACGTCATGTGCATGCATCCACCTGGACACAGCTACATGATAACATGTTAGATACAGCTAGCTCCACCATACCACTCTTCTCTATCTCGACACGACACTGCGGGCATCTCTTGATATCTTGGTTCTGAGCAATGAAGCGTCGACTAGCATCGTTCCAGCGAGCCTGCTCTAGCCGCTGGGGATCAAACTGCTGACCAGTACCGCCGCCCTACACACACAGGTTGCCATGGTAACACTCATTCAACAACACTGACCTGGGCCTGAGTGTTGCCAGGCAACTGAGCCCCGCCCCCTGGCTCACATGGTCCACGATGGTACTCAGACTTACACTCTTTACAGAACACAAACTATTGCACAATGAGGATAAAAGAGTTAAATATACATGTTTATAACGGACCTGACACTCTGGGCATTGTATTCTGTTGCCATAGTTACCCTCGGGTAGAATACCCATTCCACAGTTTGGTCTGGGGCACAGGACTCCGCCCATTGCAAGCAAACACTCCTCAGTACCGAACCGCTGGTACCGATCATACTGGGCGGAGCAATGCAGTAACCTTGCCCACAATCAATCAATAATACCTCATCAGTTGTCATCAGTCTGAAGTGATGTATCTCAGAGATATAGGAGTCGTCACAATGACCTGTAGCGAATGGCATAGAACAGACAGACAGACAGACAGCAATAGTACCTGGGCATTGCAGAGTATAGCCATAATTGCGATGTTCCTTGAAGCTGCGCGAGGCTAGAGCGTTCTTGCAATATTCAATAAAGCACTCCTTGCACATGACGTGCTGCTCCTGACAATCAAAAACAATGACCACATCCCTGCATCAGCAATAGCTAGTGAACCATTGAGGAGCAGCACTCACTCTGTGTCATAACATGCAGCACAAGGAGCTTGTACTGTGTTCACACGCACCATATGCAGCGCTACACAGCATTCTTCTGCATCTCCCTCTCCACGCTGGTCATGCTCAGCACACTTGAAATAGAACTCCTGTTCATGTGATCAATATGCAACAAAGAAAGTGTGTGTGTGAGTGTGTGTACGTGAGGGTGTGTGTGTGTGTACGTGAGGGTGTGATACTCACAGCGTATCTTCGTCTATTGCAGTGAGGTGAGTTACAGTGTCCTTGCAGCCTTTGTGGAGCTAGTACATCTTCCCAACCCTGGGGCTCCTGTGGAAGAACTATCGTGATAGATGAGAGAGAGAGAGAGAGAGAGAGAGAGAGAAGAGAGAGGGAGGGAGGGAGGGAGGGGAGAGGAAGGGCTCACAGTGCTCAACACAAAGGCTGGATCTCTGCATTCAACACATCTCACCCGTAGCTTTCCTTTCGTCATTCCCTTACACTTCTTACAGTACACAAAGAACCTGCAGTTCTCATCATGGTCGCCATCTTCAACGTTCACCTGGGCTAGCTTCCTCTCCACCTCTCTCACTGACGGTGTGCTGGGAGTAGCTCCTCCTCTGGATGGTGGAACCTGAGCTGTTAGCACAGTGGAGCGACCTCTAATACAATGTAGTGTGCTGTAGCTCTGTAGGCCGAAGTCCTGTGATACAACAGCACAGTATGATTAGGTATCTTGAAGAGACGATGATCAGATACTGAACACATTAGCGCATAAAGATGACTCTTCATCACAAGAAGGCAGTAACATTATACCGACCTGTAGCCTGACTCCCTCATTCAGCGCCTGTCCGGCAAACACTAATTTGAACTGCCCCACTGGTATCCCTGTCTGGCGCGAGAACTCTTCCTTGACGTGACCCACACTCCAGTTAGGATCTACTGTCACCAGCTGGGCCCGTCCTCCTGGATCACGGATATTGATCTCGAACGCTTGATTCGCCATTGCATGCTAGCTAGCTGACTGCAGTCGCTCCTCCCATGACACGCCCACTAATAACATACTAATAAATCGAGCAATAAAGAAAACCAAGTTATAGAATGTATTGTTTCATTCATTGAGTAACAATTTCGTTGTATTCAGGATGCTTAGAGACGTAGTGAGAGAGATATGAGCAAGATAGACGAGCTTTGAGATGGTGTGAGCGCACATAAGATAGAGCAGCCTGAGAGAGAAAGAGAGAGAGGTAGCCCGAATACTCAACTTAGCTGGTACAGTACCTGAGCTAGCACAGCTCCTAGTCCCTTGCCTCTCTGGCTGGACGGTACCTCTGTGTGGTACATGTCCCATATACCGCCATTATCAACCCTGTACTGCAGTACAGCCTCTTCACCTGTAACCACTGCATCATCATGATACAACATGGAGTCACTCACCATCAGGTAGATCAATCCTGAACACACTGGACTCAGGCAAATGCTGAACCGCCGCCATCTTAAGACCACGCCCAGTTATTATTATTGTGTAATAATGGCGACCACCACTAGTGTTGTTCTTGTGGTTACTGCGTGTCTGTGTGCCTCGACAGTGTCGCTCACCAGTAGCGACGAGTGCTCCTCTCTCTCTCCTCTGGTCTGGGCAGTAGAGCTACACCAGAATGGCCAGGACGGTGTTGTAGCTATGGACACGGGCCTATCCCATCATGGGACTATCAGCGGTCTTCTCTCTCACGTACACGAGTACAGGCTGTCCCAGTGCGCTCACCAGGTGATGGCGGACAGGCTGGGCTCCACAAAGGCCGCCATGGAGCATGCTCACGCTGTTTTAGAGCAGCACCCTCATGTGAAGACAGCTAGACTGCAGACACCACTGGTCAGGCAACGCAGGAAGAAGACAGAGCCATCCATGTTTAATGACCCGTGCTTTAAGAACCAGTGGCACTTGGTCAGTAACCCTCTCCTCTACATTCATGACATGTGCTGTTCTATAGATTAATGCTCGTGAGCCGGGACACGATATCAATGTAACTGGTGCATGGGCGGCTAATATAACAGGAGTGGGCGTGGTCGTTGCTGTAGTAGATGATGGTAAGTCATTAGAGACCATTCACTCACTCATTCGCTCATGATCATTCACTCACTCACTTATTCGCTCACTCATTCAATTCACTAACTCACTCATTCACTAACTCACTCACTCATTCACTAACTCACTCACTCATTCACTCACTCACTCACTCATTCACTCACTCACTAACTCACTCACTCACTAACTCACTCACTCACTAACTCACTCACTCACTAACTCACTCACTCACTCACTCACTCACTCTCCTTTATTCTCTCTCAGGTTTAGAGTACATGAATCCTGAGTTACAACTCAACTTTGTGAGTTCACTATTAGCTGGCAATTATTTTGTATGTGAATTGTTCACATCATCATGAATGCTCTCAAATCAAGTGTTTGTGTATTCGCATTTTCAACAAAATCCCATAAATTTTCAAAATTTGGTCATCTTCACAAAACATGAAAAATTTCCAGTTAAAATTTATGTTAGTTATTGACATTAACCGAGATTAACGACCGCGGAAAAGTCGGTTTCCCGAGACTATACGTGGGTGATCGACTTTCCCGCGGTCGTTAATGTAATTTAATGCCCGAGTTGTGTCGGGCAATAAATGGCTTAATATAATAGTTTATCACACAGCAAATAGAATAATACAAAATAGATGTCTGCGTCTTTGCGCGTTGCTATAGATGACGTGCCTACATTAATGCCCTAGAATAGAGCAATCCGATTGGTGAAAGATGACGTACTATGTAATTACAATGATGTCATTATTACAGAATGCTGATGGTAGCTATGACTTCAATGGGGAGGATGCTGACCCCACCCCTGACCTGACAGTGCTGTCCAACACACACGGCACCAAGTGTGCCGGGCTGGTCGCCGCTATCGCCGATAACAACCTGTGTGGAGTGGGTGTGGCTTACAGAGGTCAGGTCAGCGGTATTCGTATGTTGGACGGTACGATCACTGACCTACTCGAGGCAAAGTCACTAACCTATGAACCACATATCAATCACATATACAGCTGCAGGTTTGTTGCTTTGAATTAGGTAGTAAATCCCCCTCTCTACCTCCCTCTCTCTCTCCCTCTCTCTCTCCCTCTCTCTCTCTCTCTACCTACCTCCCTCTCTCTCCCTCTCTACCTCCCTCTCTCTCCCCTATTCCTCTCTCTCTCTCTCTCCTATTCCTCCCTCTCTACCTCCCTCTCTCTCTCCCTCTCTCTCCCTCTCTCTCTCCCTCTCTCTCCCTCTCTCTCCCTCTCTCTCTCTCTCCCTCTCTCTCTCCCTCTCTCTCCCTCTCTCTCCTTCTCTCTCCCTCTCTCTCTCCCTCTCTCTCCCTCTCTACCTCCCTCTCTCTCTCCCTCTCCCTCTCTCTCCCTCTCTACCTACCTACCTCCCTCTCTCTCTCTCCCTCTCTCTCCCTCTCTACCTACCTCCCTCTCTCTCCCCTATTCCTCCCTCTCTCTCTCTCTCTCCTATTCCTCCCTCTCTACCTCCCCCTCTCTCTCTCCCTCTCTACCTACCTACCTACCTCCTTCTCTCTCTCTCTCTCCCTCTCTACCTACCTCCCTCTCTCTCCCCTATTCCTCCCTCTCTCTCTCTCCTATTCCTCCCTCTCTACCTCCCTCTCTCTCTCCCTCTCTCTCTCCCTCTCTCTCTCTCCCTCTCTCTCCCTCTCTCTCTCTCTCCCTCTCTCTCTCCCTCTCTCTCTCCCTCTCTCTCCCTCTCTCTCTCCTTCTCTCTCCCTCTCTCTCTCTCCCTCTCTCTCCCTCTCTCTCCCTCTCTACCTCCCTCTCTCTCTCTCCCTCTCTACCTCCCTCTCTCTCTCTCCCTCTCTCTCCCTCTCTACCTACCTACCTCCCTCTCTCTCTCTCTCTCTCCCTCTCTACCTACCTCCCTCTCTCTCCCCTATTCCTCCCTCTCTCTCTCTCCTATTCCTCCCTCTGTACCTCCCTCCCTCATAGCTGGGGTCCCACTGATGATGGCATGACAGTAGAGGCACCCGGTCAGCTAGCACAGTTAGCGTTCCAGCGAGGGGCACGCGAGGGTCGCTATGGTTACGGCAACATATATGTTTTTGCTTCGGGCAATGGTGGAATGAGTTCTGATAATTGTAATTATGATGGTTACGCTAACTCTATCTATACCGTCACTATTGGAGCACTGGACGAGCAGGACAAGGCACCTTACTACGCTGAGAGGTGTGCCGCCCTGCTGGCGGTGACCTATAGCAACGGTAACCGTGGCGGCGATCGTAACATAGTGACGGCTGATATTAACAAGAATGCTGACTGCACTGATGGATTCAGCGGCACCTCAGCGGCTGCCCCCATGGCAGCCGGAGTGCTAGCATTAGCACTGCAAGTCAGGTATAAGAGTGATGCTATTAATAGTAACATTACATAATTGTGTTTATTATAGACCATGCCTTACATGGCGTGATGTACAGAGCCTCGTGGTTTATACCGTACTACCGATTGACTTTGTGGATGCCCAGTGGGTGGAGAATAGGGCGGGGTTTAACCACTCACACCTTCATGGGTTTGGAGTACTGGACGCATACAGGCTCACTATGGCAGCCAAGGTAAGTACCCATGATGGGATCATTGATGGGATTAGGTAGGCTATTATAGAATGGGTTTGTTCAGCTCCTTGTCATTATTGTGAAATCTGGAGCTTATACTACAGGATAGCAGCAGCGCAGGTCCGAAGAAGCAAGCTACTCACTGGCGTACTGACATAGGCACGCCCAGTTTAATAACCACACCGTGTGGTCACACCTGTTTGGTCTCTGATTGCATAATGCAGCATCTGCTTGTGATATATGAATGCTGCATGCCATGTTCTGTTATAGCATTATAGCTGGAGTCACTGTGTGTTGTTGAAGCAGTGTTGCTGTTCAATATGCATGCGAGCCATCAGCACCTTGGTGCTTTATTTGTTGTGTCATTGATCTCTAGACCTGGAAGCTGTTGAGTGACCAAGTATCATGGACCAGTCCAACACAACATGTTGATACTGATATCCCTCCACCCACTGACACGCCCTTAACATCACTACTCACCCTCACATCATCACAACTACCACCAGACCTCAACACACTAGAGCATGTAGCAGTTAAAGTGAGTGTATGAGTGAGTGAGTGAGTGAGTGTGTGAGTGAGTGACTTAATGGATGCATTGAACACAGGTCAACATTGCTCACTCTTATCGCGGCCATCTTGCCATCAACTTAACATGTCCATCGGGCACACAATCTGAGCTAGCTACACCACGCAAACACGACAAGTGAGTATGTGTGAGTGTGTGTGAGTGAGTGAGTGTGTGTGTGTGAGTGTGTGAGTGTGTGTGTGTGTAAGTGTGTGTGTGTGTGAGTGTTTGTGTGTGACGGTGCGTTCACATGGAATCCACTTTTGATATGCATTGAATCCCAATGCTACACTGCGCTCTCCCCAGCCTTCAAATGTCCTTTACGAAGGTTTACTAGTCTGCCAAGTGCCTTTTTGTCTACTCACGACAGCGTGCACCCACGTGCTAAAGTCTCAATTCTCTTCCAATCCACTTTCAATCTATCTCCAGAGGTGGATTGAACGCATGATTTCATGTGATAACAAACCAAATTGAATGTGCATTCGATCCACTTTGCAGAGTCCATGTGACACACCTTGAATGTGTGTGTGTGATGGTGTCAATCTTTCCTCTCTTGTCTAGATCCTCTTCTGGTCTAACTGACTGGAGCTTCACTACTGTGAGATGCTGGGGCGAGGTGCCAGTGGGTTCATGGCTACTGACAATACGCCATAATGATGGCGCTGGTACACTAGTCAACTGGCGACTAACACTGCATGGCAGCAACATGACTACCAGCAAGATCATTGAACGAAGACAGTATGCACCTCACACCATCACTACTATCACACCATCACCCTCTCCCTCACAGGGCTGTTATTGCTGCTATATCATCAGGTGGTGAGGGAGCTGTCGAGTGCCCGCCTCATCCTAACGACCTTAATCCAATCATCTTTGTTGATCACGACAAAAGGAACAAGGTCAGTGAAAGAGACAATGATGCGTGTGATCATCTCTCACTCTCAGATCCTGCGAGCTCTCTCTGCCATTGCCGTGATAGTAGTCACCATCCTGCTGCTCTATATTGTGATTATGAGGCTGTTCAAGCGATGCTTTGAATGGAAGCGATTCCACTCACAACTACCAGCTGTACGACTCCGCAAGGACGACGAGGAGGGCGGGGACATAGCTCTGTTGCTAGGCGACACTAGGAGAGACTCTCTGGGTGGAACAGAGGAAGAGGAGAGTGATTGCAGTGAAACTAACAATAGTCAATCACACAAACCACCTGACGACAAGTAATCAGCTGTTAGTGTATGTCTGTCCGATCTTTATCATTCAATCAATTATAATTATTATAAAAGAGATAATGTGGTTAAGTGATGTGGTTATGAGCTGATGTGTCAGAATAATATAGTAGTCAGTATACTATAGTATACTATAGTATACTAGATTAGTGATTTGTAACACTAAGACAAGGGCAGGTTGGGTGAAGGAACTCCCGTGGACCTATAGTACCATTAAACCTCTCTCTGAGGAAATATGAAGATAATTTGATTTTTAAATTTACATTGTGAGTGTATATGCAAGCGTGTGTGTGTGTGTGTGTGAATGTGTGAGTGTGTGACTGAGTGAGTGTGTGTGAGAGTGTGTGACTGAGTGAGTGAGTGTGTGAGTGTGTGACTGAGTGAGTGAGTGTGTGAGTGTGTGACTGAGTGAGTGAGTGAGTGAGTGTGTGTGAGAGTGAGTGTGAGAGTGTGCAAGCGTGTGAATGTAGAGAGCTCGGCAGTGTGTGAGTGTGTTATTACTCACGCCTCAGCCTTGAGCCATGCCATTGCTCTATCAATCTGATCTTGTGAGATGTCTCCATCAACACTAGCTAGGAATGAATACACACCATCAAACATATCAATTGGTATACGACTAGCCCCGCCCTCTGGATCAGTGGTTACTATACTGCACAGTGTGTTCATGGCATCCGTCAGGTCCTGTGGAGAAGCACAGAGGTGGGTAGATCTGTGTATGGGTAATATCAACAGAGGTGGGTAGATCTGCTGTATGGTAATATCAACAAGCTAATGTATGCTTGTGTGTGCGCGCGCGTGTGTGTGTGTGTGCATGTGTGTGTGTGTTTGTGTGTGCGTGTGTGTGTGCGTGTGTGTGTATGTGTGTATGAGGGAGCCCTGGTGGTTCAACTGGTAGAGTCTTGGGCTTACAACCCAGAGACACCAGTCAGTGCAGCCATGGTCTCAAGCCCCGGCCGTACGGTGGATAAGCTCTTCATGCTAGGCCCAATCGAGACGGAAGTAGCATCCGAAGTACGTAAGAACCATGGTAGCATGTGTGTGTGTGTGTGTGTGTGTGTGTGTGTGTGACTCACTCTAGCAGTCAGAGTGCATCCCAGCGCTAACACCTTGATCCATTCGAGTGACTCTTGGTCTGCCATACGACCTAAACTATAACCACACGATTATTATAAACACTAGTGTGTGTGAGGTACCTACCTCAGTAATTCCTCCAGCTTGGCTTGCTCCAAACCCATCCCGGTCCATTTGTTGTGTAATTCCTTCACTGATACCATCTTATGAGAGCATAGCTGTGGGCGTGGCTCAATAAGCTAGGTACTATACTAGGTGTGACATCACTTAATTCATATTCTTACCTGTCGATGCAGCACAGCCAGCGACCCTCGGCTGACCCCGCCCATATTCATCTCCACCCTCTCCTTCACGGGAGGCACAGTTCCGTCAGCAAGTGCTTGAAAATACCTGAAGGGCACACAGTGGGTGGTGCGAGTAGGTGTGGTCAAACTCACGCAGCAGCCCATTCAATGGTGTCCACTGGCTGTGTCCTGGTTGCCGCCTTAGTGAACTCCTTCAATATATCGGGCAGCGCTGGTGGGATCTTGATCTGCTCGCGGCAGTACAGGGGCCCTGCTGATTCGGGATCCATTGCTGCACTACAGTTGCCAAGCAACAAGACACGTTTGAGTCGTATAGAACCGGATATCTCCGTATAATACTGTAATTGCGCGTGTGCGCTCCGTAAATTACTGAATCCGTTTATGGGCTAGATGAAATTTCAAACAGTCATCGTTGAATATTCATGAGAAGATTAACGACATTCACTTGCCTACAATGATATTCACGGACTGTTGAATTATTCATTGGCATGTGACTGGCTCGTCCTCTGCACTCTCTTGCTGGTCTCTGCGTTGGGTGTGTGTGTCCATGAACAGAGCTGGACCACACCATTCCTTCTCTTCCTGTTCCTCTCTCGGCGAGGCGCTTCTTGTCGGCGGCCGCTAGGATGTGCTAAGGCTGGTTCACACACACTCACTCGTGTCGTCTCGTCTTGCTTGTGTCTGTGTTGTCCTGTGTGCGCGTCTCCCCCGTCCCTGTAACCCACCGGCCGACTATGGAAGGGCTGGGTGGGTCTACAGAGTTCCCTCCTTGTTCAGTTGTGGTTGAGCCTCCTCCTCGCCCTCCTACACTCCCCAGTGCTGCCCAGTATCCTAGCCCCGCCGCCGGGGCCGCCAGCCCGGCTAGTCTAGTGGACCCTGACAACTCTGATACAATCAAACTGTTCGTTGGGCAGGTCCCTAAAACCTTTGAAGAAAAAGATTTAGAGCCTTACTTATTGGAATATGGAGCGATCCATGAGTTGACAATACTTAGAGACAGAATGAATGGCACTCACAAAGGTACGTTAGATCACATGATCACCATCACCACAC
This sequence comes from Haliclona indistincta, assembly GCA_964017065.1. Taxonomy (NCBI): domain Eukaryota; kingdom Metazoa; phylum Porifera; class Demospongiae; order Haplosclerida; family Chalinidae; genus Haliclona; species Haliclona indistincta. The sequence continues at coordinate 15,428,328 of OZ024786.1, read as the reverse complement.
ACGATGATCGCCATCACCACACACGATGATCACCATCACACACGATGATCACCATCACCACACACGATGATCACCATCACCACACACGATGATCACCATCACACACGATGATCACCATCACCACACACGATGATCACCATCACCACACACGATGATCACCATCACACACGATGATCACCATCACACACGATGATCACCATCATCACACACGATGATCACCATCACCACACACGATGATCACCATCACACACGATGATCACCATCACACACGATGACCATCACCACACACGATGATCACCATCACACACAATGATCACCATCACCACACACGATGATCACCATCACCACACACGATGATCACCATCACCACACACGATGATCACCATCACACACAATGATCACCATCACACACGATGATCACCATCACCACACACGATGATCACCATCACCACACACGATGATCACCATCACCACACACGATGATCACCATCACACACGATGATCACCATCACACACAATGATCACCATCACCACACACGATGATCACCATCACCACACACGATGATCACCATCACACACAATGATCACCATCACACACAATGACCATCACCACACACGATGATCACCATCACACACGATGATCACCATCACACACGATGACCTTGTGTGATTCTTGTCTATCATAGGTTGTGCATTTGTTACATTCTTGAATAAGGAAAGTGCTGATCGAGCACAACTGGAGCTACATGATAAGATTGTACTTCCTGGAGTAAGAATGATTATACCTCTTCACACACACACACTCACCCACGCATTCGCTCACTTGCTCTCCCTCTCTCTCTCACACACACACACACACACACACACACTTACTCATTCACCCTCTCACTTATTCACCCTCTCACTATTTGCCTCTTTCTCTCTAGATGCAGCGTCCTCTACAAGTGAAGCCCGCTGGCTCTGATGGGCGTGCAGGTGAGTGAGTGAGTGAGTGTTTGAGTGAGTGAGTGAGTGAGTGAGTGTTTGAGTGAGTGTGTGTGTGTGAGTGAGTGAGTGAGTGTGTGTGTGTGTGTGTGTGTGTGTGTGTGTGTGTGTGTGTGTGTGTGTGTGTGTGTGTGATGTGTTGTTCCTTATTGACTATGTTCTCGTATTGTAGAGTTGCGTAAAGTATTTGTTGGAATGCTGAGCAAGACAGCTGTGGAAGAAGATGTCAATATAATGTTTCAACAGTTTGGTACCATCGAAGAAGTGACTGTACTGCGTGATGTTGATGGGCGGAGCAAGGGGTGTGCCTTTGTCAAGTTCTCTACTCGCCAAGAAGCCCAGCAGGCTATTAATGATATGCATGGTAGCAAGATAATGCCGGTATATTACATTGTTACACTATGAGGTCACATGATAGGTCACATGATTATAGGGGGCGTCGTCGCCATTGGTTGTGAAGTACGCTGATACAGAGCGTGAGAGACAAGCTCGTCGCATGCAGAAGATGATGCAGCAATTCTCTCATCTCAATGTGGCTAGTCCCTTTGCTGCAACAGCCGCCATGCTACCTAACTACTCACTCCTTTATGCCCAGGTAACTAGAATGCCATCATATTGTAGCCATAACTTGTGTCTCAGTTATTACAGCAGCAAGCAGCAGCTACCCTCTCCTCTCAGATGGCGGCTGCTAGTTACTCTCCTAGCTCTCACCAGTTACTGTCCCCTACCTCTCCAAACCATTCCTCATCTGTGTCGCCAGCCAACACTAGCCAGACGTCAGGAATATCAACACTATCTGGAATATCTCCATTGTCATCAGGACTATCACCAAATGGACTTAGTGGGTCAACTGACACTTTACACAGTCCACTACACAGGTATATACACATACACATACACATACACACAAAAGCAAAGCAAAAGCGAAGCAAAGTGTCTAGCTGCCACAAGGGTCACGGTTACCTGGCAAAGCCTGTGCACCAAGCAGGTACTGTGTGCCGGTGCTGTGCAATCTCCTGGAGCCGGGCAAGGAACTTGCAGGAACACCAACTGTGTCTCTCACTGCAGGTGTGGGCACCTAAGTCCCACCGACGCCTTTAGTGGTCAATGAGACACAGCCAGTGTACTTTGCTCCCCAGTACAAGACCAGGTACCCGTTTTACAGATGGGTGGGCTGGAGTACTTGTGATGTTTGTTTTCCTCCTGCTTTGGCCGGTGTCCTCTGGGTTATAAGCCCAAGACTCTACCAGTTGAACCACCAGGGGTCCCACATACACTCACACACACACGCACACACACATAACTGCTGAGTTTTGTTATAGCTCATCTACTGTAGTCTAAACCAACATGCTGTCACACACGTTGACCAAACACTATTGTTACTAGCTTATCAATGTTTTTACGGATCAATTGTTTTGGCATTATGCATTATGTTGCCATCATAGTTGGATCGTCCTTCATGTGTCTCTCATTATGCATTATGTTGCCATCATAGTTGGAGCGTCCTTCATGTGTCTTTCATTATGCATTATGTTGCCATCATAGTTGGAGCGTCCTTCATGTGTCTTTCATTATGCATTATGTTGCCATCATAGTTGGAGCGTCCTTCATGTGCCTTTCATTATGCATTATGTTGCCATCATAGTTGGAGCGTCCTTCATGTGTCTTTCATTATGCATTATGTTGCCATCATAGTTGGAGCGTCCCTCATGTGTCTTTCATTATGCATTATGTTGCCATCATAGTTGGAGCGTCCTTCATGTGTCTCTCATTATGCATTATGTTGCCATCATAGTTGGAGCGTCCTTCATGTGCCTTTCATTATGCATTATGTTGCCATCATAGTTGGAGCGTCCTTCATGTGTCTTTCATTATGCATTATGTTGCCATCATAGTTGGAGCGTCCTTCATGTGTCTTTCATTATGCATTATGTTGCCATCATAGTTGGAGCGTCCTTCATGTGTCTTTCTCTCTACAGTCCACTCCATGGATATTCTGGACTGCAGAGCCAATATGGCCTACAGTACCCTCAGTATAGTGGTAGCCCCTTCAGTCCGCTGGCCTCGCCATCTCAACAACAGCTTCAGAAAGAAGGGCCTGATGGCTGTAACCTGTTCATCTACCATCTCCCTCAGGAGTACAGCGATGCTGACCTCTACGCCCTGTTCTCACCTTATGGTAATATTGTGAGTGCCAAGGTATTCATTGATAAAGTCACTCAACAGAGCAAATGTTTTGGTGAGTCCTACATTTGTGTAACCATGGTAACATGACATGTCTGTGTACAGGGTTTGTAAGCTATGACAACCCGCAGTGTGCTACCACGGCAATACTCACTCTCAATGGATTCCAGATCGGTAACAAACGGCTCAAGGTAGAGCACAAGAAGCCAAGGGAGCCTCGTAAACTATTCTAACACCTGGTTAGTATATTAGCTGTTACTATGGCAACAGCTTGACAGTGTTTTCTCTCCATAGTGATGCCTTGAGCCCTATTTTGGTTCGTCATCGTGTGTGAGTGCGTGTAGTCCGTGTGTCTGTCTGTCTAGCTGTTCTTTATTAGAGCTCATGAATTTTACTTCACACAAAGTGGTTTATTTTACAACCCAGAACAGACTTATTATTATTATTTTAGTGTCTTCTTCTTCTTGTATTAATGTTATTGTACCATACTCAGTAGCTGTGTGTGTGAGTCATGATGAGTGATA